>BROE01000012.1:1663156-1792854 GCA_036571765.1 Plecoglossus altivelis
GGGGGGGGGGGGGGAGCCCCCCCTTTTCACTGTGTACGCTGAAAGTCAAACAAGTTGTCGCGGGTGTCAGCCTCTCGACTGCGTTCTCCACACGCGCTACCATGTTGTGAACCTCCCAACGAAACCATTATCTCAACTATCTGTGGGAACTTCAGAAGTAAGATACGCTTCTTGTGCTTCGAGGCCATAATCCCCCCCCCACCCTTCCCAAAAGAAATCTGTCCCGCATGGGTTTTTTTTTGGGGGGGGGGGGTTGGGGGGGGTTGTATCTAATTTGATACAGAACTGATCAATTCCTTGCTTTTCAGACATTTGTTATTGTTACTTGTCATGGCATGAGGTGAGAAAACGCTCTTGGAAATTGGTTTACGTTACGGTCCAGGATCTGACAAGCGCGTTCGAGGTGTGGGGTTTCCAAACGTTCCACACACTTATCAAAAGAATAAAGGAGAACCGGGGGAAACCGTGTACACAAGCCCGAACGAGAGAACAACAAGTTAGAGCCAGGACAGAGAGGGGGGGTGTCTGGGGGGGGAGTAAGTGGCAAACACTCCGCAGGCCGGCCCAATTTTCAAGGCGATTTCCTAACTTGAGACACGTTGTTCTGTGAGTGATTGTGGTCCACTTCACGCTGGTGATAATAATGTTTTTCCAATGGGGGTGAATGTGGTGCCAATGGAGTGAAAAACCCTTAAGAGAGGAAAAAAAGCAGGTGGGACGTCATTAGAAACCACACTCTCTAGCCCCTTTGCTTTCCAAATGACACATTCATCATTCTGGATTGCAGGACGTTTCCTTTGAAAATCAAAGCAACATAAAGGTCATAGTAATCCTTACTACTACTACCACTGCTGCTACACCACACACACACACACACACACAAATAAACATAAACATAGAGTAAAATAGGCTTTCCCAGAGCTTTTCATTGTGATGAAGTATTTCTAAGCTCTTGTAATGAAAATGACCTCACTTCGAGGGGAAAGCCCACCTGGCTTCAACATGTGCTCACTGCTCCTCCTCTGAACTAAGACAGCAGACAGACTCACTCACACACACACACACACACACTCACACACTCACACACACACACACACATTTAAAGTCAGCTGCCTAATGAGGGATGACCAAGATTGCCCAATCAAAAGACTGCACTCCACCCAGAACATATTACTGGATTACTGTTACAGGTTACCATGACGATGTTGTACTAACATAGGCAAAACTGGAGTTCACGACCTCAACCAGTCCACCAATCGTTTTTGTTTGACATTCCTATTTGCAGGCAGGTGTCGCCTTAAAACCAAACATATTTTTGTATGAGGATGATTAATCACGATCGGAGGTTATTGATAACAGCGTACACATAACATGGCACGTCATAGGACAGACATAGATGTAGTGCGTGCCCAGTCTCTCTATGGCACGTATCAGATCTGTGTGAATGTGAATGCTTCATGCGTACATGCATGTGTGTAAGCACGGTAAGTGTTTAGTCTGGCTTTGCGTGCCTGGAGTATTCTCTTCAAGGGGAAGTGAGTGTGTGTGTGTGTGTGAAGCTAATACCGCAGAGAGTACTCCCTGAGTCTCAGTGTACAGACTGAATTATGCATCAGGAGATTCCCCTCCTCTCTTTGCTTCCATCTCTCCTTTTGTCCCTCCATCTCTCTCTCTCTCCCTCCCTCTCTCAACAGCTCTCTTTTGCTCTCTCATCTCTCATTTGCAACATTCTCATCGAAGTGTGTCACCCTCACTCTTAATATCTCCCTATCCCTGGTGCAGTCTCACTGTCTGTGTGGGTCTGTGTGTGTATGTGTATGTGTGTGTGTGTGTGTCTCTCCAACCCCCACCCCCTCTTGTCTATCCTCCCTCCCTCCCTCCCATGCTTACTCATGCGTTAGGCAGTGGGTGAAAATGTGACGTTCTCAATGCGAGCTCTGCACGCGATCGTGCCAGGGTTGTGTGAGAAGGCCAGCGGCCATGAGGCAGCCCCACGTGGTCAGGGCATGGAGCTGCAGGAGAAAGGAGCCTGAGGGGAGGATGAGGGAGGGGAGGAGAGGGGAGGAGAGGAGAGGAGGGGAGGAGGGAAGGGAGGTGAGGGGGTGAGGATAGGAGGGGAAGAGGGAGGGGAGGTGAGGGGGTGAGGATAGGAGGGGAGCATGAAAGAGAGGTGGGGGGAGGCAAGGCGAGTAGGGGAGGAGGAGGGAGGGAAAGAGAGGAGGGGAAGAGAGAAGGAGGGAGGGGAGGTGAGGTGAGGGGGTGAGGAGAGGAGGGGGAAGAAGAGGAGAGGACACTGGTGTGGTGGGCAGGAGAACTGCCCCTCCTCGCCAACGGAGGGGCGGGGGAGGGGCTGTGGTCCAGGGCTGACTGAATCCATGGCAACGGTTCACACAGATGAGGGATTTTTTTCCCCTCTTCTCGGTCTGCCATAGCCGAGGTCAATCAGGTGGGTCAAGGTGAAACGACAGGGAGGCGTGTGAGGAAATGGAGGGGGGCAGGGGGGAGGAAATGGAGGGGGGCAGGGGGGAGGAAAAGAGGAAATAGCTGCAGCGCTAAAAGCTGATTTCCTATATCCTGGGAACCTGAAGACCCCTGATGGAAAAAGGGGCTGGGAGCGCAGACACAACTTGGAGCCCCTCCATCAGCAGGCCAACTCAAACAGGAGGAGGGGAGAGGTCACATCACCATTGCTCACCTCCTCCAGTTCCCCACAGATTTCTGCCGACCCTCACCCATCTCTCTTTTTCCCCACCATCCCCCGCCCCGCCCCGCTTCACCCCACCTCGCCATCATCCCTCCACTCCCCAGATACTCAACCTCCCGCAGGTCCCCCCCCTTTTACCTGCAGGTCTGGCTGCCCCCGAGGCCTGGCCCTCGCCTGTGATGTGTGGGTACAGGGAGGGCATTGGGGAGAGGGGGGGTGTGTGTCTGATGTATGATCACTCGATCCTGCATGCCGTGTGGCCTTGCTGCCTGATCCAGAGAAGGCCCCTCCATGGCAGACGGATTAACGTCTTGTGTCGGAGCGCGGGCCGCTGCGGCTGCAGTTATGATAACAACCTAATGACTTTCTCCCTCTGATTACCAAGCAAGGCAGAAACACCAGCAGATCAAAGTAAACAAAGCAGAGTAGCACCTTCGGCTAGAATAATAAACCTCCCTCAGAACTGGTGCATTCTGGGAGGATTACTCATATTTTCTCGTCTAATTAGGACAATACATCATTTCCATGCCCGCACAGGGGTGGGGTTGGAAATGGAGTGCGGTAGGGGAGATTGGGGAGGGAGGGGGAGTGGGTGGGAGGGTGGGAGGGTGGGATCGACGAGATAGACGGGAGAGGGTGCGTGTGTAGGGGGGGGTCGCAAGGCAGTCGAAAAAGTAGGACTTATCAGCAAAGCATGCAAAAATAATTTCTCCTTTTTCCCTGGATCCACGTCGACCAAACACACACACACACACCAGGGAGTCTGCAGTGGCCTCTTGACGTGCTGCCTGTGCTGGAGTTGCAGGGGTAGAGGACTCTGACATGGGTTCATTTGCATGCAACCCCTCTCTCAAGCGAGGTATGCGATGGTATCGGGGTAGCATTGGCACGCTAGGGGAGGTCTTAGCAAAGGTGAACAACAGACGAGGTGGTAAGGAAAGGCTCCCTTAGTGATGAGAGGTCAGGTTAAGTTACTAGCTATTTGTCCCTCTGGGGTTTCGTAATTTGGACAACATTGGAGTAGGTTTCGCACAGAATTCCGTGAGCTATTTCACAAACGAGAGAATGGTATTCGATCTCCTGGAGAACGATAAAATCAGGACTAATGTGGTTTTGAAGGCTTTATATCATTGTAGTGCGTGGACCTGTATTGTGACTATTCAGAGAGTTGTCACTTTGCACTTGTGCCTGGTATTCCATTCCATCTGTGCATCGGCGGTGTGTGCGCGCCTGCGCGCACGTCTGTGAGTGTGTCGGTGTGTCTTGAGGCGGCTGCAGGAGTATGTCCTTAGAAGATGCAGGTGTCAGTGTGTGTGGTCCCACTGTGGTGGCGGTTGAGGGCCCCTGCGGGGAAGGAGGCCTCTTTGAGGACCGTCATTCGCGGGGTTAATATCTGTTTCCCATCTTTCCCAAGTGGATCTCAAGGGGCTGCGGGTTCCCCCCCCCTCCCCCGTTTCATTTTCGAGAAGAGGGGGAGAAGAAGGAAAAAAAGAGAAAAGGAAAAAATGAGAAGAAAAAAAGAAAAAAAACCTTCACTTATGAAATTACAAGTACTTGGAAAGATCTAATGTGGTCTTAATTGTCTGGCGGCATTGACAAGGGGGGTGGGTGTTCCTGAGCTTGTTCCACATCACAATAGGAAACGCGATAAAGAAGGGGACGAAAAGAAAAGGGGGAGTGTGTTGTTGACGTGAAGAGGATGGCGAGGAGTGAGGGCTGGAGTGGGCCGCGCTCTCGCTCACAGGCAAACACACAGGCACACTTAGAAACATTCTTGAAGTACTAAGGGTGAGTTTCTCCTGATTCTGGCGTGCACAAAGAGATGCTCTGGTGCACAGCCCAGCATGACAACAGCACATCTAGTAAGAGGCCAGAGTTGGCACTATAACTCTCAATAGGTCCACTTAAGACCTTGCAAAGGACCTCCACAAGCTCCGAGGAAACCTGGCCACAACGTTACTACAATGTCCTGTCTTCCAGATCATTGGCTGCTTTCTGACTGCATCCAACCGCAGGAGGCCAATGGGCTAGCCTGTTGTTTGCAGTCACGGTCAATAATGGTAATGGTATGCCATGTATGATTGAGAGTTTATCATTGAACTAATGGCTACATTCAGGTAATCAGCCAATGCATCTTTGTCTGACCCACAGTAAGCAGTAATAACCTAAATGGACATTTGAGTTGTGAGAGATTTGGCTACATGGTCCCACCCCAACATCGATTTGGTTGTCCATCGTCAACAACCAGGTGCGTGCACATGCAACTGACCTTTCCGTCTCACGCGCATCCTGCGGGCCTTGGGTGCCCGACATCCCGGAGCATCTGCTGAAAAGCTTCGGGAAAACAGGTTCCTGGGTGAAAGAACTCCCTCTCTCTTGCTCTGTCAAGCCCCTCCAACGTGCAGAATCCTCCTTCTTCTGTTGGCGCACGCCGCCTGCTCCGCGGCTTAATTAGCAAGCTCTGGGTTTACGCTGCCAGAAAAATGTGTTTTTAACTTGTTTGCGAATTTTCTGCGGTATCATTCCCCCCCTAGTTCCCTGTGCCCCCCCACCACCCCCACCCACCCACCCCCTTGCCCGCTTCACCCCTCCATCTGTACATGTTGAAAGCGGCAGATCTTCCCATCCCGCAGTGCCAGGTTGCTGGCTGTGGTGCACAGTCACCCTTGGGAACAACATCTGTGCCGCAAGACGTGAGCGGTGGAGGTCTGGAGAGAGCGGAACACACAGGGTGGCCAATGCTTTGGTTTTTTGTGCTCACGTTGGAGCCAAATGCTGTGGAGATTCAGTTTTCCCACAGCAAACATCAGGTAGGGCCTCTGTTTTGCCTTTCACATATGGACATTCACGGTTGATATCTAATTGGTGTGTTCTCCTTGTGGAGGTCTCTAAGGACCTTTGTTGTCCGATTGCGGAGCAAGAAGGGGCATGTGGCCCTGGACCACCACACACATTGTTCTCTGGTCTGGTAATTAGCCTTTATGCTCGGGCTCTACATAGAGAGAGCTTTGATGCCACCCTGTTGTCTGGCTGCAAAAAAAAGATTCCGCTTTAATCTGACACCGAAAACGTACACACTTCATCACGTCGTGGGTCAGGGCAGCTCTTGTGGGGGATGCACTGAGCTAGCTTGCGCTAGCTCCCCCCCCCCACACCCACAGCCTGGAGTCTGGTGTCTGCTCCTCATCTTGGGGTGTTGATGGGGAGACCACCATCCCTCCTTTAGTTTGGGTGCAGTGGGCCGCGTTTATGCAGGGCAAGCAGGTCTGTAACCCCAACCCTTCCCAATCCCATCTCTCATTATCAGTCAAACACTCATTAGAAGGCCGAGCCCATCAAGAAAACAGACAGAGAGAGAGGGGAAGATAAGGAGAGAGTGAGGATGGGAGTGAGGGTGAGAGTGAGACAGAGAGCAAAAGAGAGAGAGAGAGAGCGAGGAAGAGAGAGGGAGAAAGGGTGAGCTACAGAGAAAGTGAGACGAAGAGATAGAGAGAGAAAGAGTTAAGGAGAAAAGCAGTGAGAGCGTGAAGGGGGCAGATCAATGAGGCTCTCCGGTGGATTATCCCAGACTATCCCAGCGTGAGACCCATCGATCCACGCTGTCCTCCTGGAAGAGTGGTGCTCTGAGGCCCCCCTCCTGCCCCCTCCTGCCCCCTCCTGCCCACTGCGCCACTCTCTGTTTCCAGCACTAGGTTATAACAATTTTCTATTGAGGGGGGAGGGGGGGGCGTAGGGTGTGTGAGCAGGAGGAGGAGTGGGCCTGCTCCAAGCTCCAAGCCCTAAGCCTGGTACTGGTTTGATTTATACAAGATTTCAACATTATGTGGGTTAAGGAACAATTTCCAAAAATGGTTCCCCCACTGATAGTGGTATTAAGTTGTGGGTTCCCACCCCCCAACCCCCAAACCCCCCCCCCCCACCCCAACCACATTACGCAGAGCAAGTGCTAGGGGAAGACGCCGATAAGGGTCTCAGCTTAAGTGACACGTCTATGCTGGTCTGCCGCGCAGTTCTGATCAAGGCCCGTCGACACTCAGAGCAAGAAACCAACATCAATGATTTGGACCATGCGGAAGAATGGAATAAATGCCGGCTGAAGTGCCGTGACTGTATATGGCAGATGTATGGTACTGGATTGGGATCATAGAGAGTACGTAGGAAATAGGGTGTGTTAAAGGAAAGGGTGTGTGTGTGTGGGGGGGAGAGTCTATATCAGCTGCCTCGTTTTTGCCACACAAGTTGATTCTATAAAAAATAATCAAAAGTAATCGCTGACAGAAAGAGATGGAGAGGAAGGGAGGGAGACAGAGAGAGAGAGAAAGAGAGAGAGAAAGAGGGGGAAATGGAGAAAGCCAAAGGGAGAACGAGACAGAGGGGAAATAGAGAGAGAAGGAGAAAGAGAAGGAGAAAGCGGGAGGAGAGACAGCCAACAGCAGCTCGGACGACGGCCTGTACAGGCTGGGCCTGCTCAGAGCTTGGAAGCATTAGAGGCCACACTGCAAGCAAACTGAAGTTGTTGTTTGGTGTCCAAAAAGGACACATTCACTGAGGTCTGTGTTGGAGCACACATTCAATTCATCTTGGCACATCTGTCTGGCCTCCCCTCCCAAATCATATATGTAGAGCTTTGTCTCTGTCTTTTTAATGAAAGACGGACTCTTTAAAAAAGGCTTTTCATATGGAAACCTTCTTGATAACTTGTGGTACTGTTTAGAACCCCAAATGGTTTCTTAGGACCTTAAAATACAAGTTGTTTTCATATTGTTATAAATAATTCTCTGGCCTTTTTTTTCTTTTTAGGAATGCGTTATCTTCTTGGAATAACGTATAAATTCCACCAAAGGATGATTTAAGAAAAGAGAAGGGAATGTCGGTGGCACGCACAATAAATAATATAAAACAGTTGCTCCAAATGTAAGCTGTTGTTTATGGATTTGAATTGTGTGTGAGGCCCTGCAAGGACCTTCAGCGAGATCAAACTCCCATCTCCGCTCCGCTCGCCTGACTACAGCTCGGAATCTCTAATTACGCCGCCCCAAAAAGAGCGAGGGATGATGCTTTTATGATGGGTGGAGGAGAGCCTCTCGTTCCTCTTCCTCTAACTCCATGATGGATGTTGTAATTCATGGAATGGATGCCTTATCCAGCTCCGCAACCAAGCATCTGGCTGCTGGTGTTCGCCGGTGGTCCTCCTGCGTTCTGGTTAAGGAAGTTTGTGTGTGAATGTGCTGTACGTGTGTGTGTGTTTATGGTTAGGGACATAATGTTTTGTGAGATTGTATGTATGTGTGTGTGTGTGTTTTGAAAGCCAGTCTTGACAAAGCCATCCTAAAATCATCTATTATAGCCTCGCTCATGGTATGTCTATGAAGACCACATGTTGCTTGGTCAATGGGAAGAAAACACATGACTTCCTAAATGACTTGTGGCACTTTTCAACAGAAGTATGACGACACACACACACACACACACGCACGCAGACACGTCGCATCTTTACAAGAATCCAAAAGGATGTTTGAGCTGTCAGTCTACGGTGGGTGACAACACTTTCTCTTTATTTTTTAGAGTGCCATAAAATTATGAAAGTAATTACAGGCTAACCCACACCCTAAAACGTCACGCTGCGAGATAGAAGGCTGACAATCTGTCAGTAGAAAGATGATAGTGTGCACTTTTATCATCATCAGTCTCAATTTAGGCAAAAAAAGCTGGTGCTCTCGTGTGTAGAAGCAATTAACCGCAGAAAGTTCCCCCAGGGCCAAACATCTACCCAAACACTTCACACGCTTTTTAACGGAAACTGAAAGGCGAGAAAAGTAACGTCGTAAGCGAGAGCGAAAACGGCATGAGGAGGACGTCTCTAGGGGTGTCTCCGCTGGAGAGCCCGGAATGGGCCCAGTTAGGCTGCAAGCGCGTGTGGGTCAGAACACACAGGACCACACAGGACCACGTCATCTGCCGTTAGGACGTTTCAACCCGTCGAGACCGTCGTGCAACCCCCCCCCCTGTATTCATACAACTAGGATTGATTGATGTTGTGGCTGTTGGAGCCTGGAGGCTTCGCATGTGTAAGCGGCTGGTCTTGGGAGCCTGTTTGTGGCACAGACTTCATCTGGCTGGGGAGGAGGGATGAATGGGGTGCTCCGTCAAACAAAAAGGCTGGCAATTCGGAATTGAATTTCTCAAAAGATTTGATCAACCGTTGCCCATGCAAGACCATGAGCTCTTACAGCGTAACAGCCTGCCTTCTCTCCGTTTGCCTGTCCTATACTGTACTGTGTTGCAGTGTTGTTTTGAATACGGTTATATTTACACGTGCCTGCGGTTCCCTTTGGAGGGCTCTTCCTGAATGACGGCATGAAATCCCCCTCTTTCCTGTTTACAGGTTACGTTACCCGGTTTGGATTTTATTCTCCTGTTGAAATACCAGTTCATACCCAGGACAAGCCAGGTTTAGCTCTGGACCAAAGTCCACACATAAACCAAGGTCTGTTTGGAGGGGGGGGGGAAATAGAGATGTTTTTTACCATGACATGTCAGTAATTCCCCAGCCCCTCCTCCTTCAGCCAGCCAGCCTGCCTGCCTGCCTGCCTGCCTGCCTGCCTGCCTGCCTGCCTGCCTGCCTGCCTGCCTGCCCCGCCCGTCCTCTTCTGCACACACCTCAGCGTGTTGTGTTTATCACGCGTGTGATCCACGTAGAAATGAATACATCGCACCAGTATGTGTTTCAGCACTCTCAGTCCCTTGTGTTGCCCAAATAAAAGCTTCATTCATGATCAGTTTTAATGGGGACTAAGACATGGGTCTAACTGCCAGGACTGTGTGTGTGGCAGTAGTGTTCCCCTGAACACACACGGCTGCGTTAGACCTCCACCGCGCCTTCTGCCAAGAGTTCCAGCTCTGCAGTTGTTCCCAGGGCAAACTCCCTCCTTCCCGCAGAATAATTCAAAATGAGTTTCGTGTAAAGTGTGTGTGTCCTTCAAATGAGAGCCAGCCCATGTCATAAAATCTCTGCAAAAAAAAGAGGTTTCACTATAAAGAATAATTGTTTTGCATCGCGACGGTTTCTAACTCGACAAAGCCTTTTTGTTTTGAATTGAACTGTTACAGTAAAATTAACTTAATGTGTCATTTCAGGCATGTGGTTTATTCCTGTAAATATAGTAAATGTAGATTTTCATTATATTAGTGATAAATAATATTTTGATTGATTTTATGTAATAATTATATGTACTGTCGAGGTAATTACCAATTATGATGAATCTTTGAAAGTAATGATTTAAACCTGAAAAAAAATGTTTAAATGATTATAATCGACAGCTGTTTAGCTTTCAAAACAAAACATATGAAAAAGTTGGTCATAATTAATAACATACTCAGACTTATGAATGAATAATGAATATAGAAGAATTATGAGTGGCAACAAATGTGCTAGCATTAGGGACCAGTGTCTGCTTCCTGTGAACTCAAGCTGACTCCACCAGATACATAACTGGAAAAATATAAAATGACAGTTAGAAAAAGTGTAAGAGAAAAGGAAAGAAAGACAGAGAGAAAGACAGTATCCCCAGTGGATAACAAAGATGACAGATGAATCGAAAACAATGTCGGATACACTCGGGTTGCCAGACTCAAGTCGCGGATTTCGTTCAATCCTACAGGGTCCCTCCGGTTGTTTTGAAGGGGCGCGCGCGGGAAAAGCAAACAGTATTAATCCTCGGAAAAGTTCAAAATATCCTTCTGTCAAAACAAAAGATCGGGGCCCTTGTTCCGCACAAAGTCTACAAAATAATATTAACTGCAGATGTGAAGGAAGATGGTGGTATAAACACGAGATCTCTCCGTTCCTAAATGTTTAAAAGTGGGCCCAAACGCAGAAGGGCTGCGAGTATTTGCCCAGCTGTTGGGTAAATAAGCAGAGGGGCCTTGCAGGGCTGGATAACCTACAGCAGTGCCCATCAAACCAAACAGATCAGAGACCTCCGATAATCTTCCACTGGTCTGGAGTGGGACAGAGCTGACTCCAATTAGCTCAGTTCGGGTTCCACTGCTGGGATGACAGAAGACTGTGTGTGTGTGTGTGTGTGTGTGTGTGTGTGCGTGTGTGTGTGGTCGTGTTGGTGAGGGGTGAGGGCGGGGGTGGGGTGGGGTGGTTAGCCGTGCTTTAAACAACTGTTTAACATTACACCATCATTGAAGAGTGTTGTTTAGCCTGGCATCTGTGTTTAAGGTAGATGCATTGTGAAAGCCAGGAGTGATTATACACATCAGGCCTATATGCTGGTCTCTCCCTGAGCCAAGCTAAGGACCATAGTGGAGAGACGTTTGTTATTAGACAGGTCTACCCCACTTGTGGTCTGTAACCTCACGTCCCATTATCTTTGCAGATCGGGTTTTGGATGCAAGGGGATGAGGGTGGCCATTTGTTGACCTGTCATTTATTGGCCTGAACCCTACATCGGCAACAGTTGAACCTTGCGTCTTTTTTACCCAGCATGTCATCAAAGACACATTATTAATACCACACAAGCTGCTTTCATTTAGAAACCTCAGTCCCCAGTCCCCTGACCTTAGCTTGTGACACCTTGCTTGGCAGTATGTCTGGCTGTATGTAAACAAAATGTCTTCTTGGTTACATTTGGAGCTAAAATGCATCAACGTAAGGAAACAGGCAGCAGAAGGATCATTCTGGAAACGTATAGATGTGCCAACGGATCCTGGACCGGGGGAGCTAAGAACAGAACCGGAGAGAATCTATTTTTTTGTTCTACTGCTGAGCCCATTGGCTCTGGTTCCGCACTGGAGTGGAGGCGATAGAGTCCACAAAGCACTAATCAAAGCGAGGTGGAACATGTGAGCTGCCATTCATCACTGGGTGGTGGGGTGTGTGTGACTGCTAATGTGTGTGCGTGCGTGTGTGTGTGGAATTCGGCCAAAAAGCACGGCGTAATTCTTCATCTACAGTTATATGCTTGGCCGTTCTCTCTCCTCTTCAAGTTTGTTTTTCCGAGGTATAGCCAATTCTTTAGCCAACTCCACGTACTTCCTCGCTTAATCCAGAGAGTTTATTGTACAAATACAATTTCAAAGTTATTATATAATTAAAATCGTGTTTCGCTGCTGGAAGCTTCAAAGCTCAGTCCGATTCCTAAGACGTTGTTTGCCGATGATGTCATAATTTCCCCGGGATATTTAAAATAAACACATTAGGCCTGAAAGAATTCAAAACTTGTCTTGGACTATAACTCCCCAGCCCTTTTGATTGGCATGGGGCGTGGAATGCCCCTTCTTTTCACTTCAGTGGAAACCTGTGTCTGTCTCTAACGGCTTTCCAAGCTCCCATGCAGTGTAAATGATAGGATAATAGAGTGCAGGCGATTGTAGGCTCTGTTTGTTCAATCCATTTCTTCACACAAGTTCCCATTGGCTTTTTCCTTCCCCCTGCCTGTGTGTGTGTGGTGGTCCTCTGATCTGCCTGACCCCGACCATGTGTTTTCACTTTCTCCTCTGATCTGGGCTCGGCGACCAGCAGGGAACCAAATACAAATTGAATAGTAACCATTCACAGGCCACCCTTTTCATAGCGCCGTTAGGCCCGCTTTGTGTTCCCCCCAGGAGGGGCTGAAAGACAGATAGATGTTCAGTGTTTGGCCACAGGCCTGCACTCTTTCTTTCTCCCATTCTCTCCCCGAGACCTCGAGGGTGTCCCCTTCCTACAACAAAGGTTTACAGCCCCATTTTCCAGCATGATGCAGTTTTATTGCAGCCCGTAGTGTACATTTGATAGCTCTTAAATCCATATCACACTTTTACTTGCCGGCACAGATTACAAGGAGTGCAAAACACAGGCCACCAATGGAAAACAGTTAACCTTTTACCAGGGAGGTTTTTAAATAGGAATCTGCGTGGAACAAATGTGACCTAGAGAAAACACACCAACGAGTGAAGCAAAATGCCGATGTTTCAGTGGTGGGCCTTTTATTATTTCAGTTAAGGTGAAGTTTTCATTAGGTCTGTAACCCTCCTCCGTCCCCCGTCCCCCGTCCCCCACAGTTTTGAAAGCAATATCTTTTTTCTTCTTCTTGTGAAACTCACCGGACAGCAGCAGCTTGCTAGTGGCTGGGTTTGTTTGTTCAGCTTTTATTGGAAGACGTGGTTTGAAGAAGTTAAAAAGAACCTCTTGTTGTTTTTTGGGGCTTTTGTGTTTTCTCTGGAGCGGGTCCACGTGCGGCGTCCGTTCTCCGCACTGAAAATGAAAGGAGTGGAAAATGAAACCAATAACTCACCTAAGGAGAGAACAAACTCTTGAGTCGACCGCGTGAATAATCTGCTAAAGATAGATAAGATGAACTGCGGAGCAGGTAGAAAACAGAGTCTACTTGTTTGCTAAAGGGAATGATCAAAATAGGTATTTTTTGGGTGTACTTTGGTTGGCCTGTTACGTGCGCAAATAAAACACAATTAGACGCTTGTTTATCCATAAGAATCCTGATTATTTCAGATTTTTTAAACAAATGCATCTGTCCATTTTATATCTGATAAGACCTACAGGCTTTTGTGCTAATTTTGCTTTAGCCCCCAGTGGAGTGCTAGTATAGTGACTGCAGGCTAGTGAATTAGCCATACATACATTTAAAGTGTGAGTGTGTAATGTAATTTTCAAACACTTTTGTTCGCTAGGAATCCTTCTCAGACAGCTTTAACGGGTGTAAAAACACATTCATCACCTGTTTTGCATTAAAGTTTCACGCATTTTTCCCCTCTTCTTCTTTGCCCCCTTTTAAATGATTCTTGTAAACTGGGCTTCGTTTACTTAGCCTGGCTTTCATTGCGGCCGTTTTGCACGGTTTACCTTTGTTTGGTTTATTAACCCAGGGGGTTACTTAACCTAAACATCCCAGTCGAATACTTTGGCTTTGGGTTTCTGCGTTTTTAACAAAATTCTTTTTCTTACGTCGTTGAAAGCGACGGGGGCCGAGGGTGTCCGAGTTTATGGTCCGCATTTACGAACCGTTTCGGCTGTCAGCTGGGAATAACAAATGGAAGAAGTGACATGTTAATCAAAGACATATTTGTGGAACATTCTGCTTATTTGAAACTTCAACAAATATTCAATCAAAGCTTTATGGGAGGATGCCACACATAGTGCAGAGTTTGGATAAGTTCAATTCAGATCTAATAGTTGCTTACACAAGATTAGCCTTTCATGTCTCTCCCCCTTTATTTATTCTTCCATTGTGACGTTGACCATGAAATTACTGCTGTTACTGAGCCAGTTGTCATTTCATGAAGTCAAACTTGACATCATCCTTCAGATTAAAAATTGTTCCGATTTTATGACCCATCAAATAAAAGAAAGTATGCGTCCAAAAAAAATGTGTCTCTCATCTTATTCTTAGCTAGAAGTTTCAACACAAAAGTCTAAATATACCAGCCCTTTCCTCTCTGTTTCTGTGAAGCTGCATCTATTTCAACACCGCATGCCTAGAATCCCCAGTGGAATAGTCTTAGACAAATAGAGGCTTAGAGCAGCATTACAGGGAAGGCGAGGGGTGTAGAGAAAAGATAACACAAGCTTGCACTGAGAGTCAAGTGAGACCGTCCTCATTTACAAGACCCCCAAAAATATCCCCGTAAATAAGAACTAAACGGTGGGCGCTGGGTGTTGGGCGTTCGGTTCCCATGCTCCAACGTCGTCGCTCTCCTTCTCCTCCAGCGGCAGATGGAGGGAGAGGAGAGGGGGGGGAGGGGCACACTCTCGTGGGTGGTCCTCCCCCACATGGTCTCGCGCTCTTGCGGTTTGTGCCATACATCTGATAGCAGTGGCTCTCAGCTGGGGCTGGGCCCAGATTTTCATATATTGCGCAGTGACAAAAACTCCATGCCTTACACCGAGGCAGGGACTGGCTCCTCCATACCTCCACAGTACCTCCGCAAGGGCCCCAGCCTGCGACGAGAGCCACTGAGGAGAAAGTACCAAGGGACGAGGAAGGAGACTTGGCTCCTTCGGCCCACAGTCCACAATTCTGTCGAGAATGGTTCCATCCTTTCGATCCATCCTGTGGCCCTCAAGTGACCCGCGGTCTTCGGTGATCAAAACGCCCGTCACACCGCATCGACCAATCGGCTCGTGCAATGTTCTCATAGCCTTCTGAGAGCGTCGGTAGAAATTGAGAGCAGGCTCCAAAGATTGCGAAAACAGACGGTTTCATTAGATTAACGCAAACGGGTCGTCATTAACATCCAAACTGACGGACTGATAGTCGAGCTGCTCTGCGAAAGGCCTGTTAGATCATTCATGTTGAAGGGGAGTTGTCCACAGGCCCACAAATACCACACTTCAACTTAAGAGGTAACCCTCCAGCGACCACATTTTATTGAGTCTCCTACCCTCGCAGTGTAATCTGTGGAAGCGCAGGAACACAATTAGCCTCATAATAACGTTTTATGGAAATCATCTATATAGAGCAGAACAGCCTTCTTAAGTTGACTAAGGTCCTTCTAGTGTGGTCCTCCAGCGCACACTGCAGACACGAAGCCTTTCATCCTTAACAAAGTTCTCTTTAGCGAAGAAGCCAGGAGCAATCATCCTTTTTTACCCCAACCACACACGTACAAAGGCAGGGTCAGCTGCTATGTTGCCACAAATTGTCCTTCATTTGGTCGGGGGGGTGTGTGACATGGGACAGGGCTGTGGGAACTCAATTGAACTGGAAGGGTCGGGTTGGAGAAATGTCCACGAGTTGTAGGTTTTTTAAAATGGGGACTTCTCAGTCGCTCAAGACTGATGGATCAGAAGATGTGCCTGCTGGGGTTTTTTCACTCCAGACGTCAATTAATGGTCATTACTCACCAGGACACACTCCCAGTACAGCCAAAGAACAACTGGATCAGCCAAAGCAAAGCAATCATAACTTCCCACACGTCCCAAACTGTAAAACTCTCTCTTTCTTACGGTGCAATGTCAACTACTATGACTACTGTTGCACTGAGTGAAACAGGAAAGAAATGAAACCAAAAAAAGAAAAGAAAGAAAAACCCAAAACTTGGACTTCAAAGCAAACGCTTAATTAAAAGGACATGTTGGGGACGCTTCTTTAGCGCACGACTAATGAAAAAGCAGCAGGAACAGACAGAAAGTTGAGCCTCACACTTGTTGACAGCCTAATGCATATTGTCATCTTATGAAAGATGCATCACTAGCATGACTGTGGCACTGCTTGCCAGTCTGACCATGCTGTTCGAGTTAAGTCCCTGTCCCCCTCCGCCTCTTTATTTTACGAGCTGACAACTGCCATTTCCCTGACTCCACGGCCACTTGTTTGCCATCCTGGTGGTTAAGCACTCGCTCTCCACTCCAGTCACCTCATCGTGGATTAGTGCCAGAGAGACACGTACGGGTTGGAGGCGAGGGAGGTGAGGGGCGCGGAGGGCTGTTGCGGGGCGGCGGGCCGGCCGAGTCCCAGGCCTGCCAAGCTAGCGGTGGCAGTTTGTTTTACAAGTGGAATCCAATAGTGGTAAGAATGACCCAGTCTTTGTTCAGCCTGGACACCACAAGCCATTCCGATGGTACAGTATTTACTTTTCAACTCGGGGCCACTACAGTCTCCACTTTGTGCGGAGCGTTTTGGCGGTAAGTTTCATAGGGGGACGTGAAATGGGTCATTTGTGCGTGCGCGTCTGACTGTCAGTGTCTGGTGGAGTGTGTTTATGTAGTGTTTGTTTCAGCCTTCCTGATGCTCACTTCCTTTGGCAAGAGAGGCCGCTAAGATGTGGCTGCTCCTCTTTTGCTTTCTGTCTGCACTTGGTGTGTGTGTGTGTGCGTCTGTGTGTAGATGTGTGACGGGGGGGAAACCGTGTGGATTTCTATGTGTGTGGTGGGTTTGTGTGTTTGTGTGTATGTGTGTGGTGTCTTAATTTCAAAGGTAAATGAAACCCAAGACTGAAGCAAAGCTGACTAAACACGCCCGGCCCAGGTGGTTAATGGTGCTCCAGAAATGACCAGTTGACCAGCACCATAGAAGACCCCATTCTGAGGTGCCCTCTCTCCCCTCCAGCGCTCAGCTAGCTCCCATCTGCAAGATATTACGCCCAGAACATTTTCTGTTTGTCCAACATATGTTACGGATGGGTGGTCTTGAGATAACACGACACAAACTCTATGGTGTCACTAAATTACAGAGGGGCGTTGCACTTTTTCCCCTCGTTGTCTACTCTCGCTACTCCAGAACTGAAAGG
The DNA here is from genome assembly GCA_036571765.1 of Plecoglossus altivelis. Classification (NCBI taxonomy): domain Eukaryota; kingdom Metazoa; phylum Chordata; class Actinopteri; order Osmeriformes; family Plecoglossidae; genus Plecoglossus; species Plecoglossus altivelis. Next base: position 1,680,099 of record BROE01000012.1, read on the forward strand.
TTGACTTGAAGCTTCATGTCTCACTCCTGATTGGCCCATTGATTGGAAAATCCCATGAGGACTATGAAGTCAGTCTGCCCCACAAGCATCTAATGGTAGAGACTCTCTCTCTCGCACACCCACATCACAGACTCACTCTCACACACACACACTCACTCACACACACACACACACACACGCACACACACACACAGTGAAGACACACACACACACACGTGCTCATTTGTGTATAGTGGGGTCATTTACTAGCACCACCATGTGGAAGGCTGGTGGAGCAGGAAGATGAGCGATGAGGAGACACGTTTTACTAACAGACGGCACCTGACGATGGAAACGCGGCCATGGCTCAACATCACACGTCACCAAGCAATTGATCAAAACCTGCTGGAAATGCTGGTCTGCTTCCTCACATGCTTCTAATGGTCTGTAATCATATCTAAATGGCTGGGTAGACAACATAGAAGATGGTCTCAGTGAGAGGAGTGGGCTCTGGTCTTTTATCTGAACAAATCTGACAATAGGATTTAAGTCAACAACCATCGCTTTACTTGTGTAATCTGTAGCAACTCAGAGGGGGGTGGGGTGGGCAATGATGGGGTCAGAGGTCAGGGGTTGGAGGCTGGAGTTCAGAGTGGTGTGGGTGGTTCTGACGAGGCCTGTTTAGGGGTTAGAGGGGTTTGGACGGACACACAAGATCATCCCTTGTAATTGACGGAGGCTAATCGCCGCAGATTCCCTTGACAAGAGAGATTACACGCACAGGACTGGGGGGGCTGGAACAATTGGCGGATTGTCCAATGCAAGAGCGCGGACATCAAAAGACAAAGGGCAGGACATCAGAACATAGCGAGACTGCTGGAGAGAGTGGATGGTGTGGGGGAGGGGGGCAAGAACAGGTCTAGAAGCGGCCTTTGCACAAAGCCTATGAAAGCGGACCCTGCAACACCTTATTTGACTAATGTAAAATTGACACGGGCAGTACACAGACAAAGAGGGCCCCGCAGGAGACAAAGCAACAAAATTAAGAGAGAACCAACATGAAACATGTGCATTGTGACAGGCCCATTAATCAGGGACCAAAGCCCGATGATGTAGGCAGGAGTGTTATGAAAGAGAAGAATGGGTTCACGTAGACATAGAGAAGTGGAAGAGGGGCGGAAGAGGTAAGGAAAACACAACGGATGGGGAAGGGTCAATTTGATGGATGTCTACGACCAAGGAAACGCGAATCCATCAGCCAACACAGGGTCAGAGGTCAGGGATTGGGTGGACGTTCAGAGTGGTGTGGGTGTTCTGACGAGGCTGTTTAGGTTAGAAGGGTTTGGACGGCAACAGGAATTCCTGTAATTGACGAGGATAATCGCCGCGTCCCTGACAGACATCCGGCGATGGCTGGCAATGGGATTGATCCAATGAGCGGACTCCAAAGACAATGCGTACTCGCATAGGAACTGTGGAGGCGTGTGATGTGTGTGGGGGGGGCAGTAGGGGTTGACAAAGGCTGAGCGGTGCCACCTTTTTGGACTATGTAATGACAGCGGGGTCACAGACCCCAGGAGGACAAAGCAACAAGAATTAGAGAGACCAACATGTGCACTGGTCATTGTGACAGGCCCATAATGGGACAAGAGCCGTGTGTGGAGGTGGGTTTGAAATGGAATGTCAACGTGAGGTGAGAGTGGGGGGGTAGGGGGGGGTCATTTTATGGATGTCTACGACCAAGACGGGAATCATCAGCAACACTCGAGTCAAGGACGTTGGCGGGAGTGCACCGCCGTCCACAGCGTTTGTCCTTGCCGACGAGTCGAAGAGCAGATGAATCCTCACTTGAGACGGAGCCTTTCAGCGTGAAGCTGTTTAAGCACTCACCTCAGGTGCCTCGCTTAAGACGAGCGAAAATACAAGGCAGATTCTTCTCCCGAAAAATCCCATTCCTTTCGAGTGTCGATGAACTCTGGTGTTATTGTCCTCCTTAAGAATGCCATTTTGGCTACGCGGTCCAACACGCAAAAAGGGGGAAGAAATAAAAAGGGAGGGGGGGGATCTCAATCCATCAAGCGTATGGAAAGCTCATGACTCACTCAGACAGGCCTCGCCCTAGTGGTTTCAATGATACAGATGACTTTCACAGAGAAAAGAATGATCACAGGCCTAGGGAAGCACATACACACATACATGTGTGAACCTGCCATCTGAATGACAGACTGAGACTCCAAGGACTTGCTGTGGTGGTCCAATTAATGTACATTACATTTACAGACCAGTCACGTTAAGACTAACTACGAGTGCGAGGTTGTCATGGCAGCCGAAACTCGGATTCACCGCGACGACCATTCAGGCGGTCGTGACGTTTCTCCACCTTCTTCTCCCCACATTGGTTGATTTCTTTTATTTTACTGATTTAATGTGTTGGCGAAATGACTTCCGGGGTAATCACCCTGAATCATCAACCGAGCAGAATTAAGAGATGTGATTGGACGCAGCAGGGGGATTTCCAAGAGGATTTCCACTGCGTAAGTGTGTGGACTATTCGTCCTACTTTAACATATTTCAGTCATGTAACCAAAACACATACATTTGGATTGGATTAGATTCAGACACCGTAGACATGCTCTCGCAATGACATGGAACGAGAATTGCGCAACAGCCGCCCTATTAGAGCGACACCCTGCGCTGTACGGTCCGCAGCGAGGCTTGTCACGGATCGTTCCTCTGCCCACATTTGCTTTCCTCCCTCATTCCTCCCCTCTCATCCCTCTCTTGCAGATTGAGTGTCAGCTATACGAGATGTCTGATACCGCGGCTTTTTGTTGTGCCAAAACATTGCTCGGTTTCCACGCGACATCTTGAACAAGTCTGTGAGAACTTTTCCCTCCCTCCCTCCGCCCCACTCTCTTTTCCTCTCCATGCTTTCAAAACGTGTCCCTACAGAGACCACCAAAGATGCAAGCTTACCAAAAAAAAAACTGCTCCCCAAATCAATTACAATGTCTTGGCCAGAGTATCCTGGTATTCCTCCCTGATGAGTCGGTCCCTCTGTCTGACTTCCACTGAGAAAAAGCACAAAGGGCCTTCACATACGAGTGTGAGCATGCATGTCTGGGTCTTGAGTGTCTGCGTGTGGAAAAGGTTTGACATATTTGGTTACATATCTGGCCAGTAATCTCGGATCTCATCATCGTATTCATCGAAAGGAAACAAGGTCACGATTGCAATCCGTCTCAACGTCTTGATGTAATCTTGAAGTAACAGTCGGCAGCGTTTTCATTCGCGGTGATCTGAAAGGGTGGCATCCTGAAAGTGACGTACCAGAAAACGTTGGGGCGTGAAACCTTGAGGTATGTCGAACACACCACATGAGGATCCTATACAACAGTCTATCGCTTGTGATCATTTGAGAGAAGATGGATTGTGGGGGGGGGGACAAGAAAAGCGAAGAGAGAGACAGAAGATGGGCCTGGCTAAAGTGGGGAGGGTCATGACTGCGGTGCGTTGAATTAACAGCTGAAGTTTCTTTTGAAAGCCCAGCACATATAAAAGCCTGCCATCAACACGTATAATCTCTTAGCTGAGCCCATTGAAAGCTGGGTCCCAGGGGTTAATTCACCCATCGCTCCGTGTTTGAATCAACTCCCGACTCACATTGAGATGAAAGCTGCGGAGGCCGGGGAACGGGCCCGGGCCTGGAGGCCCGCTGAGCTGGGACGACTGGGGCGGATTACTGCATGTTCGTCTGGTCGGACCTCCATCGGGACAGGGAAACTGAAAAGAAAAACAATAATTAGACATAATTGCTTGTGTCCAAACACGAGCATTAAAGCCCTCCTCCTCCCCCCCCCATTTTCTCTCTCTCTCTTCTTCTTCTTTCGTAGTACGTGAGGTGGAATGGAAGGGACACCCCCCCCTCCCCCTGTTTTGACAGCTGGGCAGGCGGACATAATTCGTGACAGCTGAACTGAAACGTCCTTAACCGCGAAGACAGAGAGGGGAGAAAGAGGAGAAGAGAGGAGAGACATAAAGGGGGACCGAGAAAGAGGAGGGACAGAGAAAGACAGATACGGGAGAGGGAGGCAGAGAGAGAGAGACGCCCGGTCCAGGAGAGAGATCTGCAGAAAGGGAGAAAACGATGAAAGGCGCACAGCGTAAAATAGAGACATCAGTGTCGTGCAAAGGGGAGGAATATCGCTAGGGGGATGGGAGGAGGAAGGAGGAGGGACGGAGGGAGGGACACGCATCATAAACTTGCAGGAGGACCAGTGTTGGAAACCATCCGCAAAGACGGTGGACTGGAGAGACCACTCAAGATCAAACATGCGCCACTGGAAAAGGAGCAAAATATTTAACGACAGAGCACCGCTGAACATGGTGTCATGCCAGGTTTGACGCATTGGGTTAATTTGCTGCTCCCTGGCGGTGACCCCTGACCCTTGGGGTCACAGGGTCAAATCCAACTGAGAGTGAAGCATCCAAAGCCATGTCAGTCTGAAGCTGGGGCAAGGGTCAAAACAGAGATTCTCAGTATATAGGCCAAAACAAGGACCATGTGTGGACTGATACACATTTGAAACAAAAATAACTCCTGATTTTCCCTTCTCACTTCAAAACTACTCACCCACCTCTGGCCCCCACCCTCAGCTACCCCCCACGAATCGACCCACCGCAGACATTCGGCTCTAATTCAATAAAGTCATAAATACCGTCTATAACGGAGAATTGACATAATGTTGAACATGTGCCCCTTGAAATTGACAGTGACAGAAGTTTTCCCGGAGGGGAAATATTAATACAAACAGGGGGTTACTTTTCAAAAATACACAGCTCCCAAATTCTCTCCTGTTGACTTTTCTCTTCAGTATCAATTTGCGTGAGTGTGAGTATTGTTGTTTTTACCGACAAGGAAACCAGAGGACAAGGGAGGGGTCACGTGACTGATACCTTTACACTTGGGCTATCCATCCTAATTTGTCGTACAGAAACTACATTCTACAAGAGCTGGCTACTGGAACCTGTGTCATTCAAATTTAGGAACTGTGTCTGTTATAGATGCTAACGTGTTGATCAGATGAAAGAAGAAATGCTGTAGTGTTGGTGTGGGTTGTATGGAGTTCGGTCTGGTCAGCTTTCCGCAGGGCATGCAGGTGTCGACAAGATTTCTCCTCAACTTTGATCTCAATTATCCAATCAGTGATTATCCTGCGAGTGACCTTTGGATTGCCATGAGTTTTGCAACGTTTAGAAGGTGAGTTTATTTTCTGCTTCTTCCATCGTTCTGGAAGCCCTGGGAATGTTGGGGGAAAAGACCTTGTATGTCACCATGCGACACAACTTTATTCAAATACTTTAAAGATGAAGTATACTTGAAGTATTTTTTATCTCACCCTAAATGCTGTCTCTCGCTCAGGTTCCTTAATTCCTTAAATGTGTTGCCGTAAATCGATAGGAGTGACACCGTTTAATGTCAACACTTACACACTTTAACTCAGTTTTAACGGCCACCACTAAATCTGAGTGCAGCAGCGCTATGAGCTGCCAGATAACTAACGGCCCCAGTGAGGAACCCAGGTCTTCTCCTCTACGATCCCCTAAAGACGGCATACCTCCTTACCCACAACCTTCTACCTAAGCATCTGCTGGAACAGTCACCCTAGTTATGGGGTTAAGCCTGAGATTCGATTCACAATCCTACTTTATGAACTTTTGATACCCAAATTATTACAGGGGTGTTCTGCGTCAAGGAAAAGTCCTGTGATACACACTAAGTGGTGAATGAAATATGAACATAAAATGTTCTACAATTTGCTGCATGGGTCACTTTCAGTCAGTCTGGTTTTGTCATTGATGTTACCATGGTAAAGCTGTATAAAAAGAAATTATACACAGAGAGATTAAGTTAGAGGATGACAGACATTATTGGACAATAAAACATAATCTTATCATGCCACAAATATGTTTTTATTCGTAGAAATGTGTTACAAACTATACAATACCTTACTACTGAGCTACTTTAATGAGTTACTTTTAAAACAGGTCGCCAACTATTCAATCTCCTCTTCTCACACATATAGATGTGCTTGATGTCTTGCTATCCTTACAGCTCACTGAAATAAGGCTTCATTCCTCCAAAAAAGGGATGACATTAAAATATTTGCGTAATAGTAGTTTGTATCTCAATCTTTGTCTCTCCATAAGTCTGCGATCTTGACATGTGTCACTTTGCCTATTGAAATGGAGGAAAGCAAGGTAAGCATGGCAAAGCTACAAGACCATCTCCAAGCAGCTGGATGGGCCTGTGACACCAGCTGCAAATCAATTGAAGGTTCATGGAACTGACATCTTCCCAGGGTCCCGGTTTTGATTTACCAACAAATATGTGAACAGGTCTGTAAACACCCTGCCCAGAAGGGATTTTGTCTAAGATCTACTCTGGGATCTACCATGGGATCTACTCTGGGATCTACCATGGGATCTACTCTGGGATCTACCATGCTATCTACTCTGGGATCTACCATGGGATCTACTCTGGGATCTACCATGCTATCTACTCTGGGATCTAGTCTAGTATGTTTTCTGGAGATTTAAGTCTGACACTTCCAAAGTAGATGAGCAAAACACCTGCTCCAGAAGGGAAAGACAGACACTCAGCCAAGTCCGAAGGCAAGGCAGTAAAACGTGTCTGAGACAGACAGACACACAGACACACAGACAGACAGACAGACAGACAGACAGACAGACAGACAGACAGACAGACAGACAGTCAGACAGAGAGCTGCTACACAGAAGGAATGGGCTTATCAAGGTTGATAGGCTGAGTTACAGAGACAAACATGAAAGTGCTCCTACCATTGGACCTTGACCACACACACAAGCTCATCTCTCTTGCACAGTCATTGCAACAATCCTACGATCATACTTAAGCTGCCCCAGAAGTGATACTGAATTCCCATGAGGGGGTTTGAAAAGTGATAGTGTGTGTGTGTCTGTGTGCATGTGCACGCAAGTAAAACACACGCAAGCACACTGGCACTGTCTTGATAGGTCAGTGTGGGTGTGCGTATGTATGTGTGTGGGTGTGTGTATATGTGGTGTGTGCGTGTGTGAGTGCGTGTGCGTGTGTATATGTGGTGTGTGCGTGTGTGAGTGCGTGTGCGTGTGTATATGTGGTGAGTGCGTGTGCGTGTGTATATGTGGTGTGTGCGTGTGTGAATGCGTGTGGTGTGTGTTTAGCCCAGCTCCATTTGCGGAAGCATATGTAAATGGGTTATTATTCTGAGCAGGTCTGTAAATAATTTCCTGTGGGCTGACTATTTATCGGATTCCCTCGAGGTTTACTGTCCGATGCTCCTCGAACAAACACGTGTGTGTGTGTGTGTGTGTGTGTGTGTGTGTGTGTGTGTGTGTGTGTGTGTCTATGAGTGAGTGTTTCATTCTTTTCATACACAGACACAGACCTGCTCGCTGGGTGGCGACACTGCTGGCAAGCGGACCGAAAACTGCAAACGACAAAAGTTGGAACAACAGGAAGATAATTCCCATTTGATTGGTTTCACGTGTTCTTTATAAATAACAAAGCTTTCCTGTGCCTCCAGCGTGTTTTCCTGCAAACATGGAATCCATTTGTCCCCCCGTCCTCATGCCCTGACGTAGCACATCACACCCACACACACACACACACACACACACACACACACACACACACAAGCGTAGGGCTGGCCCACCATTTTGGCAGGCTGGAAGACTTTGATATAGCGTCAGGAACTTATTTCAAAAAGAGCCACTTTGAGCTGCTAAAAATAGTTGTGAAAGACCCAGAGACAGAAATACAAATGTCAAATGTCAGATGTGTCTCCCTCATCAACAAATCAAAGACTGATAATTATAACTAATGGCAAGATGACTACTCTGTGCCCTCTTGCAATGTGCCTTTAATAAAATGGTTTGTGTGCGTCCGTGAACGCGTGCTTACGTGAAGACACACTGTGTGTACACACATCCAGCACTGTAATGAACGCAGGCCTGACATCATGCATAGGCTGTCTTACCACATATGCCAACAACGGTTTACTTTGTTTCTCTCTCTCTCTTTCTCTCTCTCTCTCTCTCTCTCTCTCTCTCTCTCTCTCTCACACACACACACACACACACACACATCACAGTGACCATATTACTCATTATTTCTATATTAGCACAGCAATCCAATGTTAATTTTGATGACAGACATAATCAATCCACTTCATCTCTATTGTTTAGATTTTTAATTCATATTAACCTATTTTTCACAGTGTTAAACTTTAAGTTTGTATTGATTTTATTAATAATTTAAGGAATTGTTGCAATCCGTTACGAACAAATAAATTGCTGAAATGGATGTTTAGTATTTCCAAAACTGCAAGGGTTTCCTGTTGTAGTTCAACTTTGATCATTTCATCAATTGTCTGGCATTGATTTGTTGGTGACTTTTCTGTGCAGAATTCTAGCAATTAGATGCTTAATTTAGAACTTGAGAACTTGATATCTTCACATGTTTGTGATTCAAGCTCCCTGCTCCCGGCCTCGCGTACCTCTGTTCCCTGGTGACCTGCGATCATTAGCAAATTCATCTCCATTTAAAGAACCCTCTAATTAATCGCCTGTCGATACGGTCGTTCTTGTGAGATTTGCGGTAGAATTGTCTTTGCGTTTGTCTGGAACCCTTTAATTCTGGAGTTGTTTAACGTTTGACGTGTTCCGTAAGGCTTTCATAAAACGGCGCAAATTCTACAAAACGGTAAAATAATGGGCCTTGTCGGCCACCCGCATTTTACTGCGTTGTAAAATTAATGGAAGTCACATTTCACTGCGGTTTATGCATCTACAAAGACTAAAGTCCCAGTTTGTGCACGGTTTAAAATTGTTTTCGAAGTAAGAATGTGCACTTGTCAACTTTTGTCTTGGCAGGAGTTAGGTTTATCTTCATTTCGCTTCAACTCCAAACTGTAAAGACTGCTTTAAATGGTTTTAAGTAGCCAATGAAAGCCACACTTATTTAGGGCCAAAGTTAACCACATGGTTCCAGCCGAGGTGACTCACCTGCCTTCTCAAACGAATTTCCTTTTTGAAACTGTAGCTTTCAAACTTGAAGATGCATGATGAGCATTTATTTAAGGTAACATATTGTTATCATCCTATATACTGCCTGTTGAAAACGTACAGCTCATGGATGTTTGGAGAAGGGGGGGCCTACACTGAGACAAGGAGTGCTTGCCAACGACAAACGTCAGCTGGCATCGTTTTTTCCGAATCGTTGATTACATTTCTTGGTGTTTAATTGCATCCTACAACCAAAGCAAACGTTTTGGTTTGCCATGTTGGCATACTTGTGATGATTCAATACTTACTGGGCCTACTATTCGTTGGAAGCTTAGATAAGTATCAGCCTGAACGTAAAATAGGCATTAAGACTTATAGTCTAATTATTTTAATGTCCGTTGAAAATTACTGGAACTTAGTTTTCGATAGTTTGGACTCACGCTACAGTAACTATAGGCTAAACTTGCCTACAACTGTAATGTTAAGTGTCAAATAATAATTACGGCCTCCTGCGTCAACTCTTAATGAATTACCGTTAGAGTATCGAATTTTCGATAGCCCATGATATCTAAATATTTTTTATTGACATCAGTAAATGTCTTTGGAGTAATCTACGGGGCAGGCCGATCCTATATTTATTTTGCGTGTAAATATATATATTTTTGTGCCATACATTAAGTATCCGAAACTTACCCTGGCCAGCTATAAAAAGTTAGGTTACAGATTTAAATGCAACGTTATTCGTTTTTGAAGTATGAACTACATTAAAATGTCTATTACAATAGCCTGATAACCAGTTCCGATTTGAATATAGGATAGTATGTATAATAACTACAGTTATTATTGCTTATTTGTTCATTGTTTTGGTTCGATTTCGGGTGTCAATAATTAGCCTACTGTTAAACTGTCAGGTTTCATATCCACGGACAGATCTCGTCTGTCCTGACCTAGTGACAGACGCTCGACCTATCGATTCCCTCAATTTTCCAATTCCGCCCCCATGTGGTTAAATAAGACTTTTGTATAACCGGCTCCTGCCCGGGAACCAAGGCACGGGTGCGCCCTCACAGCCTGCGTATGTCTTAGACGCATTCGAATCCCTGATTCCACTGAGGTCTCAATTCTGAAGGAAAACAGCCCGTAACGTCGAATTTAACTCAATTTCGCCCCGCATGTAAAATAAACATGCCTAGAGTCAGACCACTTCCACTACAAGCTTCAGTTACCGCATATGCCCGGGGAGATCTTGCTACGTGGTACGAAAGCTCGAAAGTACTTGGAAAATGTGCATTTCATTGCGTCTCAAGGACATTTTTATTGAAGTCTATTGAATAATAACAGTTCTTGGAGCTGTTGGACCAATTTATAGTGCTCAGTTGGATAATTATTGTGTTTCATTTAAGAAATACAAAGCCCTGGATAAATACACGTTTATTCATATGAAGTAAAAAATAATCTAGACTATGTAAATATTGTGTGGATTATTTCGGATAGGCCTATGACAACTACAGACACAATTACGTGCACAGCCAATATAGACCAGATGCGCGCGCAAGCATGCCAACCATCCTGTATTCATCATTGTGTTGTACAACGCGCATTATTCTCTGTCAAAGTACAAGAACTGTAGGCAGTTAAAGTCGTCATGTTGAGCACCTTTACAGGTGATCGGTCGTCACGGAGGGATAGATATCTTCATAAGACGGTGGTGGAAGACGGGTAGAGGTGCAGTCGTCATCGGAGTCTTTTCCGTTGTCCAGCCTCTCTTCGCGCGACCTAAGGCAAATATCAAGCATAGCAGATCGTGAGGACTCCACGATGGTCTGGTATGGCAAGACCACCAAGACCACTTTGGCCACTTTGCCCTGGTACATTGTCAGAATGTAGGCCAGGCCTAAAAAATTTGATAGACACAACAGCCTATATAAAATGACCCCACCTTTCAAAAGTTGAAATGACTTCAACCTTGGGGCAATAAGCAGTACAATATTTATTCAATTTGCTATTTCCCCCCTGAAACATTAACTTGTTACATAAGAGTTTCCCCTGTTATTTTAGCATGTGAAAATCCATGCTCAACAACAAACAGTAAATGGCTAACGCTTCCTTAACCATTATATGAAAGGATTCAGAAACAGTTGTTATATATGCTCTCTTTCCTCTCAATTTTACATTTAAAGGTTTTTGTCATCAAATTGCCATTTATTGATTGTGTTGGGCTGGGTTTAAAAAAGGTATTTGAATCCAAATATTTGGTGAGAAGACATATTTTACTGATGTATTTTTCAAGGTGTTCCCTATTGGTGCTCTCTCATCGCCTCCTACCTGCTGCCTGTTGTGGCACTCAATGTGATGTCATCGTCGGCGTTGAACCCCTGGTTTTCCGCTGGACACACAGTATAGTACTGCGGGGGAAGGTTTAGGCCAACTGTGTTGGCTGGGCTCACGTCTTGGCCAATGGTCGCATACGGTGGAGGGATGTACTGCATCACTGTGGCTCCTTGGAACATGATAGGCTGATTGATGCTGTTGAACAGGAAGGATTGGCCAGGCGCTATCTGCTCGACGGAGGGGTCCGCGTCTTCATCCTGGGGCTCGGAGCAGCTCCCGCAGGTTATAAGCCTGAACTTGCAGATGCTGATGAACACGAAGCTTCCTCCCACTGACAGGAGAATGGGGCCCATTAATTGGCTCCAGCCTTGGCTGTGGTTGTGGTCCAGGTTGAGCCAGCCCATGGCCGTGAAGGTCATGCCTACCAGGGTCATAAAGATCCCAGAGAACAGCAACGTGGCGCCTGTCTTCTCGCTGTCCGACGCGGCCCCGCCTCCGACATCTACACCAGCGGCCAGGGGCCCCGGAAGGATGGTGGCAATGGTCAGAGGGACGCCACCTGGGGAGATGACATCAACGCCACATCCTCTGTCCCCGCCGCTGGCTACACTGCTTAAGGCAGCGTCGGGCAGAGACTGCTGCCCCAGCATGCTCTTCCAGATGCTGGAGATGCCGTGTCGATTCTCTGGCCCACGCGGTCTGATCCGGGAGAGAGGCAGCCACTGCAGCGGGTGTGTGTGTGTGTTGTGCGTTCAGCCATTCCCTCAATCACAAGTTGCAGGTGGAAGCCCTGAGTGCATCCAGTAAGGCACTGGTTAACCCAAGACAGTCGTTTCAGGTTAATCTGCACAGTGATGGTCCTTTGTACCTTATGGTTCGTTGTTCCCGTACCTGTTAAGGCCTTAGAGCGCAGCGTGACTTCTTGAAAGCGTTCAAACATTAAGTTTAAACTCCTGGTGAGGACACACGAGAAGACCACCTCTAGACAGTCTGACTCTGCATACTGTTCATTTTCATCAATGGATTAGGGAGGTTTACTCATGTTTTCCAGACAGGCTAAAGTTCAACCAGGACAGTACCTCAGAGAACTGAACAACATCACACAGGCATACTGGGCAGACTTGAAGAAAATCATCGTGCCATTTATAAATGATGCTCTTGTTTAAAATGTTTGGAGGTAGAAAGTTGTTAGGCGTTACAAAAAAAGCTCTTTGACGGAGCAGGGATTAAATTATATTTGTTTGATTTCACTTCATCAGTTGCTGAGGTAAAACACCACTCCGCTGCGTAGATTTTGTATCAATATTTGAATCAGGTTCGTCAGAATGCCAAAGGGCCCTTAAGAGTTCAGGAAGGGAGCCATTGCGTTTGAACTGACAGGAGGAGTGTTTGAAGTCTGTGAGAGACAGCGAGAGAGGAAGGGAGTGTGTGTGTGTGAGTGTGGTGGGGGGGAAGAGGGGGGGAGGGGGGTCTAGGGGAGGAAAGGAGGTGCCTGCACGCACAGACCATGGAACGCGAGCCACAATCCACCTTGTCAAATATCATTTCACACGCTCGCATCACCGACCGCGCTGTTGTACATAACTTATCACCGCCAGCCCATACTGCAATAGCCGAACAATCAGTGTAGCATGTAGAGTGGAGGGGCTTAAAACACAGGCAATCACGCTATACAGTGTCACAGGGCCAGGCATTACGAGCCGAGCGCTGAGTAAAAAAAAAAGAAAAGAAAAAACGCACGGCACGCAGGCACTACTGCTGCTGCCTAAAAGGGGCCTCACCACTTAACTCAAGGTGCCGGGCCAGACTCACCACGCTAGCAAGTCTCTTCGCACATGAAACTTCGGAGAGAGAAGTGTGCGAGAGATCGTTAGTGTGCGAGAGAGAAGCAAGAGCGAGAGACGAGACAGCGAGAGGAGGAAGAGTGGTTGTAAGGAAGGTCATCTGTGTATATCGGAAGGCTAAAAGCAGCCTGACCTCTTGTTGTCACACAGCACACAGAGGCTTGGTCCTTGGCTATGGGCTGATTAATACATCGTATGATGAAGCAATTAGGAGTCAGTATCTGGAAATGTTGGGCCATGCAGTTTGATCCAGTCCAGTGCTAACTCATTCTGCTGACTCAAGATGTTGGAAATGCAGTACACGCACACAATATTCAAAACCACATTTGTATACTCAAACTATTCCGAACCACAATATGTGTTTGTTATGTGTCTGTATAGGTGTGGATTAATGTTAACCAGACCTATATTAGCAAATGCCTAAACTATCATAAACTATTGTTTACAGAAACCAATATTTATACACTAACACAGACTACAGTAAATGTTAAACCACATATTTACTAAATCAGTCTACAGTGTTGTGGATACTTCAGCAGACCTATACTAAACCAGACTATAGTATAGTAAACCAGAACATAGTATACTAAACCAGACTACAGTATAGTAAACCAGACTATAGTATAGTAAACCAGAACATAGAATACTAAACCAGACTATAGTATACTAAACCAGAACATAGTATACTAAACCAGACTATAGTATAGTAAACCAGACTATAGTATAGTAAACCAGACTATAGTATAGTAAACCGGACTATAGTATAGTAAACCAGAACATAGTATACTAAACCAGAACATAGTATAGTAAACCAGACTATAGTATAGTAAACCGGACTATAGTATAGTAAACCAGAACATAGAATACTAAACCAGACTATAGTATACTAAACCAGAACATAGTATACTAAACCAGACTATAGTATAGTAAACCGGACTATAGTATAGTAAACCAGACGATAGTATACTACACCATACTAAACCTGCCCAACATCCATCCAGCCAGTTTGTGTTCTCCTACAGCAAAGCTAGAGGCCCAGTCCGCCCCTGTGTCTGCACCACAGTAAAAACACCGATCGTCATGGATTATTCATCCCCAATGCAAACACAGTGACATGCAAACATGTTTTTCATTCAAACTTCCGAGCAGTCTGCCGCCCTCCCCTAGGAGCGCTCACGCCGGCCTGGGCGGAAGCCGGCAGGGATCGCGTGTGACAGTGCCTGTCTCAGATCGAAGAGAAGACCATGCGTGACTTATTGCTTGGCAAGACAAAAGGATCTTATTGGAGGAACCAAGGGCTTTGAAACATTCAAAGTCTCACCTACTGGCTAAACCCGTCTGCATGTGCCTGTTGAAATAGTATGCGTGTACTTGTGGGTGTATGATTTTTGCGTATATAAAGTATATACTATATGTGGGTGTATATGTATGTGTGTTGCACTAATAAACCCAGATAACTGTACAAAGACTACATATGAGCACCAAATGTTTAAAAGAACCCACTAAAAACCAGAGCTGTGCACATTCTTTCAATTAAGAAAAATCCAAATATTTAAAACCAGAACATTTCCTCTCTGGAGTCAGTGAGTGTGTGCTGCTGTGTGTGTGTTCTGTGCTGACTAACTCAGGGGGCAACCCAACTCCTCCTTTCTCTGATCCCCTCCCTCCCTCCCTTTCCCCTCGCACCTCCCTCCCTCCCTTTCCCCTCGCACCTCCCTCCCTCCCTCCTTTTCCCCTTGCACCTCCCTCCCTCCCTCTTGTGAGAGGTCGTCTCCAGCTCTACAGTACGCTAGTCCCCCCCTCTCTCCTTGCCAGCCCTCACAAAGAGTGTGTGTGTGTGTGTGTGTATGCGTGTATGGGGGGTGGGGGGCACTCATCTCTATCACTGCCACACCCTGTTTCACACCATTGTCTTCGTTCAATGACGCCAGGAGGACCCCTCCTAAAACAGGTCAGCTTCTCCTCAGGTGTATATATTGCACTGCATCATACTATCAGATGTCTATTGTTACCAGAGGTGAAGGGGTCGAAGCCTTCAAGTTATGGGTGAATTCACCAGCAGACCAGGCTGCCAGCGGACTGTAACGTGCAGGACGTTTGGCGTGACAGAGAGGCAAGCGTCTCTCTAAACTCTTTGCGCGGGGAGAACGAGGGAGGGGCAAGGGAGGAAACTCCTCTGTGTTTAGTGGTCAGAGGGTGGGGGGAGGGAGACCCTGCGATGTAAGATGTGCCCGTTTCTCAGTCGTGTCCCCCCCCCTCCACACACACACGCTTATCATGACAGATAGCCTGTGACGTGCTTTAGCTACCCAGGCACGAAAGGCTTGTTCTCTCTCTCTTCACTGCTGCAGCTCTCCTGAGCTGGCTGGTAGGGTGCGCTCTGTATGCAGTGGACACACCATAATACCCCCCACCTTCCACCGTGGGACTGGGAGGAGAAGGACAAGCTAGATGAAGAGAAGTAGGAGAGGAAGGAAGAGACTAGCTCCTCCGATGGAACTTTCAACCTGACCTTTCCAACCAACCTAAACCTGAACAGGAATATGAAAGAGCGGAGGGAAAGAGAGAGGGGGATGGGGGGGAGGGTGGTTGAGAGACAAGCCCACCACAGCTGGGGGGGGGTCTGAAGCTCAGCCAATGGGAGGATCTGGACTGATTCATCGGCAGGTGGCCAATCGTATCAGTTCCAGCCTCAAAATGGATTGGTTGAGATTTCATGGGCAATCGAGTCCTGGGGAACAAACACACACACAGCTCTCCTTTTCCCTGTATGCTGCCACTGTTGCTGTGGTTGGCATTACTGGTGAGGGCAGGAAGAGTTGCTAATTCATGCCTAAATTCCTAATGCCGTCCATATTTAAAACAAGGAAGCGATGGAACATATCATGACAAAAGCATGGAGGACAAGAATCATTTACAGTTGAGGGGATAAACACAGCTTGGTTAGGCTTGGGAACTGAATAGACAGTCTGACAACATAAAGGAAGATTAGATTGATTTTTGAATGAATTTTGGTGTCTAAGTCAACAGAAAAAACACTTTAATTATGCAACAACAACAAAACCTAGAGCAGAAGAGCTCTTCTCCATGATCTTGGACAGCCCCCGGAATCTGCACCGGTTTCCAGCGAGAAGGGAATTAACTTTGAATTTCCTGCTCTGTTGGTGGAAAATATTAGAGCTTGTACTCTTGGATGAGAATTGGACCGGTTCAGGGTTTTGAATTCTACTTAAGAGGTCTTCTGAGAGTTAGGGGTGGGCTGGGCGGAGGAGGTGGAAGCCATATTAATGCAACAGACTTACACCATCGCTGTTTGTTCAGATGGCTTTGCTCAGGTCGGAGAGAGAGAGAAAGAGAACGAGCGAGATCAAATAGGAACATCAATTCCAAATTGACCGTAAACGTTACTGATGTGGTGCTCGCTTTCTGTCTTGAGAAATAACTCAAGTCTACGACTCCAGTGGGCTGCTGGACAAACAGGAGTGTGATGGAGGACAGAAAAGGCCAACTGCTCCCTGGACTCCAGGCTCACACCATCAGCTGCAGCCCAGACTCGATCAATCCACACCAGATAGCGTAAGCCTAGCTGTGCCAATCCAAGATACCATACCAGATGGCCAGCACAGAGCCATTTCCAGCTGTGACTCAATCGATCTATAGCAGCCACATAGAGTACAGCACAGAACAATACATGCTGAACAAACAGACAGCCTCAATCTATGCCAGATTCGCTTCTGTCTCTCTCTCTCTCCCAGACAGATCCAGGCTGGGAGGGCTGGACAGGAGTGGACCACTGATGGCTCACACATGTTCCTGGAGAGGGACATACAGAGAGCACAGAGACGCTTTATTTCAATTTGCATGAGGGGGATCTGGGCGAGCAGCAGCTGCAACATAAAGCATGGCTTGCAGTGTAAACACGCATCGTGTAGCCGCGCACGCACACACGCACGAACGCACCGATTCGAACTAGAACTCACGCAGGCTGGTATTCACACGCACCACTGCCACGTGATGGCATCAGTACCTTTTTCATCATCATTTCATCATCTTCATCACCCAGACAGCCCAAATTATTCAATTGGCATAATTGATCTGGAGACCTTAATATATCATTTATTTCTGTACTTCAATAAAAACAAAATTCTAGCCATTCTTTGCACTGCTTCTATCATGTCACAAATATACTGTTAATCCTGGCCTGGAAATGAGCATACTTTGGTATATTTCCCCCCTCTGCCATAGCATCATTAAACACAACATTCCAGTGAATTTCATAAGTAAAGATGATGCAGGTTAATAAGTATGCGTCTTACCTTGTGTTAGGTGTATTTTTGTACCTGTGTGTTCATATGACTCTCTAACCCAACAGCATTCCTCAAGAAGGTTGGCCTGCAATCAATAATCCACGTTTGCTGATCTATTATGTTTTATCTACAGCCTCATGAAGGCCAATCAGAGACAATCTCTCACATGATCTGATAGGTCTGCAAACCGATCTATTCCCCATCATGTAATACTCTCCCTAAAATCATAAAGGAAAAGTATATTGTCATAACCTGTCGCTTGTTGACTTAAAACTCTTGAGGAGTTATGATTGCTCGCCCTGTCCGTGAGCGGGAGATGCAGTGAGATGAACATAACGAGGTCTCCGGGAGGTCAGTAGGTAAAAACTCACTGATCCTGCATTTGTTTAGAGGAGAAATGGCCATGGCGGTAAAACAGCGGTGGAACTAACAAGGTACTTACACTGCGCACGCTTGTTAACTTCAGAGCCTCTCCCCTCTCTCCTCTTCGAACACGATCCAGCGAAAATACAGAATCTGACGACCCGGAAATCATCCCTTTGACCGAAACCCTACACTACCTTTCACCGCACTGCATAGTACACAGCTCAAAGCGTGCTGTAATGCAAGTGCATAGAATGTTATTTTATATTGATTAGAACTACTGAATATATGAATCTTCAAGAGCTCATTAGCGGACACATGATGACACAAAGGCCTAAAATCGTAACCAGAATATGTATCTGACAAAAAAGAACGGGTCTTTTTTGCAATCGCAATTCAAACTAGTCGGATTGCGTAATCCAGTGAAATGTCAACATAATCAAGTACAATATAAACACTTTTTTTCAGACTGAAAAAAGCACACGAGACAATCCATTAAGTAGTCACTTTTATATATTTGTATATATTCATATATTACACATTTAATACAGGCACATTGATAAATCATAAAGTGAAAACGAAAGTGGCAGAGATATCTGCAAAATTTTACATTTGATAAGAAACATGTATGCTGAATTTGCTCTTTTTATTCTCCTTTCGACAAACATACAAAAAAGGTGACAAAAAAAATGCCTTGGACAATTTCAATGAGTGTTTTGTTATGAGACAGCAAGAACCAGCTCGCTTTACATTGCATTCAGGTCCATTGTGTTTCTGTAGGAGGTCTTAGTGACTTCATTAAGATAGTTGGACAGAATTTACAACGGTCACTTTAGAAGATTCCTACAAATAATCCAGATTTGATATGTACTTTATGATTTAAAAAAGTATTGTGTGCTACAACTCACTCTCAGATTTGGGTTACCTTGCATTATTTGGTTGAGTGACGGCGTGAAAGACAGCGTTTCTGAGGTGACAAGATACTTGGACTGTTCTGTAAGGGCACCCTGTCAAAAGGCACGGCCTTACAGCGCTTCTGCATCAAGGTCAAGTCTCTGGAAGGCTACAATTATTCTCGAATTAAAAGCATACGATTAAAAAAGACCACTAAAATAGCGATGAAAAGGTTCATATTACAAGATATTTGTGCCGAGTACTGTGTAGAAAACAACCATGTTTGACATACAACCATTGTTTAACAACATTGTTAACAATTCTAACTTTAGTTGTTTCATGAATGCATCAGTGAATCAGACATAAAGACCAGGCTGGATGCCTGGACAGTTTCCAACAGCCCTTGGAACAGTTAGGCCTTTTCAGAAGAATCATAACTAACATGTTTTTATGATTTATCCTCATACTAGATTTGATTCATGTCTAGTAAACCATATGAGAATCAGACAGCCATCATATACTTGATGGATCCTTTGCCTACTGATGAAATAGTACCAAACCATGTCTAGACACAGTAAGTATTGTAGCCTACTTCCTAGCGCAGCCAAACCACTTCTCATTAGCCAATCAGCAACACCAGTCATTACTAAATAGTACAGATCTATTCAGTGACTGCATATTCTAATCATGAGGACTTGGATTTCACAATAAAGGCTTTGGATAAAAAGAGGCGGAGCCCTGTTTGACTGACTGGCAAATAACGTTTCCCTAAGAAGAGCAGGAAGTGTCTTTACTGCTGATTTTCAGTTGGAATAAGGCAGTGCGTCGTTTCTATCAACTATTGTGGCCTGGGTGAGAATCAAGAAGCCCGTTTGGCAGTACAGACTACGAAAGTACATCTCAGTTGTCAACACCTGTTGGCTTCAGGTCTGTTTAAGGCATTTCAAGAAAGTCATGATTTGGCCTAGTTTTGATTCCGCTGGATATTATTTGACTAACTCAAGTATTGAATTAAAAAAATGTAAAAGATTTGATATCGATAGAAAAGACATGGAAACATCGTCATCGCAAAAGGCAGCTATTAGGTTTGAGAGATTCTACTGCACCAAACCTCTCTGGAAGACAAAGGCCTTTGGGTTTAGATAAAATTCTCAAGATATACTTTTTTCCTTCGGTAACCCCACCCCTACCCCCCACCCCCCACCAAAAGGTTTTTATATTAACTGGCTCAAGATTGGTGCTTTATTTTTGACTGTGCTTTTGCATACAAAAGAGAATTGAGAAAACGCTTTAGGCACATTTCTCCTCAGAATCGTCCACAGTTCAAACAGGCATTGAGGTCAGTTTAGTAGTCATTTTTTATGCTTTTGTATCAGAGTACTTGTTAAAAACACGGTGACAATGTATCAAGGTTTTGTGCCACAGTTGTGTGCGAGAGGACTGAGTTGTAGTTTAAGACAGCTTATAAACTTAATCGCTTCATTGCACGTGATCGGATGAGAAAGAAACCAGAAAAGATGACAAGGCAAAAACTAATCTTGAGTTCAGTCTGGTAAATTAAAGCAATCGGCAAATGCATTTACAGTGGAGAGAGATGGGAAAAATGGATGAAAAAAGAAATGGCGAGTAGTTTACGTTCGTATAATCTTTTCTCTGTGTTCTACCCATCTTTGCAACGACAAGAGCATAGATGAATTACAGAAAGTAGAGATTGTTAGTGCAGATTTTTTTTCTTTCTTTTTCTTTCTTTTTAGATATAACATATTTATATATAATCCATACATTATGTCACCTATACAACACATACTACATATCTGACTTTATAAAAGTCAGCAAAGGTCAGAAGGCATCAGACCATTTTTCATTACTTTACATTTACTGACAACTCCACATTAGTTCTGTCTGTTAATTTATTTCTTTTAAATTCTAAACAGTGTTGCATACCCAGTGCGGTGGTCCTGTGGTCTTCTCTCTAACCAAGGGGAGGGGAACGGGAACCTGGCAGCACAGATGGTTCTGGAAAGTCAAGGCCCATCCCAAAATCCCCCCCTAAAATCCCTCCGTCATCCTTCGTCCGAAAGCAGGACAAAAAGAGGGAAGGTGGTAAAGTAAAACAAAGTAACTTCTCTGTAACGTCCTCTGGTGACGTTGTGCTTCGAGGGGGAGTCCAGGTGTGTGTCAATAGTCTGCTATGTAGCGAGGGGGAGTCCAGGTGTGTGTCAATAGTCTGCCATGTAGCGAGGATGAGTCCAGGTGTGTCAATAGTCTGCCACATAGCGAGGATGAGTCCAGGTGTGTGTCAATAGTCTGCCATGTAGCGAGGGGGAGTCCAGGTGTGTGTCAATAGTCTGCCATGTAGCAAGGGTTAGTCCAGGTGTGAGTCAATAGTCTGCCATGTAGCGAGGGGGAGTCCAGGTGTGTGTCAATAGTCTGCCATGTAGCAAGGGGGAGACCAGGTGTGTCTCAATAGTCTGCCATGTAGCGCCCTGCAATAAGCCACACCAAAAGCTTCCGTTAGTCCCTATTTCAACCTCTAAGTCCAATTGTTCTATGCTAACACATTTATGTTGTCCGTTCTCTTCGTCTGTTTTATGATTAACATCTTTCAAGAGCCATAAAAAAAGAGCATTTTTGCATGATGATACCTGTGGCAAAGCGCTTTTTATTGAGGGAGAGTCGGTATCCAGATCCAGGCAGCTCCATGTCTACCCCTGAGAGAGTGCTGCCCTCGCTCATGAACTGCACCGCCAGGGTGGAGGGGGTGGAGGGGCCATCGGACAGCTCAAACTTTGCCCTGAGAGACCCCGAGCCTGCAAGGTCACACGCACACTTTCAGTTTTAAAGTCTCCTTTCTCGTACCAAATCAAACGTTGCCAGACAGAAATGTGCTTCGTTCACTTCTTCAGCCATGACATGAATTACCTTCATTGTCAGAGATATCGCTGAGCTTCCATAACGATTTCTGCTGCTCTGTGTTCCTGCGGAAAACATGAAACCATGCGTCAGTCCCGGAATCTAAAGTGGCTGCTTTGACCTGTGTCAACCCTCTCTGTAAGGATCCTGTCCACAGGCTCTTTCTGTCTCACCAGATGGCGTTGGGCAGAGCTTGCATGCTGGTGACCCCTCCGTCTACAGGCACTAGGACTTGGAGGTTGGTGAGCGTGCCGGGGGAGGCCATGGACTCCGGGTTGTAGCGGTAGTCGAGGCGCAGGTCGGTGGTGGTGGGCGTGCACTTCCAGTACACCGCCAGGTTCAGAGGGGTGGATTGGATACCGTTGGACACCACCTGGGAACGTCAAAGGAGCGTAATACTATTTAGCACTTTGGGTGCGCCATTGTTTATCGATCCAGCTGGAACTCAAATCAAACATATAGCAATAACTTTCCAAATTGTTTTAATCTGTGATGTCTTAAACCAGTTTACTAAAGAATACCATGCAATGAACATATCCTGTCATGCATGTTCCCCCCCCTCCCCCTCCCCTCCACCACCACCCAGGTGGAATCAAGGTCAAATCCAGGGTTGACTTTGGTGTGGTTGTGGTCATGTTGTCCTCAGGATCTAACCTGGTACTTGAGGATGTCAACGTTGTAGTAGGAGGCTGTGGGGTTCTGCTCTGAGGCCTTCCTCAAGTACGATGTCAGGGCCTGCATGTTGAACCAGAAGTCCTTGGTGTTGGAGTCGCTCTGTGAGGGGTCGCTGGATCCAACAAACGCACACGCACGCACGCACGCACACACACACACACACACACACATGTTTTAATGCCTTTGGGAGGTACGACGTGGTTGGAAAAGAGGAAACCAAAGATTTTACCAAAGGTCGTAAAGACGTCAGTGCAAACTGAACCAAAAAAGCACCATCTACTATGCAACTACACACACACACACACACACACACACACACTCTTTCGCACACACACACGTCTAAATTCTCACTCTCTCACACACATGCACACATTCTCCTCTCTCTCTCTTTCTCTCTCTGACACACACACACACACACATTCGGACAGGGGGAAAACTATCAAAGATTCAATTATTCATAGCCCTCCTTGGCTGTGTATGTGCAGCTCCAATAGCTCGGAAAGAATGACCCTTTTATTGCCACCCAGCTATTAAATCATGAATTCCGTTTGATTCAATTAGTCAAGCCATGTGGTCTCTGGGTACCCTCAGTGGAAGCCAAGCGAGAAGAGGAGCAAGAGGGGAGAAGGAGGAGAAAAAGAGGGAGAAGTTGAGGGACAGAGAGAGAGGGAGAGAGGCCCTTCTCCCTTAGAGCAGAGAAAAACCGCTGCGCCAGGTTGTTGTTTCAAACCTGTCTTCCCAACAGGTCACAGTCTGTTTATACGTCAGGCCTTTTGTTGCTGACCCCTGTCTATTGAATTAACAAGTGGTCAACGGCTAGGCACGGCTGACCGAATCAGAGGGCGCACGTGTTTGGGTCCGCGCGTGTTCGTGCCTGACTGAGTCATCGTGACAGGACTGTTATTCGAGCAACAGCGTGCGTTGTGTTGGAGGGACGGGAGGTTAGCAGGACACGGCCAGTCGACGATCCGACGACTGACCACGGATGGAAACACACTCCACTTCGGGCGTAATGACAGGTTTACAGCTCCTCCTAATCGAATTTCCTCCCTCCTGACGCACTTCTCCTCCCTCCCCCTCCCCTCCCCACAAGACTGTCATAAATTCCTTTCAAAATATTCAATATATTTTCCCCCCCAGCATTATTTGCAGTTGGAGAGAAAAAGACATGCAGGAAGTTATCCTGTCAAGCAAGCAGAATCAGACTCTCAACATCCACCTTGAACAAAAACATTCACTTGAAATGAACGCCAGTGTCTAGCGTTTAAAAAGACAAAAAAAAAGAAAAGACAACGTAGGCAAAGTGGATTGGTCACTTGTCTGCATCGTAGTTCACTAACTGCCTACAGACAGAGAGCACACTCACCCCTGACTGGCCACTCACCTGTAGAGTAGCTGCTGATTGGGCAGGATCTGCTCCAGCTTGCTGGTGTTCCTCAGTTTGAAGGTGAGCACGGTGGGGGAGGGGTTGGTGGTGAACACCTTCATGATGCCCATGGGGAAGGAGAGGGTCATGTCTCCAGTGATCTTCACTATGCACCTGAGACACACACACACAGCCCTCGTCACCGCTCAGACACTCTCAACACAGCTTCTTTACTGTGCGAAGTCAACTGATGATCACATAGATGTTTGTTCAAACGAAAGGTCATCTTTTTTTTAAATGGGAAAAATGAGCCATCATAACACTGACACATAACCTGATGTAAGATTCTGATATAATACTTTTACTGCTGTTTGGAGGAGTGTCCGGTCTGGTCTAACACTTAGTCTAGCCCAAAGCAGACCAGTACAGGTCAAGTCTAGACCAGTATCAGCCCCATTGAACCAAGGCCCCTTCTATTCTATTACCAGACTAGTCTAACCCAGGCCCAGGTTAGCCCAGTCATCTAACCAAGGCCCATTCCAGCCCAGTCTAGGCCAGACGGCCCAGTGTAGTCGGAATGGGTCGTGTGGTTTGAGCGTGAGCCCCAAGCCTGCCTCTGTGTCCACTACATTGCTTATGAAATGTTCCATTGGCTAATCCCTGCGAAAATACGACTTCTCGCACAGCAGCAATTTAACAGCAGTTAACCAATAAAGGGGTATATGTTTTCTCTGCCCCAGACTATAATCTGCCCCGTGTGGGTTATCCACTCTGAAAGAATGGTGTCGGCATGAAGCAAATCTAAAACATTCCACACGCAGGGAGAAGAGACACACGCAGACACGCACACACACCCCTCTCATGTGTGTGTTAGACAACAGTGTGAACTGTTAGGAGGAGGGGGGGGGTGGTCTTTTGGGACGTGAAGCGTAGCGCTTGTTTGCACGATACGTTGCAGCATGAGCAACGGTGAGCTCTCAAATGCAAGCTAATACCTCCGTGCGTGTCTGCGGTTCGTGGGCAATTGTGTGTGAGCAGCTAGTTCCCTCTCAGAGTGGTGTGCATGCGTGTGCATGCATATACAAACATGTCTGGCTGTGTGTGTGCGTGTGTGTGCAGGCCCAGGCTGGGGGTAGCTGCAGGAGGTCATGTGAGGCTCACTTAGTGGGATCAGCTCCTTTGAAGTAGGCATTAACAGATTCTGTGAAGGCCACGGCGATGGGCAAAGCATCCTGGGAAGCCAGGGTCACCGGGCTGGGGCCGCGAGATGTCCCTGGGAGACACCGAGAGAGCCAGAGGGAGAGAGAGAGACAGAGAGAGAGAGAGGGGCGAAAAGACAGAAAGACAAAGAGACAGAGAGGCAAAGAGAGAGAGAGACAGATATAAAACAAGATAAAGTGAAAGAAACATTTCAACTTTTATACTTTTGTTTATATTATTGAAGACAAGACATCCCATCAAAAACATTCAGATGTGTTATTCAAGAGGATGACAAGACACTGTTACAATGTACAATCTAAAAGGTACGAGACACACGGTAGAGTTCCGTAGAATCATGCTTCTCGGAATAAAATGCTTATTGTTTGGGATTATGGACAGTGCGTGACTGGTCAGGTCATTTAGGCTTTTGAACCAATTAAAGTACAAGGATTATTTGAGCGAGAATTGTTTGTTCAAAACAGAACGACTGCTAATATTAAACCTCCATTCCATCATCCACGATTAATGAAGACACAGCCATGCAGTTGACCCCTGGAGACAAACTGACGGACGAACCGCAATCACACGTCAAACGTCTGCAAAGCCGACAGCCAATCCAGATGGCTGGTATTAGTGCATCACGCAGAGAGGGCGGTGCCTGGCCTCGTTAACCACACCCTTGTTTCCTACCTGCGGGCGTTTCACAGCGCTTCTCAAAGGTGGGCAGCTTGGCTATGAAGCCATCATCCTCTACGGTGGCCAAACCAGAAGCACACACACAGGGACAAGACACCACAACCCACAGTCAAAATGAGGTCACAATGTCAGGTGGGAGATAAGAGGACACACACTGCCAAGAGTCCCCCCCAAATACTACAACTCCTCCAGCCTCCTTCGGTCTCACACACACACACACACACACACACACACACACACACACACACACACACACACACACACACACACACACACACTGGTCACCATGCAATAGCTACTAAGGACACACCGCACAGGGCGTCACGTGACACACAAACTCTGGAGAAGGACGTGTGAGCGGTCGGTACATTGCAGATGGAGGACAGGAAGTTAGAGCGGAGGAACCAGAAGGAACGGAAGGGAGGAGAGAGGAGAGGGAGACTCACTCTGACCGAGGAGGAGGAGAGGAGAGAGAGAGAGGAGAAGCTCTGGCTCCGGGGAGGAGAACGAGGGAGCGAGGGCACGCTGTGGCCCTAGGAGGAGGAGAGGAAGGAAGGAAGGGAGGGAGGAGAGAGAACGAAATCACAGGAAGCCATTAAGGAAGACAGAAGAGGCTGGGAGAAGGAAGGAGGAGACAGAGAGACAGCAGGGTCGCTAGGGGGCGTGTCCTTACCCACTGTGGGCGTGTTGCTCGCGCTCAGAGAGGCGTTGGAGGACAGAGAGGAGGAGCTCTCTGCCCGAGCCAGCGGTGCCGGAGGCGGGCTGGCGTTGGACGTCGCCTTGGGCGGGCTAAACGGCCGCACCTGATTGGTTAGCAACATAAACAAATGGGGTGGACGGGTCAGATGAGTGAATCAAATGTCAGCTGACCTTAGCTACTGTCCAGCTAAATCCTGCAAAGGTGTGGCACACTGAGCAGATGCAGCTTTCACCCAGTAGGGTTGATAAGGGGCCACCTGACACATCGAAAGGGACCTGTTACTATCGTGTGAGACATACACACGTTTATCAGGATTGCAGTGCTGAGATCAGACAGATACTCACAATCTCGTTGATGCCAGTGAGCTTGCTGGTGGGCAGCTTTGGCCTGGAGGAGGGTCTAGGAGGGGGGACCAGGGCCCCAGCAGCCAGGGGGGTGGTGGGGCGGTTGGGGGCAGGCACTGCGTGGTGGGGTGGAGCAGTCACAAGTCAATAGCAGTACAAGGCATAAGGAAGCGTTTAAATGGAGTCGAAGCAGAGGCAGCATGGAAAAGATGGGCCGCTGTGCACTCGGTGATAAAGGAGGTGTTCATCAAAGCACTACGAAATGACACATCGTTTTGACTGACTGAATATTCCAAAAAGTCACTCCAATCACAGAGTCATTCCAACATGAGCAAAAAAACGAATCAAAAGTAAACAAAACATGCATTAGCACTTCAAACATGCACAAATTGAAAACTGTATTCAAAGTAAATAACAAAAATTAAGAAATATTTCTTTGTAAAACATTTACCCAGGATTTGGAAATAAACGACAAAACTAACGAAACAATTACTCAACCATAACAAAAATTATACAAATGTAAAAGCTCAACTGAAAAAAATGGAAATCAAAATAAAAGAAATGAAGTAGAAATTAGCAACTTCACAAAAAGGCAAACGTTGCAAGCGCAGCAACTCCCATGCTGCTTGTTACCGTTGGTGATCTGGCTCATTGTAGCTGCTGCCAGTGGAGCGAAGACATCCTGGTCACTGGTGGTAATGTTTGGCGCCTCTAACCCAACCTTTACCCCACTGCCCAGAGACACCGTATTGTAGGGGTCGGCAGGGTCATCAGAGAAGAAGCGGGCGGGCCTCCCCAAGGGTGGGAAGGTGGAGGGGATGGACTGGGGCCTGGGGGGGTCTCGCGCCCCCCCGCCACTGATGGTCTGGCGGCGTAACGGCACAAAGTCATCATTGAAGGCGATCCACTGGCTCTTGGACCAGGAGACGGAGGTGAAGGCATCTACACTCTGAGGCTGGGTGGCTGGGGCCCGTGTGGGGACTAAGGCTGGGCTTGGGGACGGTTCCAGGGGCTCCGTGGACCTGGTAAGGGGGGCACTGTGGGCCCTGGCTGGGGCGGGCCGTAGCCCCAGGAAGGGGTCATCCAGCGAGTCCCAGGGAGAGGTGGGGGTGGCCGAGGACTGGAGGGGAGAGGCACCAGTTTGGGGCAGCAGCAGGCTTTCAGCAACGTGAGGAGAGAGCTCTTGCTCTGACACCCCCTCAACTGGGGGGGGCACTAGCGAGGCCAGAGCAGCGATAAACACACAAGAGAGTAAGACTGAAGCCCATCATTCGCAATGTGACCATGACTAAACAGACATGTAAACAGGTACAAAGAGAAACAGTTTAGAACTTTTAGCATAATGATATCCACAGAACTGTCAACTCTCACGCATTGGCCGTGAGATACATACATCTGATTGGTTACACACATTGTGGAACCAATCAAATGCGTGAGAGTTGGCAGCTCTCTATCCATAAACTTGAAAGCTTATTTAACAACTCAATGAATGAGTTAATAGAAATTAAAATGCCACTTCATCGTTGAAAAATTAAAGTTAAACCTCAACAATGACCAATAAAAAGGCGGAGACAGAAATGTTGAGGACATTTTTACATGCAATGTTGCTTAAGGAAAGGTGTTAAATTGTTCACTTAATCCAACGCAATCTCAAAGCAATATTAGGCAACCCTGCTCCAGGTCAGGAATACCAGACATATTTGAGGCTAAAGTCAGGCCGTAATAAATGTGCATTACTTCTGTCTGAGAGGACCCTTGATTTAGAGGTAGACACACACACACGCATCCATGCACATATGCGCACAAGCACGCACATATGCACGCACATGCATGTGCGCACACACGCACGCAAACACACACACACGCAGGCTCTCATTTTGGGAGTTTTCAGTTGCACAGAATGTTACACTACTTCACTCACAAACTGAACTATGTACTGTGTATCCCACATATACATAAAAAAGCATAGCAAAAAATGTAACAAACAAGCACATTGTCTAGCACATTGTCCAGTAAATAACATACGTTTAAATAAATGAAGAGCAAAAAAATAAACTGATTCTGACTTTAATACAAAGAGGTGAGACGAGGTGCCCATTCCTTTTACCTGGCTCTTCATTCAGATGGAGAGATGGACAAGGAGGAGTAGAGAGGAAGAGGGAAGCGAGGTCTAACAGAGAGCAAGGGGGAGAGAGAGAGAGAGAGAGAGAGAAAGAGAGAGAGAGAGAGAAAGAGAGAGAGAGAGGGGAGCAGGGCCAACATGGAGGAAGACAAATAGACAGGAGGGAAGGGGGGAACAAAAAAAGAAGGAAAGTCAAACTAAACGAAAACCCTCTGCAGATGAACGCCAGCTCGGAAAAGGCCTTGAATAACATCATCTCTAATCTTTTCTTTCACACCTCTCGGATGAAAGGCAGCCAGAAGATTAATGTTGTGGAGTGTTGAGGCTGGCCCTGTTGAGAAGTGTTGTGTGTGTGTATGTGTGTTTGGCACTGCTAATACCTGCCTCCATTGTACATACAGAGACTTAGCGGGTCAGATGCAGGTTCTAAGTCTGCTAGCTGCATCTTAACTAGGGCACTTTAACTCTGCTCTTTTGACTGGTAATCCCAGACCTCTGACAGTAACAAGACAGTGTTTGACAACATACGTGCCAATGGGCCTTATGTATGGCCCTTTGACCTCAACTAGGTGCCAATTAACAGTGGATTAGGATTAGCCGTGCCAAAGGGTCAAAGCTAACGTCAGCCTGTTTAATCACTGGCGATGCACACACAGCGCTCCCCCGCCCCCCATCCACCAAACTCAACTTCAACACTATAAACGTTCACACAATGTGTTTATGGCCTGGATGGAGATAAAGGGAGAGTGTTTGAAGAGAGTGAAAAGCGAGAGTGAGAGAAGAGGGGGGAGGGTTAAGTGTACAATGCAGATAAAAACGAAAAAAGATGAAACTATACATAACAATAGAAACACACCAACTACAAAAGGTACTAAAACTAAAACAGTAAGTAAAGACTGACGGGTGTCACAATGTTGAAAGTTTGTGTGTGAAATGTTTGATCCGAGTCTGGTTCCGGGAATACTGCTGCTGTGTAAAGTAGGCTAAATGGATCAGAACCAGACTGCAGAACGAGATAAAAATGGCTGCCAGTCTAACTCCCTGAAGTGGAGCAAAGGGTTCAGCGCAGGGGTCAGTGCCCCATCAGAGTCAGACCTGAGAGAGTGGACTTCCAACTGACTGATCAGGAGGAAGAGAGAGAGACACCAGGAAGAAAGGGAGAGACAAGGGAGAGAGAGAGCAAAGGAGAGAAAGAGCAAGGAGAGAGAGAGAAAGCAAAGGAGAGAGAGAGCAAAGGAGAAATAGAGAGGGACCGGAAGTGGGGGAGAGAGAGAGAGAGGAAGAGCCAGGAAAAAAAGAGAGAAAGGGTGAGGTTACCTGCAGATGAGGCGACAGAGGGGGAGGAGCCGGCTCCGGGGGAGGGGCCAAACGGATCCAGCGACAGGAGGTCACTGTTAGTCAGTCTGCTGCTGAGATAATGACAGAGAAAATGAGTGAGAGAGAGAGAGAGATGAGAAATGAAAGGGATGAAATAGAATAATTTACAAAACCTTATTTTACAAATAAGGTTTTGTGGCGTACGCACTAGCAGCAGGATTCTGTGTGGGCTAAATGTCACTTACTCGTTATAAGACGTTGGCACTCTGGTCTTTCCCAGCTCATCACCTGGACCAGAGTAGAGAACACACAAATGAACCCCTGTATACACACACACACACACACACACACACACAAACACACACACACACTCAACCCATGTGACCAGAAAGAAAAAGGAACACTTACACGCACGTTGGCACGCACTCAACACTCGCCCACGCAGAACCATCCACACGTCCGCACACACTCACGACTACACGACGCACACGCACTCCCCCATCGAGGTTCCCTCTCATTGTGCAGGCACACACCCCGGAGAGGGACGCCACGCTGACAGATGCTGACAGATCCAGCTCTGTGACTGTCTCTGGCCGGAGTGTGTTTACAGAGCCTGGGCCACCAGATCAGGTTAAAGAACAGGTGCTAATCCTGTAAATCACACCAAACCTATTCATGATTCCAACCAAGGATTCCGTGAATTAGTTCACGCCCCCCCCCCCCCCCACGCCCTTACGGCGTGGTGTCAGGGTGGGTTATGTGTGCTGCCATGGCACCAGTGCTGCTAGCATGGAGGCTCTGTGTTAGCTTGCTGTAGGTTAGCGGGTGTTAGTACGCTGCGTGTGTGTGTGTGTGATTGTGTCCACTTGGGTGTGTGTGAGCGCACTGGGAGCTGTACCACGGCTTACAGCCTAGGTTGAGGTGAGGTTGTAGCACAGACAGTGAGTGTGTGTGTGTGTGTGTGTGAGTGTGAGAGAGGGAAAGAGAGAGTGCGGGGGGGCTAGTGCAGGGTCAGACTGACTGACAGACAGGGAGCTACTCACCTGGTACCTGAGCTTTAGCCACTGAGCCTATTCTGCGGGGGACGGACCCTGCTGACCCCCCCCGAACCCCATGTAGAACACAGCTATCAATCTCAAGCCATGCAGTCCTATCAATGTTCAACCTTTCTGATTCATTTGAAGAGCGAGTTACGGTCAAATCCTGTCTGTACAAAAAAAGTATGATCGGGCGTATTTATTCTGAACGTCTTCGACAGCCTGCGATGTTTATCGAGTTCTTTAGGAGC
Organism: Plecoglossus altivelis; assembly: GCA_036571765.1. Taxonomy (NCBI): domain Eukaryota; kingdom Metazoa; phylum Chordata; class Actinopteri; order Osmeriformes; family Plecoglossidae; genus Plecoglossus; species Plecoglossus altivelis. The sequence continues at coordinate 1,711,525 of BROE01000012.1, forward strand.
AACAAAACAGCACAAAGTTCGGTGAACCAAAATGCAGACGGAAGAAGGAAAACAGGGTTGACATGCAAAATAAAAACAGGCAATTAAGCAATTAATCTTACTTATAGCTTATAAGATGACATGTCTATATACGCAAACATGGAAACAAATCAAAGTCAATAAATAAATGGAGCCATGTTGGCTCTGGTTGGGGCCGTGTTGATTTTGGCGCAAGCGCCAAAACGAACTTCTTCAAAAAGCAATCCGGGCATTAGAGAGAGTGGGAAAAAAGTAATGGAGACATCTAAATGGTAGCTCCTTTCAGAGTCACACAGACATAGTGCAAATACAGTACACACATGCGCGCACGCGCACACGCACACGCACACACAGACAAGGAAAATACTCACTGGATTGATTCCTCCGAATCTGACTCTGAAAACACAAACAGACATTCATTAATTCCAGCGGACACACACATGGGACGAGCTGTGAACTCTCCTGCTCCCCTTGAACACAGCCCCTCCACATCCACAGGCAGGGGAGACTGAGGAGCGCACAGGCAGCGAGTTTGTCTGCAGCTCAGACGAGCCGCACGACCCCCTCGAACCAGCAACAACGAGCCGTGTTTAACTGCGTGCGCTGACAGTACAAGGGGCATCAAAACACGAGCGAGAGGAAGACCGATGTTTTGCGACGATGTTGAAAACGATTTTTATGAACAGGTCCCTGAGGGAACGGTGCATTTTCTACCTCAGAGTTTAAGAGGCAGTAAATCATCGTATTAGACTGTTCTCTCTTACTTTCTCTGTCTCTCTCTCTCTCATACACACACACACACACACACACACACACACACACACACACACACACCAGGCATTGAGCCACGGGTGAAACATTCAGCAGCATGAGACCTTTCCCCCCTCCTCCCCTCCGCATGGTGATGAATCAGGCCCCACAGAGAGAGGGACCCTGACACTTCCACCGGCTCCCTAGTAGAGCCTTCTGGGGACATCAATCTGACGCGGCACACAGGCTCACACAAGATCCTCGCACAAGATCCTCACTCCTGTGTGTCCGACCCCGCGGACACAGAGAACATCTGTCTCAATAAAGTTCCTGCTCACACAAAAGGGGAGATGGGGAAGAGGAGAGAGAGGTCGAACGAGAGAAAAGGAGCGTAATAGAGAAGGGAGAGAAAGAGGAAAAAGAGGGGGGGGGTTTAAACAAAAATAAGAATTAGAAAGGAGAGGAAGACGTGGGCTGGAGGAGCAGGGAGGAGAGCAGCCAGGGAAGGTAGCTGAAGGCGTCAGGCCACGGAGCAGGGAGGAGAGCAGTCAGGGAAGGTAGCTGAAGGCGTCAGGCCACGGAGCAGGGAGGAGAGCAGTCAGGGAAGGTAGCTGAGGTGTCAGGCCACGGAGCAGGGAGGAGAGCAGCCAGGGAAGGTAGCTGAAGGCGTCAGGCCACGGAGCAGGGAGGCCCACAGTTTTGTCCCACCGGCACTGAGCGGCAAATGGGTTCAATTACGGCTCTGGCCCACACACGCCCCAACTTCCACTGACGTTTCCATAAAGCACCGCCACACAAGGGAGCAGGCAGGAGCAGGCGGGAAGAGACGGAGGAAAAGAAAGCAGAAGGAAAGAACGAGAGAGGGGAGAGAGGAGAAGAGAGGCATGCGCTCAATAATTCACCCCAGATGACGCAACCTTCGTCATCACCTACATTATTTTACCTCAGGAACATTTAGCCCAGAACTTTTCTGTCAACATAAAAGTGGAAAAAAACCATGAACATACTTTTAAAAGGATTTGAATGAGTGGGGTGCTGGGCAAAGAAAAACACTGTGGATGGAATATTCTGGTTTTCAAATGATAATAGAACTCAAGAAGACAAACAACTTTTTGTGTTTTCTTTTGTAGTTTTGGACGAGGAAATATTTGAGAGGTTAAGTTGTGTCGTCTACCAAAAACTCATTTGTAACGTACAGAGTGAGAGGTTCAGGCCCTGGAAAAGCCAAACATTGTTTTTCCTGTAGATACTTTCAAAAAATGATTCAACAAAAATTAAATAAATTCAGTGTACACCCTGGACTACTTGCCAGGGTTGATTCATTTGGTTTAAAACAAATAGTTAGCTTGGTCCAAACATATCTGCAAAAAACATTACCAAGCACTCCATCAAATCTAATGGTTGACTTAGCCCATAAAGAGTGCATAAATACTTGTACACAAGTCATGTCCAACCCTGAGGTCAAATCTTATAAAACATAGGAGGAAGAATGAATAAGAAAGAGAGAGAGGGAGAGAGAGAGAAAAGGAGAGAGAGAAATAGTGAGAAAAATATATACTGAGATTGGGAAAAAAGCTCATTAAAATACATGACAACAAAAAGTAGTGGAGAGGTGAGCAGGAAGAGAGGATAGACTGAGTGGAGGAGAGTGAAAGTGAGAGAGAGAGAGAGAGAGAGAGAGTGAGAGGAAGAGAGGATAGACTGAGTGGAGGAGAGTGAAAGTGAGAGAGAGAGAGAGAGAGAGAGAGAGAGAGAGAGAGAGAGAGAGGAAGAGAGGATAGACTGAGTGGAGGAGAGTGAAAGTGAGAGAGAGAGAGACAGACAGAGAGAGAGAGTGAGAGGAAGAGAGGATAGACTGAGTGGAGGAGAGTGAAAGTGTGAGAGACAAAAAGAGAGAGAGAGTGAGAGGAAGAGAGGGAAAAAAGGCTTGATCGAAAAAGCAACATAAAGCCAGCATTTAAACGACAGTTGCAGTTGAGAGAAGGATGGAGTGAAGAGGGGGAAAAACTCCCGTCTATACACTGACGTGTAGGCAACAACAGATAACATCAAAGCACCAGCCCACCCCCACACATGCTCAATGTGGTAGAAGGCGAGGTCGGCACTGGGCAGAAGGTCAAAGGTCGACTTGGAATTCAGCGTGCATCCCGGCTCCGAGACTTTGCACGTCAAGCCTGGAATGACTCCATGGAGAACAGCGTGTGTGAGTGTCTGCTTCCCCTTTTCTGAGAAAGAGGACTTAGGATATTTAAAGGGACAGCGCTGTCCGTACGCAGGGACGCACAGTGTCGCACAGCGTCGCACCTTGCCGTCTGTTTACAACCACCTGGCTAGCCATCGACACGCCAGCGGCTACCTGTGGCAATCGTTACGGCTCTGCCTGATATCGTCTCAACAGCATCGAAAGGACGTGAGGAGATGATGACATCGACGCAAGCACCACGGTCTCTCTCTCGCGGCTCGGGGGGCGTCTGTCAACACAAACCCGGGCAAGACCACCTGGCCAAAGCACACAGAGGTTTGTCGAAGAGCGGTTAAGAAGAAGCGGAGGTTTGTTGCTGAGGGCTGTTGAGCTCACCCAGGCCTGGCTGGGAAGGGGATAGGCTGTCTGTTGTTGCCCTCTAGTGTTCTGCGAAAAAAGCTGTGGAACTACTCTGTGCAACTTCAGTAGGGGATCTCAACAGGTGTACGGCGCCAAGGAGTGCACGCGTGTGTATTGGGCGCGGCGTGAAGCGCGCACAGGAGTGTGACGGGACGCGCGTCCCATGCTTAGGCGCGGGCAGGTACGCGGGCGAGAGCAGGATAATGGAGTGCGAACATGACAAGCGTGCCTTTCTATGGCTGTGTAGGTGAGTAGGTGGTCCGCAATGTGCATGTGACTTTGTTTGTCTGAGTGTGTGTGTGTGTGTGTGTAGGGGGAGGAAGTGTGGGGGGGGCAGGGCACTAACACACCGTGGCGGAGGGTGATAGGCTGATGTTTCCGATGGAGGCCTTGAGCTCGTCGATGGTGGCCCGGCCCTGGACGGTCCCGTTGTTGGGCTGCACCGGCTTGATCTCCACGTGGAACTTCTTGGGCTCGTCCTCGTCCTCTGAGTCGCTTGACGAGTAGAAAGCGTTCTCTTTGGCATGTAGACACCCAGAGGGGGGGGAGGGTTAAGGAACCGGAACCGACCGCAGAACACGCTGAAGGCAAGGGGACAATATGTCTGACATGTGGTCCACACAAGACCCGACTTGTGTTTTCATTGGGTTTAGAGACCGTGGCACGGTCTTTAGTTTGTTAATGCCGGAATGAGAAGCAGAAGTTCAGCCGTGTTTACAGTTTGCCCAAACACAGCCTCGCAAAAGGATGCTCAGCAGGAACGAGTTCACTTCAAAAACGGAAATATTGAAACGACGAAACAATTCTCTCCGATGCATAACCACCACTCGTACTGTAGCTGCACACCGTTTGGCGCAAAAACATATTGTCGCGTTTCTGGCTGAAGATAAATAAAAGATCTTATTCTGTGAGGTAAAGTGGGTGATAACAGAAACAGAAAAGGATATCGTTTTCATAGACCTCCGGTCTGATACAAAACCCATCTTCGTCCACCTGTGGAACATTCTGGAAGAGAGAAGGACAAACCTGTCAGGAACACAGCATGAGGAGAGAAGTTGCGCGAATGCGGGTGAGAGAAAGACTGACTGAGCGTGCACATGTGCACTGTATACGCGTGTTGTTTACTCACAGCGTTCTGGATGTCTATGTTCCCATTGTACCCTGGGGGAAGTCCGTTGGCAGCGTTCTGCAGCCGGGTGGAAAGGAGAGGAGACAGGGTGGTAGAATACAAGAATGAGTTGACCACAGAGCTACTTTAACCATAGAGACAATAGCAGAGTTATCTGAAAACAACCTCAGCCTTCACTTTTCTACAGCAAGTTATTTGTTGACGTCCAAGATGTAAATGTACTTACAGTAGCTTCAACTTCAGTGGATTCTCTAAAAAAGACAAAATAAACAACAATAAAAAAGAAAAGAAAAGTACACAATCACATATTTCATCGTTCTAATGATAGCTATGTGTTTTTGCCTGTATGGCACTGCAGTAGAGGAGGTAGAGTTGTGAAACACACTGGGACGCTTGGCGTTCACTCACGTGGAGTCTGTGTCCTTGTCTTTCCTGCGTCCTGGAATGGCGAAAGTCTTCCTCTTCCTAGGTTTGGCTCCTAACAGCAGGAACGAGAACAAACAATAACCTCGTTCCGAATGTGGCCAAACTCAACGACTCCAGAAATGTCTATTTGACAGTTTAGTGACTCATGATCTGTAAATTGGTTATTTGAACTGCGGCCCAAAAAATATGGTGTATAATGTTATTCGTTCAAGATCTTTAGATTTTAGTGTCTGACTCAAGTGCAATGCAATTTATTGTGTGTATGTGTGTGTTGGTGTGTTACCTTCGGTGGCAATAGCTGTGTTGCACTCCTCAAACTCAATAGGCCCTAAGCAAACACAACACACATTTAAAGCAGGTTAAGTTCATGTTGAGCTGAAAGGGTCAGTGACCCTGTGCTAAGTTATGCACACGGCACACTCCGTTATTTTGTTGAAAGAAATCAAATCTCAGACACGCGGGCACACACACACACACACACACACACACACACAGTACAGACACAGCACAGTACGCATCACTAGCAGGGGCACACACAGGACGACAGGTTGGTGTGTGGGGTGTTTGGGCTTGTGGGCGTGCACACGACTAGTGGGGGTTGGGGGGTGCCAATATAGAAAAAAAGAAGAAAAGACCAGGTGGCATGCACGACACTGGGGGTGTGGGGGGGGCACACACAGGTGTGGTGAGGTGGTAGCACCTACACTACTGCAGCACATGCACACACACACAACACTACAGCACACGTGCAGCACACACGTACAAGGTGTGGGGGGGTCCAACAACATCACACCACAGACAGCAAGCACAGTGGGTGGGGTGTGGGGTGCGCACACACAGGACACGAGCACACACACCACAGCACTAAGCACACGAACACATCGACCACGCACACCACAGCGAGCCCACACACAGCACACCACACACACACACACCCACACTACACACACACTACAGACACTGAGAGACCCTGGCAGGTCCCAGAGGGCAGATGGGGTTAATCGCAGTCAAGTGTGTGTCTGTTGACTAGGAGGGAAAAATGTGACACACACAGCAGCTGCCTTTTCATTCTGATAAAATACTCTCCCGTTTCCCACATATTCAATTCTATTTATTTTTGTAACGCCCAAAATCACGCAAATGAGACATTCGAGACAGACAACAGACAGAGATGCGCATGCGTTGAGCAACTGAGCACGCATAGAAATTGACCACAATCACACGCACATCACGCTAAACAACACAGATTCACCCACACCCTTGCAGCCCCGCGAGTGTGGTGCCAATTGGGACGCATGAACGAAATCCTATGGACAATTCAAAAAGTGAGTCGGATTCAGGCATCTGCAGAAGCACACCCTAATCGAATTTCAGACGAATGGACCTGTGTGTGTGACAAGTCAACTCGGGATGCCGTTAAAGGCAGCTCCTCCATTGTTCCAGGAAGAGAAGAAGGAGAAATATGCATAAATGACCAGGAAAAAAAAGAAGAAGAAAACTCTTGCAAAAAACAACAAAGTTCACGCTTCATTTACTGCTTATCAATTATGCATGCTTAAGTCGGAGTCCTAGCACTTGGAATGGTAGGCCGCCAGAACGTCTCAAAAAGCGTTTGCAAGCGCGCTGTGGCTGGGAGGTTTTACGGCGTACGCACACGAAGAAAAAAACCCACGGCTCATCCTTCAGACACACAGAAACCCCACACTCATCTTCGCAGACTCTCAATCACACACGCACACACACACACACACACACACACACACACACACTTGCTAAGCCGTGGGAACAACCAGGGGCAACACTTAGGGTAAATGCCTGCCTTCAATGACCTCCTCTTGGGGTGGCGGCTCTGCCTTCCCTGCTCATTACAACTCCAGCACCATCGCACACAGCCATTAGCTGAAACCAGTATCTCATCAACTAAAACCAGTCATCAGGAATCCCAGCCAGGGAGAAGGAATAGGCCATTATGGTTAAGTCGCAGCACGTGTGGGAGTCGTTCAAAAGTCCACCAGGGACGTAGAAACCACCAATTGATAAAATAAATATCCCCCCTCCTCTCTCTCCCGTTAACAATTTATGGACCTAACAATCGGACCGACGGGGCGTCCTGGCAATGCCGTGACTGCACTGAAAGAGACGCACAGCATTCGTGGCAGAGAGCAGATACGTTCCAAATGGCCTTTAGAGCCTTTTCCTTTTCTATTTGTTTTCTTAGAAGCTAATGCACAACTGGGAGGGAAAAGGCAGGCAGGCAGGCGGCACTGGCTGAGAGAGAGAGAGAGAGGGAGAGAGAGAAAGAGAGAGAGAGAGAGAGAGAGGACGCCTCAAGCAATATGTGTGGCACTGAAATGTCTTTGACCTGAAAAAACAAAACAAACCAAAGCTCACAATATTTTCACTCAAAGCGCATATGCTGGCAGACGCCATCGGAGGCAGCCTGCGCGGACGGCGGCGAGCAGAGGGGACGCATTGTTGTGAGGGGTAGGGGACGGGAGGGAGGGGACGGGAGGGGTTGGGGGGAAGGAGGTTGGACTGAAGCGCAGGGAAGCGGCGAGTCACGAGAGGCCTGCATCACGGCAAGTGTAGTAGACGCAGTCTATAGTAGACCCAATGACCTATCTACTCTACTGTGCAAACACTGGGCCTCTGTACTGCCGGTGAATACACAAGATGACCGAGCGTGCACCTCATTCCAGTCACAACACACACGCACACTCCGTGCTCAGCCAAGGCCAAGTTCACCAGAACCAGAGAGATGGAGAGGGAGAGTGAGATGGACAGAGAGAGGGAGAGAGACAGAGCGAGGAAAAGAATGAGTGGTACACACGACACTCCTTCTAGACCGAACAGGCCCTGGCAGGAAGCAGCTAGATGCACGCTGAAGCAAAAGAACACGTCCCATCATCGAGATCTCTGCTCAAATCTTGACCTGAGCTTTTCCGTTGCAGATCTAACAGGCTGTGGCTGCCCAAAAATAGAAACACCCGCCCCCTCCCCGCCTTCCCCCCCAGCAAGAGAAACTAGAACATGACAGATGTAAGACGGTAAGACTTGTGTATGGCTGTGTTGCAGAGTACATCCAGAGTTCAGGAGACCTGGTCGGCACAGCAGCCATGGGGCGGAGCTCCGGGGCTCGGAGGGAAGGGGAGGGGCAGGGGGGGCAGCTGACAGCCTGGCCGGACCTTCCTGGACTGTTGGTTACACGCACAGGGGAGGACCAGGGGCGGCCAGACAGTAATCGTACATCAATGCGAACGCGGGCAAAAGAGCGTCATCAATGCACTTGATGGAGGTGGTCACTTCGCAATGGGAGGATGTTTACATTTCTGCCTCTCTCTTGCCCTCTCTCTGCTCCTCTGTCTGCGTGTGTCTGTCTGTGTATGTGTGTGTGTGTGTGAGAGAGAGAGAGAGAGAGAGAGAGAGAGTATGCAGTCATGCATGAAAGCAGGAAGCTCTTTTAAATTGCATATGCTTCACATGGCGCTTGGAGCGGAGCGGAAGAGGGGCGGGGCCACGTTGCGTGTCTGGCTCTCTGCCAGTTGACAGCTCAGCTGGATATCAGTGAACACACGGTGCTCCCCCCCCTCCCCCCAACACCCACACCCCTGGTGTCACTGTTTCCGTGGTAGAAAGTTTATTCAAGCTCTCTCTCTCTTTCTCCCTCTCGCTTTCATCCTGTCTCTCCCTTTATCTTTCACTCTCTCTCTCTCTCACCTACCCTCTCTCTCCCTCTCCTCTCTTTCACCCTCTCATCCTCTTTCACCCTTTCACCTTCTCTGTCTCTCCCTCTTTCGCCCACTCTCTCTCTTTTTCACCCTCTCTCTCCTACTCTGTCTCTCTCTTTCCCCCCCCTCTCCCTCTCACCCTCTGTCTCGGCCTCTGCAGCCACCAGAGTGGCAGTGTCATCATGGGGACGACTGGGTTCTTGTTCTGACGTGGTGGAGATCACAGGGTGACCTCTCCTCAACAGCCGGACAGGAGGAGGAATTCTCTAACTGTTTTTAGCCCCAATTAATTTTGCTGTCAAAACAAATGCAAGCCCTTGCACTGTGTCTGGACAGAGGGGTGAGCCTGTGTATGCGTGCGCACGCACACACACACACCACACGCACGCACGCACGCACGCACACACACACATACACACACACACACATACACACACACACACCACATACAAGCACACACACACACACACACAAGCACACACACACACACACACACACAGGGGTACAGCCCTCTGACTGCAAAACCGGAAGTAATGTGGTTTGAAAGCAGGGTAAATGACTGATGAAATTGCAGAGTCACTATGTAGTCTGACCAATGTACACTAGGGCTCAAGCTACACTTTAGGCCAGACTGCAACAGATGGCAGAGTTAAGAGAACACATACAACACTACAGTGTGTGGGAGATTTTCTACTTGATTACTGTAGCATGGCCAAGTTTACACAAGGCTCGTTGTTAGACCCTGACCTCTAGGACAGGGCTGCTCTGACGACTTAGCCTGGCCCTTCTCCATCCCTCCCCCTGTCACATGCTGGCTGGAATGCAGTGGCCCAGCCCAACCCTCCAGGAGATTACTATGATTGGTTCTGATGGGCCTTAACCAGCTTTAATTAGCCCTCTCCATACCATCCCCCTCAAACTCACAAGGCTGCCACAGGGACCCAGTCTGAAGGACTTGGTACCAATGCTGGGACCTGTACTGGAGCCGGTACAGAGGCAGGGACAGAGGCTAGGACAGAGGCTGGGGCGGGGACGGAGGCAGGGACGGAGGCAGGGACAGAGGCAGGGACAGAGGCTGGGGCAGGGACAAAGGCAGGGACAGACGCTGGGGCGGGGACAGAGGCAGGGACAGAGGCTGGGTCCATACCAGCACTGACGATGCCACTGTCCTCACTTCCCTCAGAGAACTGATCCAGGAACAGCCCTGCTTAAACTCTCTGAAGGGCTGCGTGTGTCTCACCTGGTCTCTCTTTTCCTGTTCCTTTGCTTTCCGCCAATTTTTGTATCAAACTCTCCACCGACGTGTTCTCCATGTTCCTTAGAAACTCTGTGTGGACCTAGAACAAGTGAGAGAGAGAGAGCGAGAAAGAGAGAGCGAAAAAGGGCATTGAGTGACAGCGTGTATCCTCAAGTCGTTTGTTTGTACACGCAGGAGGGCTGACAAACACAACACGCCGCTGCGTCTACGAGAGCCCCTTTCGACGGCTCCTCTCCAAACACTACATCACCCACAACCCACCGCTCCACCCAGGGTGCCCTGTCATGCCCTCGGCCGTTGTTTTAACAGCGGTGTTTCTGTGTCAGTGTCCACGGCCTGAGGAGAACGACTTACATAATAAATGCAGCTATTGTGTTGTTGTGTTTTTTTGTTGATGTTGTTGACAGTGTGAGTCTCCTGAGTGTCTTTGGTGTCAGAAGAAGGGTGGTGTTTGTTTTGTTTTGTTTGTTTGTTTAGTGTGTGTGTGTGTGTGTGTGTGTGTGTGGAATGGGTGGGTGCGTGAGCAGAAAGGAGAAATGACAAACGTGTTCTGACTGTATGCCATCTCGCCTGACGATTCCAATGTGCGTGATCCCGTGAGCATAGCAGCAGCTCGCCCCAAAAACACACGCTACTATCCGGACGCATGCAAGCGCACGCACGCCACAACACACACATATGTGGCCCACCCCTGCCCCCTGGGCCCCTTGGGCGAGGCAGAGTGCATTAGCCCCCTGTTTCCTTGTGAAAGGAGGGGGTCTGGTTGCCGTGGCGGGATAGAATGCTCGCTCCGGCACACGCGATCTGTCAGGTGCTGCTGCCGTGACAGCGCTGCTGCTGTGATGTCATCACCTGCGTGCCTGACACACACACACACACACACCTCCCTAACCCCAACTGATTTTTCACACATGCAAGGATAGGCAAAAGGAGAAAAAAACGAAACATGACAGCGTATCCCCCTTCCAGGACATGTTGCGTCCACGCGCTCGCTTAGAAACACAAACACAGCACACACCTGCCCTGCTTCGAGCATCAGCACCACACACAGCCATGTTTTATCACGTGCAGCCCTATAGACGCTGTGTTGTGCCAACAGCACAGCTTGACCGGGAAAAACACGACTGGTCGGAAACGTTCCCTCGTGCCGCTTCCATCTCCCGTCACGCTTCTCTCTCCACGGCTGGGCCCCTTCTTTCCTCCAATCATATTCCAGCTAGCTTTCTCTCCACACACCCCCATCCCTTTGTTTCGGTCCTTGGTTTCATAGCTCTGCTGCATCCTGTCCTGTGCAGTCTCACCTTCCCCCTCTCCCTCCATCTCGTGCAGTCTCTAAAGACCTCATCCACTTCTCTGCTCGCTCTCCTGCTGGGGTGGGTGTACGTGTATGTGTGTGTGTTTCGTCAGGCTTCCATCCGTGTCCATAGCGGTGGGAATGGTTGAGACGCTGCCACGCCACTGGCTCACACAGCAGTGAAGCAGTCTCATGTCCACAGGACATAGAATTACACTTAGAGCCTGCCTGCCTGCCAGCCTGCCAGCCTGCCAGCCAGCCAGCCTGCCAGCCAGCCAGCCTGCCAGGCACGGTCAGGACACTAACTCTGCCTGACTGTATGAGAGCTGCTAAACTGTAGCCCTTTTTACAGTCTGTTCAAGGTGGGAGTCTTCCTTACATCCGTCTAAAGATAAGAACAGCGAATGAGGAGGGGGCTCAACAGTGTACTGGCATCCAGCTGGTAGCATCTAGCTGAACAGACGCGTGCGTAAGAGAGCGAATCAGCATGACTGGACAACACACACTCGATTCGTTCCTGATTCTGCAACGCCGGCGTGCTGTCTAAAAGCACACATGGCGGCACTGTGACGTCTTTGTTTGGTTTGGTGTAAACAAACAGATACGTCACAGACGGGCCTTCTTAACGGCAATATAAAAGGATGTCTGGCTGGAGCACTGCGTGTGCGCGTGCGTGTCTACGTGTTTGCGAGTGATTGTTTGAGAGGATCCCATCAATTATTAATGTGTGTGTCTACGATGGGCCTGTGGAGATGCACTCCTACTAAGTGTTGGTATCCATTTGTGTTTGTGTGTGTGTGTGTTCGGGTGCGTGTATGTGTTTTGACAGAGCGTATTGGTTATTTGTTTATCTAAATTGAACCCATTGAGCGTATGTGTGTGTGTTTGCATGCCTGGGAGGGTGTGTGTGTGTTTGTGTGTTTGCATGCCTGGGAGGGTGTGCGTGTGTGTGGTTCTTCCTGATAAAGCAGCATCTCGCACGAAGATGAGTGGACCGCAATTTCTCCCCCTTACCCCCATCCCTCCCTCCATTCTCGTCTCTCTCTGTCTCTCCCCTCCTTTTCTTCTCTCTGCCTCCATCCCTCATTCTTTCTCTTCCCCTCACCTTCCCTCTCTCTCTTTTTCCTCTCTTCCCCCCTACTCCCTCCCCCCTACTGCCTCCCACCATCCCTCTCCCATCTTCACTCCCTCCCCATTCCTTGGTAATGGTGTTCCTTGCTCACACAGTCTGGTCTAAAGGGTATTCATCACGGAATCACAGTTACTTGGGCTGTGCGTAATTTTCCAGCTGTTTGGAAGAGCACTCACCCACCTTCAGGCATGATGTTAATTAAGCCCAGCCAGCAACCGACAGGCAAGCAGGGCCACAGCACTCTGCCGTATGTGTTATCCATTCGCCTTCTTCACACGGAAGCAGTTGAGCAGATTAGGGCTCTGGCGCCCCCCCTGGCGACCGCTATTACTACAGCAGAGAAACGCTCAGGGCTTAGGAGATCTTCTCACTAATCTGTCAGGCAAACACTGACTGTTTACAGACAAATGTTACCATTTTTCCAAAACGGGAAAATCTATATTCCAGTCATATTTATAAGATGAACTTGATGGGGAAACATGAAGTTACATATCCAGAATGCTCGGCTTTAGTCTGGTGTGTGTGACCAGAGAAGACTAGTCAATACACTCAGCCCCTCACAGACGCAGTGGAAGGCTGGCACGCTGGTAACATGTTGAAAGTGTTTTAGATTGGCTGAGAGGGAGTTTTGATCAGTTTTTAATTGGTTGGTATAAACGGCTGAATGGAAGGCTTCCTGGTTCTCAGTGGAACGATTAGCAAGATCAAAGGCAACACTAATTGATCTGACGCACAGTGAACCCAATGAGCACAGTGTCAAGGCAACCAGACACCCCGCCCCGCCCACAGGAATGTGTATGTGTGTGTGCGGATGTATGTGAGTGTGTGGATGTGAGTGAATGAGTGCATATGGATGTGAGTGGATGTGTGCGGAAGTGTGTGTGTCACCTCTCCAATCTGCACGTGTGTCTCATCGACGGACTGCGAGTACGACTGGATGATCTCCTTCATGTGGACAATGTGGCTCTCTTCAATGTCCTGAAATTTCTGCAGCAGAGCAAGAGAGACACCAAGGGGTGAGAGACAGCGGGGGGTGAGGGACAGCGAGGGGTGAGGGACAGCGAGGGGTGAGGGACAGCGAGGGGTGAGGGACAGCGAGGGGTGAGACAGCGAGGGGTGAGGGACAGCGAGGGGTGAGGGACAGCGAGAAGAGTGACAGGCCTGACAAATGACCATTTGATTGAGAGTCACAGATCCAAGTATCACACACACGCGCATGCATGCACGCACCCACAAACAAACACACACACAACAGAACGTCCTCCTTCCGCAAACGGACTACTTCCTGTTTGCGTTGCTCTAACTGGGTGGTCTGGTCAAGGCGCAGCCCGCCAGCCCAGTACACCCAGCACACCCAAGGCCCCCTCCGTCCCCACTAACCCCACCGCCACCAGCACAAGGTGCCAATTATCTCGGGTGGGCTGTCCCTGGGAGCCGCAGAGCGGCCGTGCCGGCGTGCTCATCCCGGGGTTTGGAGTGGCCAGCGTGGGGGGAGGGAGGGCTGGGGGAGACCAGCACTCGGGTGTTTACTCACAGGCGGGCCCTGGCGAGCGGGGAGAAACCATGGAGGATGACTATAAATAATCCCCCCCCAAAACTGGAAAATCACAGCGTGGATGGTGAGAGGGGAGAAGGATGAGCACTGCCAGACCGCGTAAACACGTAAACACGTACACGCACGCACACTCAAGCGCGGACACACACACGCATTCTCAGAGGCCTAGATGCGCACGCGCACGCATCCTCTTTCTAATCTCTTCCCATAAAGCGCACACACACGCACAACACACAGTCAACAAGTACACACACGTGTGGGAGTAGGGCCCAGCGCACGTGCAGTGATGTCAGAGGGAGCACATGTGTGGTGTGTTTACTGGGGATAAGCACATGTGCTGACAAGGAGGTGAACTAGGGGGACTGGGATGGGAGGAAGCAAAGCTGCCACACTGCTTCCTCCTGGGGGGGGGAGAATCAGGATGGCTGTTCCTGCTGCCCTGCCTCCTTTCCTCCCTGCCTCCACACCTTCCTGCTGCCCTGCCTCCTTTCCTTCCAGCCTCCACACTGCCCTGCCTCCTTTCCTTCCATCCTCCACACCTTCCTGCTGCCCTGCCTCCTTTCCTTCCTGCCTCCATAAATTCCTGCTACCCTGCCTCCTTTCCTCCATACCTTCTTGCCTCTATTCCTTCCTTCCTTCCTGGCCCCTGACCTCCTTCCTCCCTCAACTCCTCGACCCTGCCTCCCCACCTCTCTATACACCCCCTACCTCCTCGTTTCCTTCCCTCCATAGATCCCCGCTCCCTGGCTTTCTCTGCCCCCATTGCTCCCGTCCTCCCGGCCGAGCTCAGTACGTTTGCAGAACAGCAGGAGGACGTGAGGAGGATGTGGAGCCCGACCTCTGTTGATCTGATCTTCATCTGCAGTTTATCTAATGCTCGATGGGTTCCATCAGGAACTTTCCCAGAATGAGAGTAAAAGACACAAGCTGGAGACGATGAGCATGAAACACAGAACACACACACACAACACGGTCCCTGTCCCACACACACAGATGCACGAGCACGCCCTAACACATAGCGTGCACACGCGCCACATATGCACTCTCCCTTCCCCCCCCCCCACACACCACACACACACACAACGTGTGGTCTTGAAAACATCCACTCAAAACACATTGCATGAATAACACGGCACAGGGAGACATACCACAAAGATATAGGCAGAGCAGGGAGAAAACACAAGCATACACACACACACGAACACACACACGAAGATACAGAAACACACACCCGTACATACAGAAACACACACACATACACAGCAGATACCTGTGCAGTCTCTGCCATCTTCTGTTCAAACTCAGCCTTAGCCGTGGCATATTTCTCTACGTAGGTTTTGTAGGCCTCTGTTGCCTTCTTGGCCTTCACCCCTGCCTGCGAAACACACACACACACACACAAACGTTATATTTGAGTACACACTCTACATACGCAACACTGCACGCACACCTAACATCACTCCACCACAGGATGATTTGCACTTTCACACTCCTCACAGAGAGAAAGCCAAGTTAGAGATACTAAGGCTTTCAAGTGGTTGTGATGACTTATACATCACCACGTCGTCGGCGTTCCACTTCAGTAAAGACCGGCCATGCTTCCGTTCCCTCCCCCCTCACCTTGTCGGCGTCTCTCTGGGTGGCCCCCTCCTTGCGGAGGCGCTCGTGCTCCACCGTCTTGGCATTGTAATTCTCCTTGGACTTCTGCAGCGCCTGCGAGGTGGTCTGGATGGTCTGGACCGCCTCCAGCGTGGACGCCACTTCCTCCTTGGTCTGGGCAGCCAATCACAAAGCACAGCGTGGTTTTGAGAGAATGGCACACTGGGAGAGTGAACTGGTGTTTTCGGCAGGTTTTTGTATCGAGGATCTCTTTTTGTGGCGGTAACTCTGGTAACCCTCCGTAGTGGGGAGGGTTACCAGGGAGACCATGTAACCTCCACAGCCATGGCAAGGAGGATCATGGCCCCACGCCCGCCCGCCCACCCACGGTGACCGTTACTACCCAACGAGAAAATAAAAAAGTGAGGTAAAAAAGGGCGCTAAAAGTGGGGAGAAAAAAAGAGGGTAAGTGAAATGGAGCCGACAAGCGAGGGTGACAAGGACCAACAGAACATCTGTAGCACTGCCAGCCCCAAAACCACCTCAGTTCACCTGCACAGCCGGTGTCTCGCTCGCTGGGAGGCGCGCGGCCGACCCTGCCTCGTGCGGGAGATGCGAGCCGGTATTGCGTAAGAAGCAGTAAGACACAAGCGAGCCGGAGAGAGAGAGAGGTGTCGAACGCATTGTGTGTCGCACGACAAGGTGGCGCACGGACAAGCACCAGGCAGTGCAGAGGAGAGGCAGGGTGCATTGCCCAAACAAACCCGATCCTTATTCTTTTACGACTAACACAGGTAAAAGGCCCTTCTGTGCTGCTGTGTGGCTACTCAGGCCATGGGTCATATGACAAGGCTGAGGGGGGTCATTGAGAAGCAGGGATGGAGAGAGATTTGGGAGTGGGGGGGGGTCTGGGGAGTGGATATTTCCTCTGGAGCTACGAGGTGCTCCGCGATGGAGACACAAACGGAAGAAGTTGGATAGGAGTGAAGACGAGCGAGAGAGAGACGAGAGAGAGAGAGAGACGAGCGAGAGATGAGAGAGAGAGAGGAGAGAGAGACGAGAGAGAGAGAGAGAGAGGAGAGAGAGACGAGAGACGAGCTTCACTGAGCCGCGACGGCCGTTCTGTAGCTCAACAGCTACACGCTGTGGCTGCTTTCCGGAGTGTGGCCATGACGCACTCAGACGCAAACACGCCCACTTTCTGTCTCCAGCTATCTCACGCTCTCCCAGGCGCACGCACAACGAGTCTCTTGCACGCACACTCCAACACACACACAAACGCACACTCCAACACACACACAAACACACACTCCCACACACACACAAACACACACCCAAACACACACTCGAACACACACCCAAACACACACTCCAAGACACACACAAACACACACTCCGACACACACACACACACGGTCGCTGGCTCGTACCTTCTTGTGAGCTTTGGCCTGGTCGTCCACGTACTTCTGCACCTCCTTGATGAGCTCCTGCAGCTTCCTCACCAGCTCCAGGTGGCAGACGGCCAGCTTCTCAGTGGAGGTCTTAAACACATCCCACACCGGAGCAAACGTGCTGAGGGACGGAGGAGAGCGGAGAGGAAGAGACAAAGGGGAGAGGGAGAGACAAAGGGGAGAGGGAGAGAGACAAAGGGGAGAGGGAGAGAGACAAGGAGAGATGAAGGAGAGAGATGGGAGGGAGAGGGAGAGAGACAAGGAGAGATGAAGGAGAGAGATGGGAGGGAGAGCAGAAAGAGAGCATGAGGCCAGAGTTTGAACGGCCACGTCACCAGGACCAGGTCGCCTCTGCTCGGGCCTCGGCACGCCCAGCAGATTCTTACCCAAGCTGGGAGAAGTTGCTGGCTGACTTGGCGAGTTTGGTCATTGATCTTGCGTACACCTCCTCGATGGTAGCCCTGCGATGGGGTACAAAACAAACAGACAATCACGTCATTCCTTATCTTTGCCTCCCGACCTGGCGTCGTATCGTATTGGCTCAGAGCTGTCAGCGTCTCAGTCACGTGACTGCTCTGACTTTTGACTTTTGATGAAGTGCTTGTTCAATATTTGAGTTGAAGGAGTTAGCTGAAGGAATTCTAAAGCTGGAGAATAAATGACAGTGCTGTAAATACATATGGCAGACAAGAAGTTTAGCCTCAGTGAAATCATATGATTGAGAGGAATCTTGCTGTGTCTGCAAGGTTCCTGGTAAGCAAGGTTCGTTGGTGTTTTTTTCTTCAAAAGTACGTCAGTATTTTGAAGTACATATACTTTCTTTGAGCATCAAAAAAACTTGGGGGTGAAGGATGACTAGTTGCTAATTAATCCATTACGTTGGATGGACAAATATTGTTCTTTTCAGTCCGCAACATTTCTATGAAAGTTCCCTTTACTCATGCAACTGAAGCACAGACTTGAAGTCATCGGATACGTTTCCTTTTCTTTTCCTAAAATGTGGTAGACCATCATGCAGTGCTCTCACAAGAGACTAAACTATCCCAGTAATCGACTCCTACACTGGCAGACAAACACAAAGGGTTTGCTGCATTCTTTGGGGTTGCTTGGAGGTGGTCATGATAGCTATGGCCGAGAACGATGATGATTCCTCACCGGAGCACGCATGGTCATATGTGAGAAAGCATGTTGAAAGCAGACCACATCTACAGTCAGAGCCGAGTCAGAACCCCAGAGACTAATATGGTATTTTAAGGGGATGGGAGGTGTTCAAAAGTGAATCACGACAACGGCTGACAATGAGCCAATATAGTTTTGTTTTTGTAGGCTACAAGCTTCATAATATATTATATGTATACGTTTTTTACTCGACATGTGATATAAGTCGGAGTCATTAGGTTCATACATTTCGAAAACAATGCTTTGTTATTGAAAGTCAAATGTTCTCTTCAATAGCATTTTATTTTTTTAAAGCAAGTACTCCAGTACTTGATCTTAAACACAAATTCTACTGAACCATTTTGACTTGTTTCGAAGCAGGCCTACCATTTGCCTGATATGATCTCTACCTTAGTCTCTCTATCTTTTACTCAAGTAATGGAGTTGTCTACTTTGTCTAACATCAGAGCGAAAGTTGGTCTTTTCATGTTTGCGTTCCTCACGCTCTTCTTTCCTCCTCCGTCACCATTGGCTTTGCATGGCAGCGACAGAAGGAAGTTCTACGAACATTTGTTTCGCTGGAGTCGTGAATTATGCACGTTTCATTCAGGTCGCAGCTTCTCTGCAGTCACGACACCGCACGAGCCGAGACACCGCAAGCACGAGCGCGCACGTGGATATATCCACGCTTCGGATAGCACTAACCAGGTCCATCTTCAATAACTTTTTAGCAGGGTCTGTCGAGCAGAAGTAGAGAGAACGTGAGAAAAAATAAAAGAATATACTTCACACCTGTCTGGTCGCAAGTGTTTAGGTGCATAGATCAGCCAGGCTAACACTAAAACCAAACAGACCAAAACACACCCAAAGCTAATAATAGTCTTCTCGTTGTTCACTGGGCTCAATTTAGTTCCTGCTGGTTCATCATTCTAGAGTGTTTACTTCTGGTATTGAAGAGGCCTGAATGATGGATGTGTACTGTGTGTTTGTCCCCAGCAGAGGGTGCCAGAGTGTTGGACTCGACCACACAGCTACAGAAAACACACCAAGCCCGATTCTTTATGAGCACAAGGTATTTTGTTCCAATAAAAAGACTATGCTAGTCACCTGCTATTTGTATAATAATCCATCTGCATTTTGACCAATATAAATCTTCTTATCAATAAGAATGACAGTCAACTGCAGGAAGAATGACTTTTTAAACTTTTTTTTATTGAAATCTATTTTCTAGACACCTATACATTTATATGTGATCTGATCCCTGTGACTGATAACCACATTCCTGAGTGGGACCGAAGCAGACAGTGGTTCTAAAGGAAAAACTGCAGCCTCCCCCCCCCCCCAAAAGTTACCAAAATAGATTCCTTTCACAATGAAGCATGCATTGGGGGGGGGGTGCAGGCGGTTGTGTGTGCTTTTGTGTATTGTAGGTCCTTGAGTGTGTGTGTGTGCTTGTGTGTGTGTGTAAGTGTGAGAGTACAGTATGTGTGTGAATGTTGCCTAGGTATGTGCATACAAAGCTGCATTAGCTTCTTTATATTCTATTCAGAAAACAGGATCTGTCCCCTGCCTTAGTCTACAGACATGTCAGTAATGAAATACACAAACATGTGCCTATAATCTCGATGGATCCTGTTTTTCATACTCCCTTTTCAAGTGGAATCTGATTTGGTTCAAATGGGAACCTGTACAAAGGGAAGTTTTGAACAAGCTGTGGCAAAGGACCATATTGTAGACAAATCTACTGTAAATATTAATGATTAAGAGGAATAAAACATTTTAAAAGATTGATAAAAGTGAACTTCCGATGTCCCCTGGATTATCAGGTAACCGTAGTTGTATAACTACACTCTGCAATGGTTACATCAGTATACAGCAAGTGTACTGAGAGCTTGGTTAATTGTTCACCAATTTCCTCCGAGCGCTTTGAGACATTATTGTTCTTTCTGTCTAAACCAACAAACTATTCTGTCTGTTCTGAGAAACCGTTAAATTGACTGAGATCTGTCCCTGACTGTCTGACTGGTGGAAAATAATTTCCTAGTAATACCAAGTAACAAGCTGAGCAGGGACCTTTCCTTACACAACCCAAATGTTAGATGTTAGCCTTCAGCTTCTAATTGCCTTCAGCACAGCTGACTTGGAGCAGGTGGAATGTCAGGCAAATTAGAAAATGTGTTAACCACATTGCTAGGCAGAAGGTATTCAATGTTCGGCCTCACACACACACACAAACACACACACACACACACACACACACACACACACACACACACACACACACACACACTTGTTACCTTTCTCTGATGAAGTCAGACAGCTCCTTAGAGGACATGTGGCCATGCTTCATGTTATGGTAGAGGACATCAAATCCATTGTTTTTTTCTCCCTGGAGACCAGAAAGAGAAGAATAGAACATATCAGATCCCTTATCTCACAAGATGAGCCAAGCAGCCAGCCAACCAACTAGCCAACAAGCCAGCCAACTAGCCAGCCAGCCAGCCAGCCAACCAACCAACTAGCCAGGCAGACAGCCAAGCAGCCAGCCAACCAACTAGCTAGCCAAACAGCGAACCAGCTAGCCAACTAGCCAGCCAACTAGCCAGCCAGACAGCCAACCAGCCAACTAGCTAGCCAAACAGCGAACCAGCTAGCCAACTAGCCAGGCAACTAGCCAGCCAGACAGCCAACTATCCATGTCAGATCTCCTTCAGCGTTACCATGTAGGCACTGGCCCGGTCCACCAGCAGCACTCTCATGACCTGCAAGGCCGACAGCTGCGTCTGTAGAACCCTCTGGTCCACCATGCTCATCCTAGCCATGCTGCCTCGCTCCTCACGCCCGCCTCTCACTCTGATTCCAAGTCCTGAACTTCCGTTCTAAGGTCCAAGTCTAACGTATGTTTGGGGTTTTTACGTCCAAATCCTGTTCAACGGTCTGGTTTTGATATAACGCTTCTGAAATGCACTTTTCTAAGAATTGACCTCTGAGCTCACGTTCTGAAGACTTTGCAGACCTGTTAGTGCAGTCAGAACCATTTAGAACCACCCCAGGATGCAGTCTGGTACCGTGAGGAACGGAGACCAATGTTTGTCAAGGAGTAACCATGCCAATACTCAAGGGAAGGAGTCCTGTTGCACAGTGGATGTAAAAAATGCAGCAGCAATGCTAAATAATTCATCGCAAGTGGACAAGTGCAGCTAAATGGGCGCCAATTGGAGAGGTTTAAGGAGAAAAACAAACAGAACGACCGAAGCCAGAATGAAGATGCCATTCTCACTAGTTACTTTTTTAACTCACAGTTCAAGTCAAAATAGGTCCTTGAATTGACAAAGCCTTTTTTCAAAATAACCATTATTAAATCTCCAGCACCATAAATCTCCTAATCTTTCCCAAACACAAACACACAAGGAGACAATACACAAGTATTTTGGAAAGCCCCCTTTCCGACTCTCTGTGAAAAGGCTTACTATCCAAGTGTAACCAGGAAAATCATCCTGATTCAACCCCGTCACCATGGCACCGGGTTTGGCATCCAAGCCTAATGATCTGCCACACACTCAGTTTGTGATATGTACCCTTCAAGGGAGTATGTGAGAGAGCGTGCGTGCGTGCGTGCATGAGCCTGTCTGCATGTCCTGTCTGTCTGTGCTCCAGCTGTTGCTAACCTCCCCTTCCCTTGAGCATCACGCAGCCATTTCCTGGTTCGTGACCTCATCCAATCACATGAGCTTGTTCGCCTTGCCCAAACAGATGGAGCCCACCCTCAGCCAATAAAAAATCAAAGTAACCAGAGGTCAGAGGTTAGGGGAAGATTAGGAAGGTTATTTCTTAATGGACCTGTGGTTTCGGTCACATCAGAAACAGACTTGGGCAAACAGACAGTAAGAATGTGAGAGAGAGCGTGAGAGAGGGAGAGACAGATAGAGAGAGAGGCAGAGAGAGAGTGAGAGAGAGACCGAGGTAGAGAGACAGAGTGAAAGTGAGAGAGAGATTGAGGGAGAGAGAGATCGAGGGAGATCGAGGAGAAAGCTACACTGTGGTCACCTCCTGACTGAGCTGTTGCACAGTCAGCAAACCCTGAGTTCTAAGCTGGACTTCCTGTTTGAGAGCAATGCCAGGCCTGCTAATAAAATCTGGTCTGGCTCCTGCTGTGAAGCAGTCATTGCTGGTGTGACTGGAACACACACAGTCTCACACTCACTTACACAGCTGATACTGTAAAACGCTGGCAGTCACCTTCACATCTCTCAGCAAGTAAGACTGAAAGATGAAGAGACTAAAATAGAGACCAACAGCCCAGAGAGACACAGAGGCCAACTCTCGCACTCCAGGAGAAATCAGGAGTGTTAGTATACGACAGGAAGAGACCACTTTAACCAATAAGAAATCAACCATTTAAAAAGACCATAATCAGACCATTTACAATTATATTTATGAAAGCACTGGCCAATGATGAAGATACAAACAAGGAGGCCACTCCCCCAATGGCTAACAAGGACAGAGCGTACTGTCACCTGACCAATAAAATAAAGGAACAGGCAGACCCACAACAACAACAACTAAAATACCTGGAGGAGAGTGAATTTTTAACCAATCAGAAATGAGAATGAGCAAGTACAATGGCCAACAGGGCGGAGCAGCAACAGGAAGGAGCACTACTGACTGCTGCCCACGTGGGAACGTATGCAACGCAGCAATATAAAAGAACCCAGAAGACAAATAGCAACAAAACCAGGAAGCAGGTCAGGGCGTATTTGCTTTTCCAGCCTGGAGGACAACAATGCTCCCTGCTCCCCGCACAGACACAGGTCATTTTGCACTGGGGACCCAGTTCCACATCTAGGAATTGGGGAGGGGACAAGACTGCCCGCTGACGCTGTGCAAACTATCATCTAACGCCACCCTCCATTGAAAAAATATGTCCAAAAGACAGTCCGATATGACTGGGATTTGATCCACACCAGACTCCGTTCAAGTAGGTTTTAGGCACCTGTCCCTAACTGCCCCGCATGGCCTCTAACTGCCCCCAAATGCCCCAGCTGCTTAGATGCCTTCGCTGAACAATCCCATTCTGAGATTCATTGACTAAGATCCTAGCCAGGACTGAGGATTGAGATTCTAAGCGCGTTGTGGAAGTCAGAGCAACTCCAGGACTGCCGTTAAGGCTGTGAAAGATAACACGGTGGGAGGCGGGCTGGCACACTGTTATCAACCCCTGCTGCTGTGTCAGTGGACGACTCCAATATATAACTGTGAGAACTGGAGGGAGACAGAGACAGAGAGAGACAGAGAGAGACAGAGAGACAGAGAGAGAGAGACAGAGAGAGAGACAGAGAGAGAGACAGAGACAGAGAGAGAGACAGGGAGAAAGAGAGAGCGAGAAAGAGGGAGGGAGGGAGAGAAAGAGAGGGAGGGAGAGAAAGACAGAAAGGAAGAGAGACAGGGAGAAAGAGAGAGCGAAAGAGAGGGAGAGAAAATAAGGACCATTAGATTAATGTACCTAAATGTTTTCATGAATGCTGCAATGGATCATAGTAGCTTGAGTGTGTGTGCGTGTGTGTATGTTTGTATATATATGTTTGTGTGTGTGTGAGTATGCTGAGCACCAACTGCTTCTAGAAACACTAGTTCCTCTCATTTGAATTAGGATCACACTCTAGTTGGGTAGCCAGCTGCAAAATCAGTGACATCATGCTGTTGTCGCCAACTCTGTCATGCTGTCACCTTCACACACACACACACACACACACACACACACACACACACACACATCTCTCTATTGACACTGTCTATCCGAAAGGGGGTTGGTCCTTTGTGTGGAGCACCAGCAGCGCAGTGACACGCTGCAGACAGACACAGCATCCTACATCCCTCACAGTCAGGCCGACCCTTGACCTTATCCTCATTCACCATACAGGCCAGGCGTAACCCCGTTCATATGCATCTTGGGCCTAGTTACTCAGTGATAAGGCAAGTGTGACATGCCACTGTTGCGATGCTTTCAAATGTTAACACCATAGCAGGGGAACTCATCACTGGAAGATGGCTTCCATTTTCCTGTATAAGTGTACTAAGGCTGAAAGCATAAGTCGTCTGTAGAAGAAGAACAAACAAAAGAAAGGCGGGGGGGGGGCAGAGAAAAAGAGTTAGTGAGCGAGGAAGACACAAAGAGAGACAGACGTAAACAGATCTCTATCATATGATACCTGTCTGACAGACGGGAGGAGGTGAACCCAGCGAATGTCAAACAACAGTGGCGTGACGTCCCATATCCTCTGGAGGGAAGTTCCGTGTGTTTACGGTTGCATGACTGCTTATATAACACTGGATCACACTGCTAGCCAGTCTGGCCTTCTTTACATCTTTACACGGAAGCAGCTGGCCAAAGTTGCTTAGCCGTGGAGCAGGAGTGGACATGACACTGGATCTGGATGGGTTCTCTGTTAAGGACACAAGTGACAGACAGAAGTGGCGGGTAACGTGTTGAGGAAGGGGGGGGGTCTGACCACGACACCTCCTCCTTGTCTCTCTGGTATCAGTCGTGCCGGGAGGAAAACACTAACATCGCTGCCTGAAGTGTTCTGTTTGTTTTTTTGGCAGAACAAATGATGTGAAATTTGGAAGTGGGTGAGCTAGCATCATCTAATTTGAGCCGCGCACGAAAAGGAGCCCCTTAATGATGATGAACGGCTTCAGCAGTCATAACACAAGAGGAAAACACAATTAACTTTGATGCAGCGCAGTGGACTGACGTGAAATAGGCTAATTCGATGTCAAACTTAAACGCAGGCTAATTAGCTATCCACTTTGAAAACAGTCGTCTTTTTTAAATCCCACGATACGAATGTGTACAAGGGGGTTAAACAAATGGCTGTAGCTCAAACCGCAGATTTGCAAGAGTCGCAAGTCATCGTTAGCATGTTTTATACTCAAGCCTTCTGTGAAAAGTGGTTCAAACAAGGTTAAGCTAATTGAATGTCCTGTCCTTGATTGTTCCGAATCCTTAGCAAAGGTTCAGTGGAGTCGGGGGAAAAACGATTTTATATGGAGGTAGGGAAAGTTATTTGAGGGACGACACAGCTGTCGTCTGGTGGAATGACCATCTACTTGTTGAAAACGTGCTTGCAGAAGGTATTTTATTGGTTCCCAAAGGAGAAGTTGTTGCAGCAGATAAGATAGAAAATCTAAAAAACGGGTCACTATGTAGAAATACAAACGGTCAAATACTGAATAAGTGAATACACAACAAAATACTAACTAAAGATATACAAAATACAAGTATACAAAATACCCAACACAAAATGCAGATCTGTACACAGGGTAAAACAAAGGGATGATCCAGGGGGAAACGTCAAGAATGAAACACAGCTGACCCAAATACAAATAACGTAGTAATGTAGGTGATGCAGGCAGACGCACCAGTGACACAGGTCACGCCTGTCATCTACAGCATGTACCTGCAAACTGCACAGACGAATGGCCGTATAAGACGCACTTCGAATATTTGATCTCTTCCACCTCATATACTATAGGGAGACATACCAGTTCTGTGAGGTTGAAACAGTCCCAACAGAGCACTGTATACTGTGCAGTATAATCACAGTTACGGAGACAAAATGTGTTGAACGGTAACATTGATGTCAAATTGAGATGAAGTCATAGAGTGGTGTCCTAACAGCACTGCCAGTGTTTCAGCTCACAGTAAGGCAGTTCATATACTCATATATGATCGCTGGCAAGACTGGCTTTCAACACCGCAACTGGTGACACTAGGGTGTCTGCCTTTGTTTCACCACAACTATGTCTGGTTGAGACATATTCCTGCCCCAGTGTCATAGCCTTCCCCTGTGTCTTCACGATGGGGGATGATGTAAGCCCCAACAGCCTGTAGACATCCAGGACATTGGCTCGCTTCCTCAGACGTGCGTCTTGCACATCGCATGGGACCCCTGTCAAGGCTCAGGCTGGACCAGTTCTGGGGTAGCTGACCCCACACAGCCGGGCGAAGCAGTTCCTCAGCATCGTGGGGTAACTGCCATCGGGGCCGGAGGGCCTTGGCCCCTGCAAAGCGTCTCCAGGTCTCTCTTCATGAGGGCAGTGGGAGATGACGGGGGGCACGGTTCTGGGGTGCAGATGGGATCTCGGTAGTGGCAGCAGGAAGTGGAGGGGGTGGTGGGGCGGAGAGCAGGCGTCGAAATCGCTACAGAACCCATTTTGCTTGTTGCTTCTGTCTTGGCTACCTTCAGCCTGTCCATCCATCGACTGAAGCCTGCGATGATCGTCCTCCGCTGACAGACGTCCCTGAACGCTCTCTTACCCTCCCTGATCCGCACCTTCGACTCCCATCTGAACCCTCGGCGCTGCTGTCTTATCCTTCAGCAGAGCCTTCAGGTCGGCTTTATTCCGAGGCTTCCTGTTGGGAATGCAGCTGACTTTCCAGCATTGGCGCAAAGTCCCCACAGACGTTGATGAAGTCATTAACACATTCGGCGAGTCTAATCAATGTCCGGTCCGTAAGAGGCTGAAACATCCCTTTTTTCCCCAAAGACGTCCTCTAGGGGCATCGTTGGCATCCGGAGACCATCTCCTCAGTGTTCTGCTGCTCGCAGGTAAACTCTGAGCTTTTGGCAGGCCGAGGGGAGAGAGGCGCACCACCGTGCGTTGGCGATCAGCCAAGTGGCGGGACTGCAAAGGAACGATAAGCATCCTTGATGTTTGCATACAGAAACTCCAAGTGCCTCTGGCCTGCACGCACTCACTGGCGCTTTTACCATCAGCAGTAGCTTACCCAGAAGGCCTCGCTTGCAGGCTTTAGACCGAATCACCGTGGAGACCCTGTATACAGAGGCTGCCCGACCGTAAAACCAGGAAGCTGCCGGTCGTCGCTGTCGTGTCGTGGCTGCACTCGCGCCACCCGGTTATGTCGTTGGCGAGATTCGAGGAGGTCAGCATTGTAAATACAGACTGTCTGGGAGGCGACTGGAACGCGGTGCTGTCAGGGCTCGTGGGGACTCGGGCAGGGGGAGGTGGATTTGAATACACAAAAGGTTGTTATGATGTCAACTTTGTTTCCAGGGCCGCACGCAGGGGCTGCGTAGGTGGCCTGCTTTTAGTAGGCAACACAACTTCCAGGACAGACGTTTGAGACGTTTCTCCTAACATGCCATTTCAGGACACATATTTTGCAGCGAGGGCTACATTTGACACAACTGTAAGTATGCCAACTTGGCCTACATAAGACTGTGAACGTCTTTATTGTACGATGGTATTCAATAGCATTCAATTCTTCTACTTTAAAAGTCCTTGCTCAACAAACCAAAAGGTATCAGCGTGTGAACCCCATCATTTGCTGACCTAACCTTTCACAACCTAACATGACAGTAGAATGTTCCAGTTTCCGCTGGCTCTCACGTGGTTACCTCCTGCAGAACCCTCCAAATGGACTCTCGTGGCCGATGTCCAAAACCAAACGAAACAATGTATCGTCCCGCCACCCCGCGGGGGCAAGCGCATTACAGCTAACAGCCATGTGCTATCTACCTTGGCCATTTGCAGTGACCTCATGGAAAACAAACACGAGCCTTGCGAAAACGAAGGCGGACCTTATTTGGACGAGACAGGAAGTGTTGTCTTTCCATATTGCCACACTTATTACTTCGTGTTACCAGCATGTCAACAAGACAGAAGTGAGAAGAGCGGTGTACGTTTGTGTGCTGGTGGGTGGGTGGGAGAGTGTGCGTGTGTGCGAGAGAGAGATAGTGCGTCTAAGTCGCATCCACACTTGTGAGGAATTACTATTCACACCGTAGAAGACACGCACCCAACAGCAGTCATCGGGCTATCGACTGCATCAACATTTGCTTATCTTTGCTTAATTGCTCCCCCGTGAAACGCTGTCAAGATGTTCACAGACACAGACCCCGCCAGACACAGACCCCTGCCAGGCACAGACCCTGCCAGGCACAGACCCTATGCCAACACCAAGAAACACCCCTAGAACCTAAACAACAGAGCTGTGGGGTTTGGGTACAAACACAACACTCCAAAAAACAAGCAACTGGATATCTGAAAGGATCAAGGGGACTGGGGGGACAAACATCTGAGGTCATCGTTGCAGAGATGCAGCAATTTAGAGAGATGGAGACGAGACGGAAGGACTGTTTCCAAGTCGTTCTTGAGACTTGTTCGTTTGGCTCAGGGGAGAAGACGAGGCCCATATTTAAAATGCAGGGCATGGTAGCGACTAGCC
Organism: Plecoglossus altivelis; assembly: GCA_036571765.1. Taxonomy (NCBI): domain Eukaryota; kingdom Metazoa; phylum Chordata; class Actinopteri; order Osmeriformes; family Plecoglossidae; genus Plecoglossus; species Plecoglossus altivelis. Next base: position 1,739,877 of record BROE01000012.1, read on the forward strand.
GTAGACAGAGAGATAGTGTATGTGCGTGTGTGTGAGTGTGCGTACGCCTTGCATGTCAAGCACACAGCTGATCTTTGCCATCGCTAGCCTCTTTTGGCTTATCTCAGAGCACAAAGGGCAGATTGAGAGATCAGCAGGGGTCTTAGCCTAGCATCTGAGATACAGCGCAATCTCTTTCCTCGCTTCCGTTCACCCTCCACTCTTCCTCTCCCCCCTTTGTAGTTTCTCTTCCCCACGTAGTCCGCTGCAAGCTGTCTTAATTATTAAAAATATGACTCAACATCAACAAGTGAACAAACCATCGCTTGATAGGAGTACTAAATCCCACAGTGGTCTAATTTTACCACACAGTTATAGATAGACCCTTCTGACCTTAAACTTGAACCAACAAACGTGACCAACCAGAGCAAAGCAGGTGTATGTCTGGGTTGCCAGGTTACATTTTATTTGGGTTTACAAAGAGAACTGATTAAATTATATTATCTGGCCCCATCCCATCAAGGCTACTTAGGGACATATTTGCAAGGATATTGCTAGGTTCAATAAAAGGATGTTTAGTTGTCAGTCAGCTGACTGTTTAGATAACATCAATCGGGCAAGGATTACACCGTTGAACCACATGTCAGTTATTTCATAACAATATCATTTCAACAGTCATGTAAAGCTTTGATTAGGAATGCGTGACGCTGTGCGGTTTCCTGTATGATTATACGTGGCTTAAATGGATACACTATTTTACACTATATCTGTTCAAATGAGAATGACACACACTGTCTTAATGCCACTAAGGCGTAATTTGCAACCAACTGGCTTTAATAATATAATAACAGAGTTTATATGGCAAAGCTAAATGATTAGCTTCGGACGATTGCTGCAACCTGCTAGCCAGCATTCGTAGCCACGTCAAAATATAACCAGTCAGTCTAGTCACGGAAGAAGCACAATTAAATTGTAGGACATTGAACAGTACGTAGTATTTCAAACATCGCTTCAGGTATGCACATTGTTTGATAGGATTTCTGCCTATTTCGAGCTACAATGTGTCAATGTATGTTACAACTATTTCCAAACTTATTAAACACCTGGACTCTCACTGAAACTTCATTACAAGAAAATGACGCGTGCAGTGGTTGTGAATGACAACCAGGAACGTCCAATGGCTTTCACCGCAACGACCATAAACATTCCAAGACACTCCATGACAGCCAATTGAAGGCGGTGGAGGTGGATTCACTCAACAATGATGTTAGCTAGCACTTAGAGGCCCAATGCCCGTGGTAGCAAAATATAATTCGCCGAGGAAATGTAACAGGGGCAACTGTGTTGTAGAATGGTAACGCTGAATGTGACCCATATCTACACGTACACAACCACTTTAATGCGCGACTAAAAAGATAACAAGTGGTTCTACAGTGAATAATTTAGCCCTTCTGCATATTAGATTCACTTACGGTGTTGAGGAGGGGGTGTGGGGGCTATAGTTTCACAATACCACCCGGCTAAGGAAAATAAACAAAATCAGAACCTACCCAGAAATTCTCAAGGAAGTAAGGCGTTATCATCTTGGTTTCTTCCACTCTCCTCGTTGCGACAACTTTAATTAGTTGTAACTAAATCAAAATTTACGTAATAGCTCCGCCGTCCTCCCCCCGTTTCTGTTGTGTCTGCTTTTTTCTCTTTCCTCCTCTCCTCTTTCTTCTCCCTCTCCAGACTCCACCTCCGTCGACTACTAGGATCGGTTAATTTCCCTTCCCTACTCCAGAGAAATTGTTGCTAGAGGAAACAGCGCCATCCATGGCAGGAACGAAAAGATTTACCAACTCGCTGCTTCAGCAAGCACTTTAGACTGTACAAGATCCGGTTTAGCCAAAACCCATACTGAAGCCAGTCCATTGGTTGTAACTGCCAACGTTCCAGCGTTGCTTGGTTAAGCTGAATGAGGTTTTGCACTTAAAACATGTCCATGTGACTCGACTCTACTGCCTTGATGTACATCTGCCCTAGCAGATTCACAACGAAGTTTATAATTTTATAGAGCCTACATTTTGTTATTTTTGTTTAAAGAAGACCTAATTCAAGTGTTTCCTATGTATGTAAACAATTTATTGTCAACAATGTACAGATCCAAGCAGTGGTAACCATTCACATCCATTACCTCATACAAATGTTATTACAAAATTACTACAGTACAATATAGATTCTTTGCATGATCCAAAATATTTGGTGGCCCCCAAAAATTATTTTTTCTTAAATTTCAGCAGCTTACTTATCAAAAAGGAAAACAAAATAAAAATAAAATCATATTGTCATAATTCAAAATGAAGTTTCTCCCATTACAGCAAGTGAAGGTGAAGGCAGACTTGGAGAAATTCGAGTCAAAATTCGAGTCAAGTTTCATCATTAAATAAACATCACAGGGTATCCAGGAGTTGTCGTTTGAAAGAGACATTCTGCTGTTGTTGGTTGACGCTGTAATAAAGGGACATGTCACGTAAAGCGATTTATACTCTTTGTAATATTAAATACCTCCGTTTGGACACCTAGCCGTGAGCCATGAGCACAACCATGAGCTGCTTGTGCGTATCACACACTTCTTCAGATAAATCAGCTAAATTATTATCCAATAGCTCCCAAGGCATCTTGTATATTATTACACTACATATAAACGACTAAAATTCTTACAATCACTTTGCCAAAGTTGCATGTATTATGTGCAAGGTTACTCTTTCCAATTTCTTATTCTCTTCCTCAAGTTGTGATTTCAATATCAGTGTATCTGGTACATATTTATTAAAAAATGGTGTGTGTTTTAATCTCTCAGAATCATGTTGGTAAGATAGCTAACATCAACGTTAGCTAAGATAGCTAACGTATCTAACATCAATGTTGCACAGCACCCACATATAAACACTCTGTTCATGGTTGAAATAGGAGAGGTTTACAACTAATCTCTTTTGGAAAAGGGAGATGGAAAAAGGCATACATCAGGCAAAACAACAACATAACAGCGGTAAACACAAAACAACATAACAGCGGTAAACACAAAACAACCTGAGGTTACTACAACAAATATTCAAGTAGAGAAACTAAATTGTATAGCAGTGGACGTCGGTGAAGACTGCGCAGAAACTGCGGTTTTTTTGTTGTTGTTTAAAAAAAATGTAATATTCTTTTTGCTCTCTCTAGTTTCGGTGTCTTTAAATGCAGCATTCTAAGTGGACAGAACCAGTCAAGCCATGCTTCCACCATTTTGTTTGCATGCCAAGCAGCTGGAATGTGACAAAGACAATTTGTTTTCAAACTTCAGGACACCAAAATACATGGCACAAGACAACAACAAAAACAACAGCAAAGACACATGCCTCCACATATCCCATGATGCTTTGTATCTGTCGTTCCATTTGACCAATTACAGAAGAACAGGACTATTGTCATTGAATCATTGCTATATTAAATAGTATTTAAATTCAGTTTTAACAATCATAATTAGTCAAATGCAGAGTTAGGTCATTCAATTTATAACATATTGTTTATCTTTTAAAAAAATGTCAAAATATATCAATGGAGAGAATAATACTTCTAAACTAAGCATTAGGCATTATTTAATGTGCCCATGATCGACTGTTGATCAATTATTATTGTACAATTTCGTGTACGAGTGGCACAGCATGATATTTTCCTATCTTTTTCGAGTGCATAATGTGGCCTTAACACAGGCCTTAAAGTACTGCAGGGATTTCTCTGACCAGCAGAGCCAAGTTGATTGGCTGGCCGCAGACGGCCCCACCCCTGTCCACCTACCACCTCATCATGGGATACAATCAGACAGTCAAACACTTCCACTTTAAGGATTTTCAAAGAGCCTTAACAAACACAAAACGAAAAAGGGGGAATATTGAGTACAATATCGTATTCTTAAAACCTGGTTTCACAGCATTGAGACATTGACGACTGGGTCAGACAAGAGTTAAAGATAAACACCAATAGTAAAATGCTCCAGTCGGTTTGGATTCAAAGAAAATGGGCAAAAAGAGGGTAGGTTTTGCAAAGAAATAGTCCTTAATTATTATTTATTTGGATTCAAAGCGTCGTTGAATATTAGGATACCCCCCTCCCCCCGCTAGACTGGTATGTGAAGGGCCACCAACATGCAAGGGATCAGTACCCCGCGAAACACAATCACTCCAAACAATCATTACAATCATCCTCCAGATCATGCTTTTAACACAAAATGCAAAACAACCAACGGCATAACCACAGTACATAATAAGAAAAAAAAAGAAAAGAAAAAAAAAGATGAACCAACGATTCACTGTGACAATAGTTTGCTGTTTGTCGAGTTTGCATTAGAGCACAGAGGTTACAAACACCAATGCAGGACTAGATTTGCATCCTAATATTACTCTAGAAACACAAACGTGGCGATGACGACAATGATAATGGACACTATACATGACGAACACCTGTATGCCGATTCCCCCCCCCCCCCCCCCCCCTGCCCCGGCTTCTCTGGAAGAGAGCCAGCATAAAGCCACATCGATTCATGTAAGAATTAGGGAGTGTGATATGCTCGCCGGTAAACGCACATCAGCACGCCACATCCACAGCACGGGACAAAAAAGAAAAGAAAAAAAAAGACCAGCGTGGCTGAAGAGACGGCTACAGATATGCACCCACGCTCTCGCTCCTTCGCATCCGCAGCCGATCTCCTAGAGACCGTACGCCTAAACGAGCTACCTTCCAGTAAGCCTGGCCATGCTAGCGAGAGCAGAGGCTCCCCAGGCAAGCGTAGAGGGGGACCCAAGAAAAACTACAACTTTGATGTGGCGTCAAAACACTGGAGATGAGGGAACTGGATCACAGGGCGATGCGAACGTCACGGCTATCAGAATGCAACACGCACACAGCACTCTAACGATGAACGCCACCTTCTCTGTCATAATGCAAGCATGCTACCCACCCCCACACACCCCCCACCCCCCACCCTCACCCCGCGTTAAGACAAGTTACTTGAATTTCAACCACAACAAATAATACTACGTCTGTGATGCTGTTTTTGACAGGCTGGCAGAGTAAACAGCCTCTGAGCCAGTTGAAGTCCGAATACTCGAAAATTACTTGTGAATTACACTCGAATGTCTCTTAAAGACAACCCAATCTAATGTATTCAAGCACTGCACTCAGATATCTAGAGACAGCAGACATTTGATTGAGGACTACAAGTAAAGACAATTCAATGATCATATTCTTAAGATATGCAAACGAGGAAGCCTTTTTTTTTAGGCCATGAAAAACGTTGCTGGCTTTAAGAAAAGAAAAAAGCCTCTAAATATGATAGTTCGTCAGCATTTCACTCCATAACCATACCGCGGTTAGTTGTTAACTAGCAGCTGTCCACACCATTGTGGAAATAATATTACCATACAGACCTACCGCATTTCCATGCAATTTCCTGATTTCAGATCCACGACTATGGTACAATCCAGTCTAGTTCTAGTAGTTCCCCTGCCCCTCACCCCCACACCCAGTGGTAGATGCCAACTGACTGGCTTTTGATTCTCCACAACACCGCCCACCCTCCCTCGCCCCTCAGCCAGTATCAAACTCACAATTTCACCCAATCTAAATAGCTTTTTACAGTCGACAGATATCTGCTCTGCAGTGCTGGACAGGAGCTTAGAGAATGGAGATTTTACGAAAGGCTGGCGAAAAGAATGGTGACAATACGAAAGAAGAGGCTTTTCTGTTGATCTTCAGTCTCTGATTGAGATGTGTCGGATGGCTGAAACTTCGGGTTTTTCTCCTATGATAAAGTTGGCCTGAAGGTCACGACCCTCCCCCCTTGCCTATGCAGAGAGGGGGGGGGGAAGTCGAGTGCCTGGTCTAACACCTCCCCTCTCCCACCCCGTCCAGAAGGATGGGGAGGGCTAGTGCAACCCCTCCCTCCCCCCAGCTGGCAGACCCTACCCCCCAGAACAGGGGAACTTATCCCTGGGTTTAAGAGGCTCCTGTCGTCCCCCATACTGACTGACCTGGGAACAGAGAGGCAGAGGGGAGGTGATGAACAGGTACACGCAGGAACATTCAAAAAGCCTCTTTGGCATATGGCTAACTCACGCTAGACTTATTGATTTGAATTTCTTAAAACAATTTTTTAAGAGACTCACCCCCTTGGACAGGCCCATTACTATGGACACAGTTAGACCCCGTAGAAGGTGGCTAGACGTTCCTTAAGAGGCAGGGGGAACTGGTCAGAGAACCGCCTCCAGTTCTCCTCCCCCACCTGATTTTTGAATCCATGGAGGATCTGAGACAACAATTCCTACTGTGAGATGGCAGGTAGACAGAAAGCTCTTGTACATAGACAGACAAGTGCACTCACAGTCAATCTCTCTCTCTCTATCTCTCTCTCTCACTGTAAGACACGCCTTATCCTATGCTTAAATAATTGCATAATTAAATACCTTGCAGAACATGTCCCGCAGGTCATCTTTTGGATTTACCCAGGAGGCCACTGCATCACAGAAAAATATAAAATCCTAGGGAGAAATGAAGGGGGATGGCAGTCACTGGTGAGTGCAGAATCGACGACACCACTTCAGGTTAGCACCTGTATCAAGGGGCCCCGTTACCCTGGCAAAGCAGTTCTGCTTGTGTCCACTAGGAGGCGAACTCACCTGTACCACTCCACCAGGGTTGACGCTAATCATGGTGCAGATGCCTCGGAACGCTGAGTCTTTCTCCTCGTTGTCTCTTATGTTCCGGAGAGAGGTGCACCTGACAACAGGAACCAGCCCGTTTAACCACAGGACCACTTCAGCCACCGAAACATGTTTATAACCAGTACAACATCATTTCATTTGCTTGGAACCACTGACTAATAAGTAAAATCAATGAGACTACCTGGAAATAGATATCCTATTATTGTTTTAAAGTAATTAATCTAAACGAGTGATGATAAATTACCTATCAATTGCCGCCATTTTTTACATACACAACATATAGCTATAAAAATAACTAGTATGTAGTCTTGATAACATAAGCACTATTAGCATTAATTCACATTTGGCTCAATACTTAAACAAAAGACTGATTAAATTCTATAGTTAACTTGGGAGCAGGATAACCCCCCCTTTCTCTGTCAGACGTGGGTCCTTAGGACTAAGCACGCATCAGACAAACTGCAGCAGTATAACGCTACCTTAGCACAATTCAGTCATGGAATCGTTCTACAATTGGCTCGCTAATGTTTCTAGCGGCACTCGTTGAAGTCTAGTCGCTCTGGTCTGGAGCGTGTGCACTAAGACCTTCCTATTCAGACTGATGGGACCTTTAGAGATGCCAATTACTTTGTATTGATAACGGGGGGGGGGGGGGATATTTAGGTAGCGCATTCTGGGATAGGCGCATGCAGCTGGAGGACTAGTGAAACGGTAGAGGGGACAATTTGGGAGGAACGATCTAGACAGGACGTCTTGTGGATCGTTCCTCTTATAAACCCAGCAGGCATGTGATCATCTAATCCCATGCACTAATTAGTTGTTAGGGACAATTGACGACGTCAAAGAACTGAAAATCAAAAGAAATCAACGTGTAATACATGGAGTTGCTACCGAGGAAACGAAAAAAAAGAATAATCACAGAACACCTAAGGAGGACAGTATTAGTTACATGGTTGGCAATGGTTAAGGACTGATTCGTAGGAAACAAATGACTTATTTCAAGAGAGAGAGAGAGGACAGGGAGGATGCGAGCGAGAGAGAGAGAGAGAGAGAGAGAGAGGGAGAGGGAGAAAAGAAAGCGACAGGGGAGGACGAGCGAGAGAGACGGACAGGGAGACGGTCGAGGAGAGAGAGGCAAATGAGTGAAATAAAAAAGATTGAAGAATACACACCAGGGTCTTACAAACTGCTGAAGCATGGGTGCCACCTCTTGAGGACAAACGTAACCAAGACGACCAATTGTTATTGCTAAGGTAACGCAACCACGGTTATACACCACCAAACGCCAACCAAGACATGAGCAATGAGGGAGGGAGGGAGGGGGGGGGGAGGAGGAGGGGAAAAAAATAAAGAAAAAACAAACAAACAACTCAGAAACATAAAAATAACAACATAATCTGTGTATGGTCATTAACAGAAGATTTCACTTGTGTTGATTCTAACTTGCCCCTTTGCTAAAGGGGGGGAGGAATGCAGAACATGACACTCTAAAAAACGACAAGACGTTTAAGGGAGAACCCTTTGACAACACAATATCTTCCACAATGCAACGGACAGCATGCAAGTCTACCTGTAAGCGGATCTGGGAAAATGCCACTATTGACGTGCTATGGAAAACCTAGGTCATTTTTGGATGTCGCTTAAAGTTGCAGCGAGTCATTACAGTCACTCCATGTTGTAAACAAATAAAAAATAGTAATTTCAAGTCACTTAAGTCACTGAAAGTTGTAAAGGGATAATTTATGGTTCAATGAAACGCTAAGTCTTCAAAACTGAAATGTGCGTTCGAACACCTTCGTTAAATCTCAGTGCCTTCATTGGGCTTTCAGAGGTTTCTCCCTTAAACTCACAAAAAGGTTATCTTTTCAGAAACATAAAATAAAGATATATATTTTTTTTTTAAAGAAATGACAGATTACTCCAAGTGAACTAGATGAAAGGAGACTAGTATCCAGCAGGGCAGGAGGACCTAAGTTTAAGAGACACAGAACTATGCAACATTCTCATTAAGAAACAAGCATTTATGAACAGTCCAATGAGACATGCAGAAAGCAGATGATAGGCTAATTAGAAATGGAGTTCAGTGCAGGATAGGCTCATTTGTGGCAGAGGGGCGGGCAAAGAGGTATGATGCTCTGCCGTGCTTATGAGGCAATCGGTTTTTTTTATTTTCCAAGAGACCAACGTTGATATTTGATGTCTCGTGACAGGCTGATTCTGTCCATGGATTGGTTGAACTGAGAGCTGCTAGGTTTGTCTATGGTAAGGCAGATAGAAGTGTTACTGTTTTTCCTTTGGATCACTTCGACTTGTTTGATGGTTGTTGGCACCGATGCATATCCTGCACCAAACGTCCGCCATCCTTAAACTAAACAACATTCAACATCTATTGGCAGATATGCGTTCACGTAAAAATAAAAAATAAACAGTAACTGAAAAACAACAAAGAAATAAACGGACAAACATACAGAACACATCTGCAACGTTCTGTGCATTTCCCTGTTGGGTTAGTGGAGCAGGTTACACTTCACCCTTGCCTCAGTCTAGATAACTTCACGTGTTTGAAATGGAGCGGCCACTTTGGCTCGTTTACAGCCCAGTTTCCGATGGCGGTAAGTGTGTGTGTGGTAGGAGCAGAGTGGAACCATGGTAGTGGGCTCTAAAATAGGTGCAATTTCCATAATCTCTCAAGACAACAGAACACAGAGTGGTATTATCCTTTGATAGTTATGTTCAGTTAGCATTCGGTTGTCTAAACAGCTGTGGCAATTTAGCTATCATATGGTAGTAAGGAAGACATCAACAACGAATCTGGGTGATTATCTGCTCTACACTGAGTATTGTACGAAACCACTCGACAGAGCACAGAATCAATCAGTATCAGTTAATAGCATGCCTGGACGTCTACAAGGTTCGCCAGATTTGAAATGTAGTTCTTAAATATACTTATATATGGTCAAACAGGCCTTCCCAAGTTAGTAACCAATTAGTGGGTGGAATACTGGGCACGTTAGTTTAGGTGGAAGTGGCAAAACCTGTAGGGGCCCGAGACTAGAGAGGACTGTTTGGTCCCCAGGGCCTGAATAGCGTAGAGGCCTGGTCATGTGCTGTCGAGGGCCTGTGCGGATAGAGCAACTTCCTGTGTGCCTGCCTGGCTGGCTGGCTGGGCTGCCTGATTGGCTGCTCAGCAGCGCCACCGTGTGGTACCTGTGTTCTCCAGCAGGGTCTTTGGTGTGTTGGGTCTGTTGATGATCTCGACCAGCTGGTGCAGCACCATGGCCACGTACGGCTGCATTTCAGCGCCTGGGGGCAGAGAGGAGGGGGTGGGGGGGTAGTGATCAATCGGGTCGGGTCAGTCATGTATGTGTCTGTATGTGTGTGTGTGTGTGTGTGTGTGTGTGTGTGTGTGTGTGTGTGTGTGTGCTATGAGAAACAGAGAAGTAAGCAAGGGTAGGAGAAAAAGAGTCGGAGGCACCAAGAATCGCCGCAATGAAAACTCACCCATTTGTATCGATATCTCTCCGATAGCCCATGTTGCATTGTTGCACACGGAGATCAACTCCGGATTGAGATTGGTGCCCAGGATAGGCATGAAGTCCGCTGAGGGCAGAAAGAGAAAGAGAGAGAGAGAGAAAGAGAGAGAGAGAGGGAGAGAGAGCGTGGTCACACAACAAGAGCCGGAAGTCCACAAATTGCTGCGGAAAGTTTGACTTTTGTTTGATGAAATAGCGGCGCCTGGCAGGGCTTCCCACCGATGCATGGCTTGACGTGTTGGAAGCAAGCTTTGGTCAAATCCCCCAGGAGAGCAAAGGAACTTTGACGAACCTCCGGCATCTTGTCCTGAGAGAAGGACGGAGGCAAGGTAGGAGGGAACAGAAGGAGAGCTCAGGGAGGAATCTCGCGTAATTGGCCAATCGGGCGGCTTTCATTGGCACAAATAAGTCACATGGTCCAGCTCCTCAGGGGCATACCTGCATGCACTGGTACATGAGGGTCAGGATGTTGCTACGGGCGACCAGCTGCTCAATGTTGCCCCCCAAGCCCTCAGCCAATCCGCTGAGCAGGTCCAGCGCCACGATCATAAAGTCCTTATCGGGGGCCTCGTACTGGTCTGGCTGGGACTGGTGGAGCTTTGGGGGGATGAGCATACACCAAGAATGATAGAGAATAAAAGAGAGAGAGAGAGAGAAGTGAGAGAGAATCATAGAGCAGGTACAGAAAAACCAGCAGTGTGTGTGTGTGTGTGTGTGTGTGTGAGTGAGTGTGACAGAGACAGAGAGAGACAGAGAGAGAGACAGAGACAGAGAGAGAGGAAAAAAAGCAGGAAAAAGGTAGTTTGGACAGAGAGAGAGCTGGAGGCAGGAGAGGAAGGATCTGAAACAATTAGACCCAACATTCCGGAAGCGTGACAACCCACAAAGAGTAGATAGCCTCCAAATGTTTCCCCCACACGCACTCCTTTCATCTCGGCCAGCCGCCCGAGTAGAGCGCCAACTCAGGCACTGGGATGGCAGCAGCAAGTGTTGTTTACAGGCTGGAGTACAAACGCAACAACAGCTGTGCACAAGGGCTGGCTTATTGTCACAAACATGGTTCCCTCAGGTGTGTGGGCCTGAGGCCAGGACGTCACAGGACCTCACAGGGCCAAACTCTGGAGCCTGTACTTGAGGGCAAGGGTTTGTGAAAGTGGGTACATCTGTATATGAGAGTATACTCATGTGTACTTAGGAAAGGCGCGCGTGAGTGTGTGTGTAGCGGTCCAACACTCACCATGGCCTGGGCCAGGGTTTTTTGAACCAGGTTGACACATCGCTGGTAGACAGGTTCACAGTAGGGCAGGAAGCCACTCTGCAGTGCTGTGGCCACAGACGAGAGACACTGGGAAAGAGAAAGAGAGAGACCCCCCCCCAAGGGTGAGAAGAGAGGGGCGGGGGGCCGGGGCGTGACGAGAAGAGGGTGAGCGAGACAGCCAGGAAACAAAGAAAACAGGCAGAAAATTAAAGGCAAGGATCAAATGCTCAGCCCATCAGAAGCAGCTGTAGGTGGAAGATACAAGCCACCGAACAGCAAGGCCCCTGGCGACTCCACCAAGCTCTGTTCAGCTGCGAGACACAAGGAGGTCTCCCAGCAGGGGTCGGACCAGAGCTTCGCCCCCAGTAGGAGAGCAGAACATCCACGTACAACGTGTGGAATGTGAGAAAAGTGTTACGTACTGACCTCCAGCAGAGGGAACAGGTCTTTATCCTCGTCCTTCAGCTGGTTCCACTTCTGGATCAGAGGAGGCATCAACATCTGAATGTACTCCTGAACACCAGCAGAGGGAGACAAAGATAAGATCAGGTGTGTGTGTGTATATGTATGTTGGCTGGTCGGTGTGTGTGTGTGGGGGGGGGGGGGGGGCTTGGATGCGGCCCCAGTGCTGTGATGAATTCATGATTGACTGGATGTGGGTGTGAGTGCACTTGTGCCCGCAAATGATGTTGCACTTCAGACGTAGTGTCGTGCAGCAAAAACAATGTGAGTTGAGATGTTAGCTACTCTATAGCTGAGATACTGTTCTTATTGCACCGTGGCTGTTAGCTGAGAGATGGGGATTTCCACTGTGCCTCAATCCTGGAATTCCTGCTTTGCTTTCTATTTGCACGTGTGCGCTGGTTTGGATGAAAGGGTCCGCTGAATGAATCCTATGTAGAGCATGTATAGGATGCACAGGTATAGGATGTGTGTGTGGTGTGCGTGTATATATGTGTGCGTGTATATGTGTGTGTGTACCGGCTTGTTGAGGTGGTGTCCCACAGAGTCGGCCAGGGTGCCGATGGCGTCGTACAGGATGAGTAGGTTCTTGTGCTGGTACTTGCTGAAGGCGAACACCAGCGTGTCCAGGATGTAGGCCAGGTAGGGGACCAGCTCTGTGCACGCCTCCTCCTCCAGGGTGGCAAACGCACTGGGGGGGACAGATGGTGGAGAGGAGACCACTTTAACATCAGAGGACTTCCAGAACACACACAAATTGGTTTTTCTATCCTAGTGGGATAGCCCAACTATTCACTGTCATTCGAAACTGTGCTCTCTAACCATAACCCCTTACTGTGATCAACTAACACGTAATTCACCTAAAAAAAAGCATTTGAGGTTATGACCCCCATGCAAAACGGCACCGCAAGGTTAACTTTGTCCTGTTTCACTGTACTTGTGAGGACATTTGGTCCAATAAACACGACCCTCCCCCTAAACACACACACACACGCGCGCACACACGCGCACACACACACACCTGCAGGCAGCCTCCTGCACCCTCTTGTTGCTGTCCAGGATGCGCTGCAGCAGCTCCGTCATCAGGGGCTTGAGGTAGGTGTCGGGCGGCTGGCTCACCACCCAGTGGGCGTAGCGGCTGAGCGTCCAGCAGGTGATGGAGCGCACCAGGGCCTTCTTGTCTGACAGACACTGGACCAGGTGGGGGATGAGCTCCGGCAGGTAGGGGATCATGCCCTGCATGCAGCCTGGGGACAGGGGAGGACGGTGGGAGAGGGAGGATCAATTCCCTCAGTGTCCCTCACTCTCTCTCGCACTCCCTTCCTCTCTCTCTCCCTCTTGCACTCTCTCGCACTCCCTTGCTCTCTCTCGCACTCCCTTGCTCTCTCTCGCACTCCCTTGCTCTCTCTCGCACTCCCTCCTCACCCTCGGCTATGGCCCCCAGCACAAGGATGCCAGACTCCTTGATGGCCCAGTCAGGGTGGAACAGCAGCTCCTTCAGCAGGGGCAGGATGGGAAGGAGCAGGTCGTCCCGGAACACGTTAGCCAGCACGTCCAGCGCTGCCGCCGAACACTTCCCTGCAGGAGAGGGGGCGTGACACACGCACACACACGTGACAACCTGTGACATCACATCCCCTTCAGGTCAAAGGAAGTAGACAGACGTGGAGCAGAGAGCTGGGCTCAGAGAGGGAGGACTCTGACTGGTCGGAGGGGCGGGGCGGGGGGGCACTCACGCAGGTTCCAGTCAGAGATGGTGTCGTCGTCGTCCAGGTCATCGTCATCCTCGTCATCCTCGTCCTCGATGCCGTCGCCTTCGTGTTGCTGGGCGACCGTGCGTGAGCGGTGGAACCTCGGCCTGATGTCCTGCTCGTTGTCGGGGATGGCCTCGTCCTCTTCCACATCGCCCTGACAACACACGCACATGTCATTGCTGTTGCTCTGATATAATTAGCTGCCTCTTGGGCTTCTCGTTATGTTCCAGTGCATTCTGGGTCCATCTGTCAGCCCGTCCATCTCGCACAGACAGAAAGTTAGGTCAACATCCATATGCATGACTGGGAAATATTCTGAGCGCTTTAGCACGTTCACACCAGGGAGGCGCTAGTCAACACTGAGACACAGATGCAGCCAGGCATAACAATGGAGTTTAGTCTTGAAGACGCTCATCAGTCTCAGACAAACACTAGTATGCTGACACATACCCAAACACACACACACACATCAGATTGAGACACCTTGGACTGAGAGCTAGCCAATAGATCACAAGTCCCCCCCAAGCAGGTTATTGCAGAGTTCCAGAGGCACTGACCTTGAGGAGAATGATGTCGATCTCTGAGTACTTCATCCCGTTGACGAGCACCGGAGTGAGTCTGGAGGAGAGGAGGAAGAGAGGCAGGGGGAGGAGAAGACACGAGTTAAGGCAGGAGAGGAGGTGAGTGTAGAGGAGCAGGGAACAGGAGAGGCAGGGGGAGGGGAGGAGTAGGAGGGAGGGGAGGAGTAGGAGGGAGGGGAGGAGTGGATATGAGTATGAGAAGTAGTCAGGAGGCCGTCAGGGGCAGGGACAGGTCAGAGCCTTCAGGTCATCACTCAGGCCCTAAATACAGCAGTGCTCCCTGATTAACGTGTCAGTGGTGTCAGCTACTGGAACTGAGGGTTACAGATAGGGTTCTCAATCAAGACCTGGCCAAGGGCATAGGAGGAGAAGGGGGTTGGTGTAGGCAGACGTCTAGCTTAGGATGGGACTAGTAGGGGTGGTGATAAATCATCAGGTAGTCTATGCTGGAGCGATGTGTGCAACTCACTAGGAGAGGTGTGCGTGTGTGTGCGTCACTCACTGGGAGGTGTGTGTGTGTGTGTGTGTGTGTGCAACTCACTGGGAGAGGTGTGTGTGTGTGTGCAACTCACTGGGAGAGGTGTGTGTGTGTGCGTGTCACTCACTGGGAGAGGGGTGTGTGTGTGTGTGTGCGTCACTCACTGGGAGAGGTGTGTGTGTGTGTGTGCGTCACTCACTGGGAGAGGTGTCCACCCAGCACGTCCTTACACACAGGCTGCTCGGCCAGCGTGAGCCAGAACTCGCAGGCTTCCAGGGCCACGTTCTCATCCTGGTCCTGGGTCCTCTGCAGCATGTACTTGGGAAGAGGAGCAAGGGAAATTGAGTTTCTTTCGGATGCCCCCCACCCCCACAACATTTGTAGTTCTTTTTGCCGTTGAGTAATTGCAGATGTGCGCACAGGTGAGGGGAAGAAGCGAATGTAGCTTGACTGCAGCGTGCGCTACAATGTCTCTCCAGCAGATGTCCCTGTGATAGCAGCGCATAAAACTTCCTCAAACCCAAGGGGACCTACATCCATTTATTGCTCCTGTTCATTGTTTCCTTCTGTTACCTTACACTCGCTTTTCTTCTCTCCCTCCGCCCCTCCCTATTTCTCCTCAGCCACTCCCCTCCCTCCCTCCCTCCTCTCTCCAGTGGGGCCTCACCTCGATGATGTTGTGCATGTGCGGCAGCAGGCGGTCCATGCGGACCTCCAGCAGCATGACCAGGGCCCTGCACACGTTCTTCCTCACCTCCGGCTCCTCGTCCGTCGCCAGACCAAACAGGTTCTACAGGGAGGGAGGAAGATGGAGGAAAGAGAGTAAGAACAGCGAGAGGAGGTGTCCCGCTCATGAGCTATCCTTCACACGTTTGGAGGGGCTGCATAAATAGTTTGGAGGATTTGATTCATGATCAACCTGAATTCTCTCTGAATTCTTCTAGGACCTCGATGGCAAAGCAGAGGAAGTATCTGTCTATTGAAAGACCCAGGGTGCCTGTGTGTGACAGTCCGATGTTTTATAGAGCCCGTGTGTGCCATTTCACGATGGACACACACAGTCACACTTACGGAACTAACCAGAGGCAACCTCTCACCCGCAAGACATTCAAGTAAAAAACAAATTGCAGATAACCCAAAGATAACCCATAAACCTTGACCTTGTGAACCGGGTGGCGTCACTGAGCTTGTGACCGTTAGAGAGAGGGGCCGAGCGAAAGGGAGAGAGTTGACCCCGGAATCTTCCCCGAGCTAAATCGCCTTTCTGACTGGACGCCCAGGCCCTGCCTGCTCGTTCACCTTCTCCACCGGACCCGTCTAACTCTCTGTCCCCAGCTGACCTGGTCAGAAAGCCATTACCAGGCACTCATTTGTATTACAGATTCTTATCCAATCGCTGGAATTGGATTTGTGGACAGCGCAGAGAGCCGGCCCATCCTGCCGCGTGGTGTCTTGGTGCTCACCTACTGACACACTGCTTACTCAGTAAACCCTCCTGAGGACATGGTCTATGCTGCTCTGCCTGTCTGACTGACTGACTGGCTGGCTGGGCCTGTGGGCACAGATGCAGCTGCCTGCTATCTGCTTCTCTCCAGGCTTCACACACCACATGTCTCCTGCCTGCTCAGACGTTAGAACAGTCCTACATGTGTGTTGGATTCAGCGTACTACGCTCCATCAGTAGGAAGAGCCAGGTTTGGGGACGAGGGGTAGAGCGAAGGACCACTGGGGGACGGGGTCAGAGGTCATCCAGGATGATTTGGGACGTCGACTTGCCTCTATGAAGGGGTCGATGTGCAGCATAAGGGCCTGGGTCCTGCTGATGATGAACTGGTTGACGCAGGCGATCGCGTGGGACCTGTGAAGCACACAAGGGAGAGGGGGGTTGGAGGGGGGGGCGGTCATCAATGCAGCCTCTGTCTTCCATGCTCCCCTCCACACCCGTAGGACAGACAGACAGGGCTTGGTTTCGGCGTGTTGTTAGTGAGGCTGGAGTGGTGAGCGACTGGATGAGGTATCGGAGACGGAAGGGGTGAGCAATCGAGGTTAGAGATGAAAGGGGAGAGAGGAGTGAATAAAGGGATAAAGGGAAGAGTGGTCTGGAATAGAAAGAACAGCGATCGGTGTTGGAGAGATGAGAGTGTGGTGAACGAGAGGAGTGAATGATCGGAGATGGAGAGATCAGAAGGGGGTGAGAGGGTGAGGACGTAGAGGAGAGAGAGCTAGGAGGATTGAGGGATGGACACAGGGAACTGGAAATGTAAGATGTAAGTCCACTGGGCTTTGAGGATGAGTTCTAGAATACCTGATCTTGGGGCTGCTGTGCTTGAAGAACTGAAGGAATTTGGGGATCATAACGTTGAGGGGCCGATCTAGCATGTCGCTGTCCAGGATCTCTGCTGAGTCCTCACATATCTTCTGCAGGGCTCCGAATGCTCCCTGAGAGAGAGAGAGAGAGAGAGAGAGAAAGAGAGAGAGAGAATTTTTCAGTGTCATACTCGGCATCAATAAAAGCAGCCCTCACGCCATGGGCCATGAACATTGACACAGTCGCATAAAAACCGGCACCTGAACACGCTTTAGCATTTCAATTGGCTGTCCACACAGCTGTATCCAGAATGATGAAAGCGTACACAAGGAAACATAAATCGGAGAGCCATAACAAGCACCTATGCTTGACAACAACCAATGACCCTCTTCAAGATCAACATGAATCACATTGGCTATTATTGTTAATTTTCTCTTTCTGTGGCCGCACAAAGTGGATTTGACCACACAGCTGATGGACAGCAAAATTGTCCCAACCTTTTTTTAAAGTACCTGCCAACACTGTCCCTTTGTGATGGGGATTAGGTGGGAGTCAATCTCCCCCATTTCTGTCAAACAGGAATTTGCGCGCGCACAGTGGTCTGAAAACCATACGTAACTAAATAAAAGCCCAGCAGACAGCAGCGAAGGCTGTCGAAGGGCTGTTTCTATGGCAACCGTCGCCACAGCAGGACCCGAGCGCCATCCTCCTTCAGACGGTTTCTAGACAGGGACATCAAAGCTACGAAACACACGGTGGGTGTGTGTGTGTGTGTGTGTCTACAGGCGTGATGAGACAGGAGATATTGACACATGCTGTTTGTATTGGGTTTGTCTGCATTTCAGGCTGGAAAGGTTTCTGCCATCAGCCAGAGAAGTGCTGTTGAGGACAAGGAACGACGGAGCCAAGGTCAAGACCAAGGGTAAACTCCAGCAGACATGAAACCCCTCAGAGAAAGGAGTGGCAGGAGGGGGGGGCGATAAATAAAACAGGTAGCTTGGAAGGCTCGAAGGACCTGTGTGTGTGTGTGTGTGTGTGTGTCGAGCTGCGTGACACACACTGTTGACAGATGGGAGTTGTAAGTGAGGGTGGGGGGGGTGGCTGCCGTGCATACCGATGGACTCTCCAGGGCCGGGCCGCTGAAAGTGTGAAGGCAGAAAATGACAGCTATGCTGGGAGAATGCGAGCTAAGCCTGCTGGGAGAGAAACAGGCTTTGATAAACATGCCCTCCGCTCCACACTGGTCTTGCACCTCGCGCCTGGTGTAAAGATGACGGCTGAAATCACTGCTTTTCAAGGAATGGGAACATCCCCCCCCCCGCCCCCCCCCAAAAAAAAAATATATATATTGCGCAAAATAAATATCGAATCAAATTGAAACATCAGACGTTGAATCAAAAGAAGACAAACGTCATTAATAGAGGGTCCCTCCTCCTCTGTCGTGGTATCCAGAGACACCCTGGGACAATGGCAGCATCTCATCTGAGCGCCTCAGCGACAGGACATCGGACACATTGAACCACCGTCAATCACCGCGGTGAAACTGCTCTCCAGCTAAACCTAAATAAAGATGTCTGCCGGCAGTCTGCGGGGCCTCGCTGACGCACGCACACACACACACACACGCACACACACACACACCTGCTCTGGGCTTTTAATAGCGTGCAGATTGGGTGGGGCAAAGTGGAACCGCCACCCCCCCAGCTCTCTAGCCCTCCAGTCTACATAAAGGGGTGGGTCCTGGGAAAGGGGGGAGACAGTCCCCCCCCAGATGTTAATGGGGATATAGTGTTAGGAGGTCTGAACACTGCTGTTATTGCCCGGGTTAGAGTGAGATACAAACTCTGATGTGAGAGCCAATCCAAGTCAGTGTCTTAGTGTTGTCCATCTAAACGAGTCAGTATCTCAGTGTTGTCCATCTAAACGAGTCAGTGTCTCAGTGTTGTCCATCTAAACGAGTCAGTATTTTGCAGTGTTGTCTGTCTAAACGAGTCAGTGTTGTACAGTGTTGTCCGTCTAAACGAGTCCGTGTTGTACAATGTTGTCCGTCTAACAAAGTCAGTATTTTGCACTGTTGTCCATCTAACTGAGTCAGTATTTTGCAGTGTTGTTCGTCTAAACGAGTCTGTGTTATACAGGGTTGTCTGTCTAACCGTCTCTGGAGGAGGGGATACCTCACTTAAGTGCTCCTATCAAAGTGGCTTCCATTTTCTTTTCCTCAAATGACTTTTTCCTTGTCTTCCTTGGAAGTCTTGCTTGTGTGACGGTTCTATAGGCGTACATGAAGCTCTCGATGACAGGAACCAAGGTCATCGACTCAACTATGACATTTTTGTCGTGGCAAGCAGATCCTTTAAGACCTGAAGATCGCGCGGTGGGGCAACTATGGATCCGACTTGTTTGTCCAGCATACTCCACAGATGCTCAACTGGATAGACAGAGCTTGCTGGCCAAATTGTGTCAACCTAAAAACACGTTTGGAAGCAATCGCGCGAGAAAGACAACATGAACATATTTGACGGATGCTCTGAAAATGTGTTGCTGGTGCTCCAAATGTTGTGTTCACCTGTCCTACTAGGACCGAAGTTGATTCCAAGCCCCGATAGAGATCTTGGGAACAGGGTGGCCAAGTCCACACCTTGAACTGGGCTCCTCTAACCATTCCAGGATCATTTCTGCTATGCGGCTGGGCGCATTATCCTGCCGAAAGAAGCCACTGTCGTGCCGCTGTCATCAGAGAACACCGTTTTGAAAGGATGCGCATGGTCTGCAAGAACATGCATGGTCTGCAAGAACATGCATGGTCTGCAAGAACATGCACGGTCTGCAAGAACATGCACAGTCTGCAAGAACATGCACTGTCTGCAAGAACATGCACGGACTGCAAGAACATGCACGGACTGCAAGAACATGCACGGACTGCAACAAAGCTAAGCTAGCTGCTATGACATCCATATGATACGGGTTCATGTAATATTCATATGAATGGCAGAATTTCCCAGCAGAACGGTCTAAAGATATCACACTGCCGCCGCCGGCTTGTTTCTTCCCACAATGCATCCTGGCACCACGTGTTCCCCAGGTAAACGCCCTCCACTAGTCATAAAAGGACATACGATTCGTCGGCCTAGGTCACATGCCTCCAGCGCCCTGTGGTCCTGCTCTGAAGCTCACAGGCCCATTGTGAGGCGCTTTGGGCAGAAGACAGCAGATTGGCGTGTGTGTGTGTGTCTGTGTGTGTGTGTGTCTGTGTGGACATAAACAGAAACGCACACTTCAGCTTACAGGTCAACATTTAACATACTCAGCAGTATCTCCCAACTTGCATCTTTAAGTGAAAAGTTCCCACATCTTAATGCTACTAAAGCTCCACTATCAATGTTCCTCATTGCAAACACACACGCTCTCCTCTGCAGAAAATAGCTGACCTAAATCTTGAGTTCTGAGGGAGCTCTGTGTCTGAGCACAGAGAGGCATTGTGGTTTGTTTATTTTATGGGAAAGATGCACACCATATTTCAAACATTTCCTGCACATCCTTCCTACTCTAACTGAAGATGAATTCCTTTTGCACAGCAGGAAATTTAATAAAGATTGTGGTGAATGGTTACGTATTGTTATAGATGTCATTTGACTGTGCTGGGTATGTACTGTTATAGATGTCATTTGACTGTGCTGGGTACGTACTGTTATAGATGTCATTTGACTGTGCTGGGTACGTACTGTTATAGATGTCATTTGACTGTGCTGGGTAAGCACATTATCCTGCTTGTGACAGGAAAAGACTGGACCAGTTTAGTAGAAGTACTCTGATGGAGATAGCAATCCATGCAAATTAAAACAGAATTAATAACACAACTGAACGAACACAAATCGAAAGAAATACTGGCACGCAAAGGGCAAAGTTCTAATAATATGTGTACTGCATGTGTGGCAAACTATTCAGGGGAGTGCTTAGGGTGTGTCTGAGCACCTGTGTGTGTGTGTGTGTGTGTGTGTGTGTGTGTGGTATGTAAATGTCCTTCCCGCCCTCACATCTGCATCAAGCCTGCTGTTGCTGGCATGTCCAAGGCACAGCTTATGAGTGGAATGCAGCATGCACGTGTGTGTGTGTTCCATCCTCAATCAGCTCATTTGTGAAGCACCAACGTGTTGGCGTCATATTTACTACCTCTGGCACGGCGCCACGGAGCCGCCGCAAGGCATCATGGTATAGCCCGGCTATTTTAGGCGCTGTTGCAATGGAGCACTCCCCCTGTGATCTACTCTATGCTAGCTGGACAGGAAACCGAGCGGCAGGGTTGATTTCACTTGAGCCGTTTGAAATCATTCGAATGGGTTCATGCTGCTGTGACTGAGGACGCTAGGAGTTTTCCATAGTCCAGCTTCCAACCTTTCCAACACGCCACCTGCCACACACCTGACTTGAATACAGATGCCCCCTACGTATGCGACAAAGACACCACGTGCTTACAGTCGTAAATCACTGCCTGTGCAAACACACACAAGCACGCGCACGCACACGCACACGCACACTGTGAGTGAGTGTCCCATCAGGGCTGTTACAAGGGAGAGGGAGCTCAAGGTCGCAAAGTGGTGGGCCAGCGAGAGGGTAGTAAACTATGAGACGCATCTCTACATGACATAATAAGAATCCCTGTGCAAGGCTGGAGCACACTGCCTCACAGGGAGGTTCTGTTGAGCAAGGCAGACTGTCCCAGGGAGCAGTGACTAACCACTGGAGGACCAAGAGCTGGGGGGAGGGGGGCGTCCAGACCAAACAACCCATCCAGCCTTCAGGGAGAAGCTTAGACCGCTGGCTCCCTCTTCACCAAAGCTGTTCAGGGTTCAAACGAGTGTGGAAACGGGGTCAGTCTTTTTCCCCCCCAACCCCCCCCTCATGGCTGTAAATAAATGAATGGAGAAATAGGGAGAGGACTCCATGTTGAATAAGCTGGTCTTAGTTTGAGGTTCGAATCCAGCTGAGGGACTTTGCCTTCTGTTGATCCAACCAGCAGGAAGCTATCCAGATGCTACTTCACCCCCCCCCCCTTCCCCCTTGCAACATACACACTCACCCACTCTCTATCATAATGGCTCCCCTCTCCCCTAGACCCTTGCCCTGATGTGGAGTACACCCTCTGAGCTGAGCAGCATCAACATCACCGCAGTGCTCTCCGGGGTCTTGATCCCGGTCACACCTGCTCCTAGCTCACCTCGCAGGTGTTGTAGTCCTCCGAGTCCAGCAGGAGGCAGAGTTTGGGCAGCAGCTCCGGCCAGTTCTGCAGCTCTCCCTTGGAGGCGATGGTGGTGATGAGGATACCTGAGATGGAGAGGGGAGAGAGGGTATGATGAAGACAGAGAAGGCCGTGACAGAGAGAGAGATGTCAAGGATAGAGAGAAATGAGAGAGTGTACGATAAAGAGACGGGGAAAAGGCCATGAGAGAGAGAGACAGAGAGAGTGACACACACACAGAGGAACACTGAGAGAGCTCTGAGGTCCAGCAAACAGCTCTAGAACTTAAAGCAGTCATAGAAGGCCGACAGGCACCCTTTTGCCTCCATCCTAGCTTCACCTGATCCTACTCATCAACATCCTCCTGTCGATCTGACAAACGTGACATGACACACCTCCCCCCGCCCCCCTGTCCTTCAGTTGGTTCCCTCTTCGTGGGCTTTTGCAACATGGTCAAGAGGAAGAGCATCTCTATTTCCATGGCGATAAACTGTGACGCTCAGAGCCCCACAGCAACGTGTCACGCCTATGAGTCTGTGAGGACAGCAGCACTGGGCAGGCGCCATCGGAGAAGCAGCCTAGTCGTGCCGCCATTTTGGAAGCTCTCCTCGACGGTGGGAGCAAGCGGCCTGGAAACCTGCGTTCTGAAATCAATCTGTTGTTGTGAGGTGATTTGTGTTCAGCACAGATGTTTGGTAACTACGGCAACGCAGCCCCAGCGCTGAGCAGCGCCGGTGGGCTGGGATATGAGGACATCATGCCAACCTGTACAGCTACCACATCACGGTACAGCATTTATTATTAATATACTGTACATCTTCACTGTATATATCATTTATATTGCACCCAAATAATTCAGATCTTTTGTTTTATTGGGATTTAAAGCCCACAGGCTCGGGTTGAGGGTCGACAAAACTGTCCAATGCACCTACATAGGCTGCAAAGAAAACTCAATAAACAACCATGAAACTTAAAAATAAACTGCACAGCCACAAGCATTAATAAAAAGCAGCCATGAATGACCTACATTTACATAAACTTGGCAATGCATTGAGAACAGCATCTAGATGTGCCGGGCCATAAGTACGTGTAAATCACTGTCCGCATCTTGTTATTTTCACTGTAAGGAGAACCAGGGCCACACTATGACCGGTGTAATACTCAATGCATAAAGCAGGCTCACCCATAGCCAAGCCTAATACAGGTGGTGATGGGATGGGATTCTGTATTGCTAAACCAGGACCTCCAGCGCTGCAGGGTCACGCACACACTCACCTACGGTGGCCCGGATGAGGGGCGACGAGTCCCCGATGTTCTGCAGACATTCGCTCTTGATGAAGTCGGACACGCCGCTGGGGAAGCTGTGGTAGTGGGCCTTCACGTTGTTCTTCAGGATCAGCCCACTCAGGGAGCGAGTGGGCTCATCTGGGGGGGGGGGGATGTTACAGAGGTGAAGCCAATTCAACTGTTTTGTTTCATGAGAACGGAACGAATTAACGGGGCGCTAATAAGCAAATGGTAAAAAAGAAGAAAAAGCTGTGTGTCGTTTGCAACAAACAAGGAGCCCAGGAGAGTTCCCCACTGCTGCAGCAATCTCTCCCGACGATTTGTTTGGATTCTGTGGGCTTTCAGGAGCTTTGAATATCATTCAAATTCAGAGCATCTGGCAGGTGTCGAATAAGAAGAGTCAGCTAAGCAACGTGGCTTGGAGCCGGTAGCCAGTGTGGCTGCAGCCAGGTCAAGGTGACACAAACGCAAGGCTGCCTGTACCGTCCTGCGTGCTTGCTTAGAGGGAAAACCAACCCAGACGAAATCGAAAGTGCCGAATGAAATGAGGTCTGCAGATCGTGTTCCCGATAGTCAAGCTGAGGCTCGTAAAGAGGTCATGGGCAGGACCTCATCAGAGGATAAGGTAAGTCGGCGAGATGAACTCTGAATAGCAACAGCAGAACGGCCAATTAGGAAAAACTGCATTTACCGCTCAGATGAGTGACAGCTTCTGACTAAGTCTTCTGGAAGAGGGGATTAAAGAAGTAAAGAACAACTTGCTTGCTTGCTGCAGAACTCATTTCAGTCTTATATTAAATGAAGGTGCTGGATGTCAATGTCCTTGCTTTAACTAACCAAATGAATCCATCCCATTGCAAGAGTAATGCTCATTCCCGTTACTACTCTGGAAAGCCCTCTCTGAGGACCGTTAACAGAACGCAGTCTCAAACTAAATGGCTTAACGGACAACATCGTTGGGGTCATCAACCGTCCAGCCTCTCAGCTCTGGAGTTGACTGGAGCCTGGCATTAGGGTTAAAATTAGAGTGACCCATATTCTGGTGCCGTCGAGTTGGCGATGGGATATCAAGGGGGGTTGCTGCTCCTCCTCCGAGGGGGGGAGGAGAGGGGGTTGTGGTGGCGGTGATGATGATGATGCTGTTGGGGGGGGGAGAAACTCACCTTCCGACTTGAGCTTGGTGAGAACAAAGATCAGGTAGTTGTTGAAGTCGGGGAACTGATTGAGCTGCTCGAGTCTCTGAGGACGAGGAGGTTGAGGAGCGTAGGAGTGCAGGGTCAGTAGCACCTGATACTAATCACGTCAACTGTCGCCAAGGGCCCTGCTCTCTTTCATCCTCCCTGTGCAGCTGCCATTCACTCAACACGCAGACAAGCTGTTCGCCTCTCGAGATAGAAGACAAGAACGTCTGCGCAACATAAGCAGCTAGTGGCTGACCAAGATGCCAAACCACCTAGAGCCCACATTGCTCCGTGATGCGTTTACTGAGCATCAAACAGGTTGAGACTCCATTATCAGTGCACTAATCTGTGGGGTTAACCAGTAAAGATTATGAAGACAACTCATGCCTAATCTGATTCAACATGGCCATGTCCCCACTATTGATGATGACTGGTTGTGAACGGTCTAATAAAGTTCTGATGTAGAATACGCAGTACTACATATAGGACATTCCTATTTCGTTTGGCACAAATAGCAAGGTAGGTACCCAATGCTGCTAATAACACCCCCCCCCCGCCCCCATCATCATCATAACATAGCTTTCGTGTGTCATCGTACACCGTTACTAGCACGAAAATAGACACAGCACAACATTGACAGTAGCCTATACGTTAGACCTGATGAGATCACTCTTTACAGTGTTGTTAATTTAAAGCTACAGCTAAGATTAACATTAGATGGATATCTGTCAAAATCGGCGAGCCAATACAGTGATAGCCTAGGGAACAAGACAACGGCGCACTACTTTTAGCCGCTTTAAAACATGCATTATAAATATTTACAAAACAACGACTGCTATTTGATATCGATTTCTACCAATACGTCGATTATCAGCGTGCTAACCAGCTGTCAGTGTCGGTGTGTACACGGTAGCCTCGCTAGCAATTTAGCTTGGTAACCCGCCGCTGTAGTGTGGCTGACAAACCCAGATTGTAGCTAGCGGACTTGATATCTGAGGTCTGGACTTCCTAGAAACACGTTCGTCTGCGAGCAATGCCAAAAGGATACTTGCTGTACGGATCTTTGGGTGGAGGTGTCGGGCGACTGTGACTCTTTCAAAAGCTGTATGATTTGCTGAAGTCCTTGCTCGTCTGGTTTCCACTCACACTCCATCTTGGTTTGCTGCAAAGAGATTAAACGGCGAATGAACTGTCAGTCATTAAAGCTAGCTACTGTACTGAGTTACGACGTTAGCAAGCTTCATAGCCAGCACTGTCCAACGCGTTAGCCAGTCAGATTGTACGACAAAGGTATCTAGCATTGCTAGAGGTAATATAGCCAGACTAGCTATGTAGATAAAAGAAAATATACACAACTAGCGACCATTTAACGTTTTAATAACACGCTACTATATCACATACCAGTACCCGATATAGGTTGCCTATGGTTTCTTCCAGCAATGTACAGTAACTGTCCAAAAATTTTAGACATGGGGCGGCTTGTCTGTGTCAGCGCAGGAACATTCTGTTTTCGCAACAACTAGCTTTAGCTATACGATTGCCTTGCTAGCAAGTACTCATACAGATTCATGGCGCATTTAGGATCTTATCCCAGATCTGGACGGTCCTAGTGCCCGTCCGAATTTTAGACTAAGAACTGCATTCCAGACAGGTCACTTCACAGTACCAGTGTACGATAAAATGATGCCGTCGACCATATCGATTTTGGGTGAAACAAGGCGAGGAACATTTGTGGCACTATTATACATTTTCAATCATCTGATCTTACAATGTCATAATTTAGAACATTTACCTAATTGTTTTGTGAGTTTACTTTACTATAAAATAAATTAAGATTATCCCTAGGGTGATTCGATTTCTTATTTTAAGAATAACAACTACAGAGATATAAATAGTAATAATACAATTTTAGGGACAAATTGTATTGAGAAACTAGCCGCAGTTAAACAACACTGCTCCCTGCTGGCGAGTACTACGGAAAAGGTTTTCTGCAAGTTAAAGGGGTCATTCACGTTGATGTAATTATTTAACCTAAGACAAAAACACTATCTCAAAGAGCTAACGTAAAAGAAAATATTTTAGCATTAAAAAGAAGCTAAATCTAATCAAGTTCAAACGTTGTCACAAGGAAACTCCCTCAGCAAAATTCACCATGACATCAGCAGTGCAAACAATGTCCACTAAGGGGGGCCAGATTATCACAAATAAATTGTAATTGGTCAGAAACGTTAAACACAAATATTTCTATATTTTAATCAGGTAACCTGTGTACAATTACTAATTATTTATACATACATATTTATACAACGAAATTATTTGCATACATATTTAAGTTTGAGTAATTTAAGTAATTATTTGAACGAAATTGATTTTGGATTATCATTTTTAGCACCTTATAAGGTGATCATCTGGCACTGGGAAGAGCCTGATGCCAAACACATTTACCATCATGGGGAAAAACAACACTCCGCGCATTCATTACACACTGTTCCACTCAACACAACATACAACACAGTACCTCATACGTAGTGTTAATGTTACTGTAATCAGTGCTTCAATCAGTACCATGCAGTAACATTTGACAGGCGACAAACATATTTCTATATCAAAAACCTGCTAGTCTGCTGTGGCTATGAGTTAGACAGCTAGAAAACATGTAAACACACAGACACACACAGAGTACAAGACACAGTTGTGTCTTTATCTCTGAGCTGGCAAAACTCTTTCTACCAGCAAAGGTCTGCATCAGACTCATGACACTAAATGTCGAGTGAAGAAAAGTGTTGGAAACACACTGATGAAGTGTACGCCCTAAATCACAATTTATCTGTTTTGTTGTTTTGTATTTCAGCCCTAAGAGCATTCTTTCCATTTGTGAATGCAGCCTAATATACCTACGACCACAATTTTAAAACAAAAATGTCTGGCTTTGATTATTCAAAACCATGCATCTTAAATGTTATCAATCGTTATCAATGTTATCATACGATCTGCATATACATGCAGTCAACCGTATAACGTGCAAAACTATAATTTCCTAACATGTGAACACTGAAGCTCACACAAAATAAAACATGAGGCGAAACATCTACAATTCGATGTCACTTCGTAAATGTCATGTTTTGAGTGAGTTGAGGATATGTCCAGCCTTTCTGCAGACATCCAGATGTAGGTTACTTGCTTCCATTATAGTCTGGGTGCGTCTGACTGGATTACAGTTAATGTTTACTATTAGTTTGTGATAGTGATTTCTTTCGCAATCCCTTAACTGGAAACGAAATGCAGCCTATGTCGTCTCAAGTGAGGAGTCTAGAACAATCCTTCTCAGCCGATTACAAACACCGGAATGAGTTCAGCATGGGAATGTGAGTTCCGGGCTATTCAACCAATGAGCGCTTTCCACATGCGGACCGAGAGGACAGTATTCGGAGCACGCGAGAGGTGCAGCGGAGACTTGCGATTGGTGCTGATGATGAGAATAGTGAATCCGCAGCATACCGGGCAGACGACGGATTTCACCGTG
The DNA here is from genome assembly GCA_036571765.1 of Plecoglossus altivelis. Taxonomy (NCBI): domain Eukaryota; kingdom Metazoa; phylum Chordata; class Actinopteri; order Osmeriformes; family Plecoglossidae; genus Plecoglossus; species Plecoglossus altivelis. The sequence goes on from BROE01000012.1 coordinate 1,768,200, forward strand.
GACATTAAGACGTTACTTTTAAGACCTGTCTCTTAGTTAAATGCCGGAGCAATTATTTAGGGAATATTTACGGAAAATATCTAGCACTAACAATGCAGCTGTTATGAAGGTGATATGAAATTATTGTGTTTGTTGTAGACCTAGTGGAGCGTTACAACCGGAGAAGTCAAGGGGTAAGGGAAAGGTATCGAAATAGTGGGAGCTAGCGTATCGTCCTGCCGGCACTGACACGCTTTTTGACACCCGGCCTTAAAACACTTAGTAGACGGAGAGTTCTTGGTCTACGATACTATCTTCAGTATTTGCCAACTTTTTCTTAGTTTTAGAAGAGAATCAACGGTAAAACCTAAGTAATTTATTCAAACAGCCGTGATTGGTAGTACGATTTAAAGCTACTGTGTCCTCAATTGGCCGTTTCACCATGGACAACGCACACACAAAGACAGTGGAAGAAGTTTACACTAACTTCAACGTAAATGAAAGCACTGGTCTAGGCTCAGACCAGGTAAAGAGACAACGAGAAAAATGGGGACCCAACGGTAAGTAACATTGTATAGAATAATTGCACTGCTACACATTCGGCTTCAAGCTATCTAGTTAGCCTAATGCTAGCGGTTCGTTTAATTCTGTTACGTTAGCTAACCCGTCACTGCATGAGTCAGAAAAAAATGGTGCTCTGACGTCACCAAATGAAATGTTGCAATACTTAATTCAAATGTTTAACGTATCCCTGGAGGGGAAATGCTCTCTGAATGAACAAGATAAAAGTCTAGTGCCTTAGAGAATGCTACATTTAGACAATTCATTCTTGAATGAATGTAACAGACGTTCCAGAAACCCATGTGTAATATGTCGCTTGTCCTCCTCTCCCCATATCCGGTTTGGCGTCGTGTGGATGAACCGCAGAATTACCGGCAGAGGAAGGTAGGCGCAAACACACACTACACGCGTACATCGACACACGTGACAATTGGTCGTCAATATTAGTTTCGTGAATCATTTTTTACGGATTTAAATGTACAATTCGTCCCTCTAGGTAAATCTCTATGGGAGCTGGTAGTTGAACAGTTTGAAGATCTACTTGTGAGGATTCTTCTTCTAGCTGCCTGCATATCCTTTGTAAGTACACAGACACTGCCGAAAACATTGGCATCTAGCACCATGTAACCTTTCCAATCAGAGCCCTTGTGCCGTGGCTGAAAGGTGTTCTCGGTCAAACAGCCGTGTGTTGTAGACTTTGCAAAAGATTCAGCACTAGCCACATCCAATCAGGAATGCTTTCCAGGAGGAGAGTGAGATGCCCAGAATATGTCCGGTGACATAACACAGAAGCTTATGAAAAGGAACATTCTCTCACCCGCTCTCTCTCTGTCAGATTGTTTGAGTGTTTAGGCACGCCACTTGTAAATGGTACGTTTCCACTGGCGTGACAGATCACCTGTCTGCAGCCATGGTCAAGTTCAAGTTTTTCTAAAAGCCAACATCCTTGCTTGTCTGGTGCTAACCTTTCAAATAAACATGCAAGTCCCTGGTGACAGGACAGTCTTAATTTCCCAGTATATCCTATTTAAGGGGTGAAATTCAATACAGATCATTTTTGTGTAACAGAATCTATAAAAAATCTACCACTAAATATGAGTATAAGACAGCTGTCTCCTTCAAGGTTAAGTGTCATAGTGACTGTCATAGTTATACGTGTGTGGCTATTGGAGAGACAGGAATAATTAATCTTGATTGTTGCCCAACCTTTCTAGCCGAGTAGCTTTAGAGTGGGTCTAATACCTCCACTTGTATCAATTGTCGAAACACACAAGACGACTTCCAAGCCCAGCCACAGTTGCGATATGGATGTTTATATTTTGACCTGGACACGAGCACTATGGCAGATCCCCTGCCAGTGTTGAGCTCTGCTCTCCAACGCTGTGTCCACCTCGAAGCCTGGCCCGAGGCCATCTGGCTGAGCATCACAAGCCAGAGACACGGTCATGATGGTGTCAGGGATGGGCTAGCCTGCATGGGAGCCCTCCTCCCCCCTTCCAGCAGACGACAACTCACTGCTACTCGCGCGGCCACTTTGCTTTTACTATTCGGCGTGATCAGCTGTTCTCCAGTGGTTCACGGAGACGTTTGTTCAGTGAGGCGCGCGCCTGAGATCTTTCGCCCGCTGTCGTCTTTTTGAAGCTGACAGGAAGGCAGGTTTCGGTGTGGTGTTGGCTGACTTGGGACAGAGCACTGCCGTTATGGTACGGTTAGATATGGAATAAACCGCACTACTCTGGTGGCCCGTTTCTACAGTTCTGAGCACTATAGGCTCTGATATGGAGGGATGAGTAGGTTTGCGTCGATTAGACTACAAATGGGCGCTGTGTCATATTGCTTTGCCGCGATTGCCGGACAAGCTCATTAGAGGGGCTCAGAAGACAGTGAAGAGCCATTCAAACTGAATGTGACACACAGGGATATATTTAGCCCTCCATCAGAGAAGTGGCCAATGTTGCTCACAAGAGCTACCACAGCCTCGCGGACTTCACTTTTTTTCTGTGTGTGCAATCGAGGCCCAGTGTGTGAAATCTCCATCTTGCTGGTCCATGCGTCATTACAAGGGTCTGAAATGCTTGGGCCTTATGAGATGAATGATTGTACAACGTGGCCATTTGAACGAGAGTGGTTGAAATGCCTGTCACCTAGATTAGGCTTGATGGACTGACATCCCCCCCCCTTCCCCTAGATATGTGCTGGCTGGCCTGTATAACCTAGCAAACTATTGCAAGAACAAATGCGTTGCTGCTGTAGACTAGCATGCGTCCTAGCATGCGTCCTAGCATGCGTCCTAGCATGCGTCCTAGCATGCGTCCTAGCATGCGTCCTAGCATGCGTCCAAGCTAACATCTGCTTGGTATTGTTCCAAGCCAACTTGGTGCATGTTGAGGACACACACAGAAGTACTGAGGATTGTCCGTCGTCTCACCCTGGTACTGGACATACTATTACATGCTACGTCTTCAGCTGTTGAATGCATTTGTTCTCATTTGTCCCTCCTAGGTGCTGGCCTGGTTTGAAGAGGGAGAGGAGACCATCACAGCCTTCGTGGAGCCTTTTGTCATCCTGCTGATTCTCATAGCTAATGCCATCGTTGGAGTCTGGCAGGTAAGCCACCTCTCTCTTGGCGCTAAGGATACACTGTTCAACACGTAGACCATATCCTCCAGGTTTCTGTTAGTTTCCGCTTGAGCTATTGAAAAGGTCAGACTGTAGCTTCGGACGCGCAGGCTGTTATAAACACTAAGTTGGCCGATGGTTACAAATGAACTAACTCTATAAAAAGAAACCGTAGTTGGGAAGAATCACAATGGACTTCAGTAAAAAATAAAAAGTCTGTCCCCTGTGGTTCTGTTCCTTGCTTTGGCAGCTTTCTGGCAAGTTCCATGCCTGCTAGCCCAGCAAACCCACTGAAACCTTAGGGAGTAAACAACAAACAAGGCAACAGCTAAACATAGAATGATTTTATATACCAGATTAGCCGGATGGGAAGTCTATTCTATACAGTTATGATCAGCTGCGACGGGAAAGAGTATTTCTCACCGAGTTCAGAAGGAGACCAAGCAAGGTCCCAATTGTAGCCAGCAACACCTGTTACGGCTACTTCCTGTATACAACACTTATTTTTAAAGGCTTTTTCTGGTTAAGTGTCATCAATCAAAATGGTACGTGGCACTTTATGCGATTGAAATCGATGAGACCCAGAAAGAAATAGGAAATATGGATATATGAAAGGCAAGATTTGTTGTCATGTAGTTGCTGCTACATCCTTGTTGCCAGTCCTGTAGCTGTTTGCACATGGAGAAACAACACAACCATCAACTGACCCTGAGCGGGGCCCTCCGCTAACATGAGTGACCCGCAGCAAGCCAACTGCCCCTTAAGTACATTTACCGTGCTCAACAATGAACGCTTTCTTAAACATCCTGCCTCATGCCCTGCAGACAGCACTATAGAACACTACGTCGCTTGGGTGTTCTCAAGTCACCCCACTGCTCACAAGACAACGACAATTCCAGAGATTTCTCTGTAGAGGCTGTTATTGTGGTCTTGGTCCACCCTCCACAATACTGCTGTAAACTTGGCTCCAAATCCATGGAAAGGATGATCGTTTATCTAAATAAATCGGTTAATCAACGTCCCCGTCCCCCCTTTATACTACCTGGTATGATTCAGCAGTGAGAGCATTGCTTCTGCCTGTCAACACTCACTGGTTGCTACATTTTCAACATGTCTAGCCCACAGAGTCCACAGAGTACGGACAGGCGTCTGGCTGGACAGGCGTCTGGCTGGACAGGCGTCTGGCTGGACAGGCGTCTGGCTGGACAGGCGTGTCCCAGGGACGTAGCAGCGTCTGATGAGCTCAGTGGCTCAGCTCCCTTTAACGCAGCCCTCACTGTGGTCTCCACTAGGCTGGTGCCGTCGCCTGCACGGCTAAGCCCTGCCGAGGCAGGAGCTGGCAACTCCTGCGAAAGATGTGTTCTCACAACATCGAGAAGTTTCCGAGGCCAAGACAGCTGTGTGAAAGTACACAGAATTTCGGTTGAAGTTAGGACAACTGTGTATTCTTAGCAAATGGCGTATGATAGCTTTTAGTTTGTGCATGGTCTGAAGTGTGGGTGTGTGGTCTGTGGTCAGATTCATTAGACGTTTGACATAGTTTTTGCGTTGAAAGTGTCCCAAGGTGCAACCAAGGAAGTACTTGTTAAAGTAATGTTTTTTTGGTAGTTATACAAAAAGGAGAGTAGACTATTTATAGTTTTGTGTGTGTGTGAACCTCAAGAGCTAGATAACCATCTGAATCCAGGCTAAGGATAGAGCAGTAACATCCCACCGGAGCCCTGAGGCAGAGAGACAGAGAGATAGAGGGAGAGGGAGGGAAACCTGTATTTTCCTCTCAACCTTTCTTTGTAGCCCCGAAACCCTCGTCCCACTTTCTCTTCCCTCTTCTGATTTATTTGGGTTTCCATTCATCACTCTGTACTACCACCCTGAGAACCCCTGGCCTGCTGTCCTTGGCCTGCTCCACCCCCCACCCTTAACTCTTAAGTAGCCCGGTCCTTCTACGGGTAAAACAGGAAATGTAATAAACAGTCACAAATCAGATGCCCCAGCATGGCGTCTGTGGATCAGACGATGTCTGCCTCTCTCATCTGCCTGCCTGTTTTTCCATCAAGGTCCCCACCCCCTGTACACGTGTGGTTATGCTTTCCTCTTTCCATTCAACGCCTAGTCCTGGCCCAAGGTGTTGCAAAGACAAGCAGAGATTGAGTCAACGTTGGTGATACCAGGCCAACAGGGTGTAAGAGACCCTCATCTTAATGACCTGGCTGTCTTCTCCAATCAGGAGCCAGGGCATGCTGAGCACCATGTCCCTGGAGCGGCTCCGCCCCTCTGCACAGCAGGGGGGGCTGGTGGTGCAATCCTGGGAGAATATCCCACCAGATTTAGAGAGACCGTGCGGAGAGACCGGTGAATAACGCTTATAATAAGTGGTAAATGACTCCTCTGTTTGAGCAACTATTGGCTGGGTGGGGGGGGAGTAAGGAAAGGAGGGCTGCCCTACATGGTAGTGCTTGTTGCATCTCCCCAACAAGGTTGTTGTTAGGGGTTAACGTTACCCAATAACACCTCCCGTGCTATCCGTTGCCAGGTAGGCAGTTTAGCAAAGACTTGGCCTCGTTGTCACGGAGACATGTCCTTCTTGATTTAAGTTTGACATCAAGGGGGGGGGTGTCAGCTTCCGCCCAGAAAAACGTGCGAATAGGACTTTGCATTGAGTTGTCGTCCTTTCGCTCGCTCTCCTACTCGCTCCCTCACTCGTGAGGACAGGAAGGGGACACTGAGCCAGCCACTTTTAACGTGTGGGAAATGTTAAGGAGACATTACCCACATTTACAAAGAAAGTCCCTGTCATTGTAATTCACACCCACCCCTCCCTGTACCCTCTGTCATTTGCAAACAATCCCTTGCACAGTCTACTTGGCCAGTCGGAGCACACCTCGGCACAGAGTAACCTTGCGCTTTATGACGCTGCCTGCCTCCCCGACTGAGTTGCTCTGTCGGCTGGAGGGCCCCCAGACGGGCCCCTCCGAGGTTCGTGTGAAGAGAGGAATTCACTAACTGTCAACGCCTCTGCCCATGGTGTAAGCAAATCAAGTCCGCACGGGCAGCCACCGAGGTACGGTCGACCAACGCAAACGATTTAAATGCCAGCCATGTATTTCCCTTCCCTCACCCACCACCATCTGAAAATGCAGCTAACTTAGGAGCCAGTAAACCCCCCTCCTCCCCATCACCACTGCTTCATTAAAGCAAAGCAACCAAGACGCCACAAGCCTGTGACGACTGGCCCCTACGGCCGTACAGCCGACTGCTCTCCAGCCTTCGTCCCTTTCAGCTGTGTGTGATGACTTCCGACACTGTGTTCATGTTGTCGCCGGAACTCCAGTCCATTATCAGACCGTCCAATTAGACGTCATCTAGATGTTGACGTCACCTAGATGTTGCCATAGCAAGAACCCCCAGGGCTGCGGGCATGAGGACACTGATATGTTCCAGGCTAATCAAGCACAATGGCCACCATGTCGCTGTTTATTGGATGGTTGACATGATGTGTTTTTAAGAAAATAAGCGTTTTGGGGCTCGTTAGTATACCAAGGAGTTGAGTTGGGACACAGATGGACAAATGGGTCCAGTAATGTTGTGACGCAGGTGTGACCTTCAACTGGTCTCGTCCCTTCTCAGGAGCGGAACGCGGAGAACGCCATCGAGGCTCTGAAGGAGTACGAGCCGGAGATGGGCAAGGTGTACCGCCAGGACAGGAAGAGCGTCCAGAGGATCAAGGCCAGGGACATTGTCCCTGGGGACATCGTGGAGGTGGCAGGTGAGAGACCTGTCCAGATATAGCTCTTGCAGTACCCGTCTGGCTCTCTCTCTCGCTCTCTTTCTCCCTATCTCTCTCTGTGTCTCTCTTTCTCTGCCCGCCAGACAGGATGCTGATCGTAGACCCTGTATGTAGCTGGTCAGGCCCCCTGCCTGGGTGGCCTGCAGCTCCAGCATTGCCAGTCTGCCTGGCAGGACCTGACTGTCCTCCATACTAAAACAGCAGTTTAACAGGCTTACTGTCTTCAGCATCCACATGGTCACCCACACCTATAGACACACACCCATTTGGAGTTGTTCCTTAGCTAGCCTGGCTGTGAAGTAGTGGTCAGGTGCAGGACACACAGATGCACATGTTCACACACGGTGCTCGACCCTGCCTAATCCAGCAGGTGAGTCACTGTTACATAAGGTGGACAGCAGCAGATGGATTTAGGAGCGTTATGCAAAATGTATTTCATCGTGTGTCAGCATAGGTGAGGGCCACGGAACAGAAGCTGCTGTACTCAGCCAGTGACTCCTCCTCCGCCCCCCGCCCCCGCCAGACACCTCGCCCAAACTATGCTGACCTCATCTAGTCTGCTGCCTTTCCCTCATCTGCTCCCTCCTTTATCGCCTTTTAGTCCAGCTCGACTCGTCTTCTCTCTCTTTCCTGGTGTGTGTGTGTGTGAGTGAGTGGGAGGGGGGGGGATTGTAGGAGATGATGATGATCTGCCCCTTCTCACTCCTCTTGCTGAGTGTTGCATGTGTGGTTCAGTACCTACAGCCGTACTGTTCCAGCTGCTGGAACCTGGAGCAGGCTGAGCTCTGCTGCTGAGAGCCGGAGCAGAGCCACATCTGCTGTCTGTCCTCGCCAGGCCCCACAATCTAACAAGCTGTGTGTGTCCCTCTTTGTGAGCATATGCTGCGTGTTCTTCTCACCGTGAGAGTTTGGCACAATTTTGGGTTCAAGCGTGCACCTCTTAACTGTTAAATGTGTGAGGGCGCTGTTTTTAGGCGAGCAGTCTGTTGTTTTAGCATCAAGTCTCTGCAGCATAGTGAACAAACCCCCTCTCCTAGGGGGAGGGGGTTTGTTCAAAGTGCCACAGTCGTCATGGCACTTTTCCCCTCAAACAGCCGTGATCGTTCAAAACCTGGTCTACTCCACCTTTTCCTCCATGTTGCTGCGGCTGTGTTGAATTTAGAGGTGAGGTGCTAACTAGGCATCAGGCTGAGCTCCACATGACTCCCTGCTCACTCTACACTTGCTCTCCATTTTTGTTAGGGGAGGAAAAAAGATTTAATTTGGTTATTTTTCCTCCCGCCTCACCATCTCTCTCCCGCCTCACCATCTCTCTCTCCCGCCTCACCATCTCTCTCTCTCCCACCTCACCATCTCTCTTGTTTCCATAATCTGTCCTAAAAAAATCTCTGCCGCCAGTCCTCTGATCTGCAGCCAGCGCTCCGAGGTCTCCAGCTGACCACTCAAGCCGTCACCTCCTCCCTCCTTTCTTTTTCTTCTCACTGTTCTCAGCTCCTGAGTGGCCAAGAGTCGCTTGGTTGCCACGGGGACGGCCCTGACCCTTGCTGCATCAACATCCTGTGTATAATCAAACAAACAAGCATGGGCTTTCTTTTGTGTGTGCGTGCGTGCATGAGCTAACTGGACTGCAGAGGTGGCAGGCTAGTATCAGGCCAGCAGGCTAGTATCAGGCCAGCACTCTACCGGCTATGCAGGTCCAGATGGGGAGGGGGGTTTGCCCCGCCTCTCTGCTGCGGAGTGTCAGGCTCCATGTCTGGCCTGGGGGCCTCTAGGTCTCCGTCTACGTGCTCGCTCGTTAGCGCAGCCCTGGGAGAGCAAACAAACTGCTCACTAGACCTCCCAGGAACACAGGACCTGGCGCTTTCCCCTTGTGACACAGGGCCACTCCATCAATTATGTAAAGATGTTTCCATTCAGAGGTGACGAACTTGGCGGAAGTCTGCACTTCTTGTCTATTTGCCTTTAGGTTGATAAATGATAAATGTGTTGATAAGTGTTGCGTTCTTGCTCTTGGTGTGTGTGCGCTGAACGGGGCCTCCTGTGTCTGCCTGTACTGGCTGATCAGTGAGAAGACGTGTGTGACTGGATTCTTGCTTCAGGAGCAGAAATTCTTCTCTTTTCTTAAAACCTGCTAAACACAGCATCCATTATGCCAGCAGAGTAGGTGACCTTAACAGTCACACGCATCGTTTTCTACTTGCTTTCTGTTTATCCACTTAGTCCCAACCTCGGTTGAACTTTTCTAGGGTTTCTCCCCTTTTTACTTCACCGTCTAACAAGACTTAATCCCAGCGAGGTCAGCTTGCACACCAATGTGGGTTCACGTGAGTACAAACGGCAGGCGGCTGCGTGAAGCGCGTGGCTCTCGCTGAAGACGCTCACAACGAGCTACGTTTTAAGGACGGCCAGCGGTGCTCTTGCAGCTCTTGCAATGCTCTCATTGCCAGAGAAAATTGGGTTAGTCTTCTATTCCCGGACCCATCTCCCCCCCCCCAGGTGTCAAACTCTGTCACCCTCCTGCATGTTGCTGAGGGGCGTTTCTGCCCGACTTTCTTTTCACAAAACGGATCCATAAGGGAGGAGGAAATTAATAGCTAAAAAAAAAACATTTTGCAGAAGAACTAGGCCCCCCGCCACACACACCTCCCTTTTGTTGTTTTTTTTTCTTCCCCTCCATCTCTTCCACTTCCACCTGCCCCTGTTCCCTCTTCCTGAGACTGATGAAGTCGAGCAGCAGCTGGTTCCTGCCGAGGTTCTGCCTGCTGTGGGACGTGCAGAGCAGCTCCCACCCTCCACCCTGCTGGTCACAGCTGCTGTGGTCCAGGACATGGGAGTAGATCTATCTGTATAGATAAGAGATGTGTTCTGGAACTGTCTTTCACCAATCGTCTCTAGAGAAGGGGTCCCTCAGTCGATGGCTCCTCCCAAGGATGCTTCCCAAATGAGTTGTCATTCATGTTTGTTGGGAGGTTATCCTGGTCCTCCTGGATGGTTTGGGTTGGTTGAGGGGCAGTTATGAGGGCGTATGTGAAGCCCTCGGTAACATCGCTGGTGAGAAGGACTTGGCCAATCTCTGTAGATGGATAGAAAGGTCTGGCGCTTGCGTGTGACTATGGGGCCAAGGGAGGGTGCAGCCAGTTAAGCGCAGGGTCAGGGTAGGGTAGGTGCTGCAGCCGTGCAGCGCATGCACACGTGCTCAGCGTGAGGTATCCTCCAACCTTAGAGCGGCTGGGAGGCCTCCTCAGCTCCCCCCTCCCTCACCCCTTCCACACTACCGCACGCACTTCAACCGCTCCAAATAGTTTTCCCATTTTTGGGCCTTGCGTTTCGTAGGTCTCGTGCGATCTCTGTAGCCCCAACTACTGCTCCTCTCTGTGCTCTCCACCCCTCTTATCTGCCCCCCCCATCCTCTCCACCCTCTCATCTGCCCCCCCCCATCCTCTCCACCCTCTCATCTCCTGCCCTCTCCTCATTTTCCTCTCCATCTCTCTCCCTTCCTCTCACCCCCCCATCCTCTCCAACACCCCTCACCCTTCCTCTCCTCCATCTGCCCCACTACTCTACACACTCATCTAGCGCCACTCTTCCTCCTTGGTTTGTTAGCACTCAAGGGCATAGTGGAGGCGTCTAGGTTTGGTTTACATGCCTGTCAAAGCTCTGTCTTCCTTGGAGAGCATTCTCCCTGGGGGCGGCGGGGGGGTCTTGTCTGGCCTCACGTGTCCATGACAACCATAACCACGACAGTCAATCAGCTACTTCAGCAGAGAAGCTGAAAGTCTCGAACAGCAACTTCTCACCAGTCCTCCTCAGCTTCCACGGGGGAATCCAGCAGTTGTCTCTTTTTTGGACCCTTACAACAAGTCAGCGAGATCTCCTCCTCTTCCCTTCACAGCAAGGCCCACCGTACGACAGCCTTTCAGCCGGCACTAATAAATGCCAGGGATTTTTATAGGCTCTAGTGCCTGTCTCTGTGGTCCAAAGGGTTTGTTTGGAAAAGGAGGATGGGAGGTATTTACATTTGACATGTTGTTTTACTAGCCTTTACCAAAGCCCTCTGTTATTGGAAAGAATGAGCGAAGCCGTCTATTTCCGTCCCAGAACGATCCTCTGGTCAGAGCCTGGAATCGGGGACATTCAGAATTCTGATCAATCACCGGGAAGCTATGTCCTCCAGAGAGAGAGAGACAGAGCGAGAGAGACAAACACGGGGCGAGAGAGACAGACACGGGGCGAGAGAGACGGGCACGGGGCGAGAGAGACGGGCACGGGGCGAGAGAGACGGGCACGGGGCGAGAGAGACGGGCACGGGGCGAGAGACGGGCACGGGGCGAGAGAGACAGACACGAGGCGGGAGAGACAGACACGAGTCGAGAGAGAGAGACACGGGGCGAGAGAGAGAGAGACACGGGGCGAGAGAGAGAGAGACACGGGGCGAGAGAGAGAGAGACACGGGGCGAGAGAGAGAGAGACACGGAGAGACAAAGAAACCACGGGCGAGAAGAGAGAGAGAGACACGGGCGAGAGAGAGAGACACGGGCGAGAGAGAGAGAGAGACAATGTGTGTGTGTGTTTGTGGAGAGAGAGAGAGACACGGGCGAGAGAGAGAGAGAGACACACGGAGGTCGAGAGAGAGAGAGATGACACACGGGGCGAGAGAGAGAGAGAGGACACACAGGGCGAGAGAGAGAGAGAGACCACACGGGCGAGAGAGAGAGAGAGACACAGCGGGGCCGAGACGAGAGAGAGAAGACAACTACACGGGGCGAGAGAGAGAGAGAGACACACGGGGCGAGAGAGAGAGAGAGACACACGGGGCGAGAGAGAGAGAGAGACAACACCGGGGCGAGCGAGAGAGAGAGACAACGGGGCGAGAGAGAGAGAGAGAAGAGAGACACACGGGCGACGAGAGAGAGAAGAGAGAGACACAACGGGGGGCGAGAGAGAGAGAAGAGAAAGAAAACGGGGCGAGGAGAAGAGAGAGAGCAGAGAGAAAATGTAAGTGCACAAGCTGTGCCTATGTGGGAGAACAAGGAGAGAGAGAGAGAGAGACACGGGGCGAGAGAAGCCAAGAGAACATGGGGTGTGATGACTCAATGTCATTGTGAAAGTGGAGTTTTGGATGCTTTGGGGTTCGCTGCTAGATGTACGCTGTGCGGGAGCAGTCTACCTGCCAAGGAAGTGTCTGTGCTGTCACCCCAGCTAAAGTCCTGTGGTAGAAGCAGTGGTAGAAAGGTGTGGGACCTCCCCGGCACTTGTAGTTAGCTTGTATAGTTTAATAGAAACTAGCGTTCAATGTAGTGTGTGTTCACTTTGTGTTCTAATCTTAAAGGTTAGAAGCAAATCCTTTTCTCTAATCTTCACACTTTGACTCTCAGATAGTTTTTTCTTGTGTTTTTTAAGTTCTTTGTGGTGTTTAACCTTTATTTCCTGTGTTTCCTCTTTAGTCGGCGATAAAGTTCCTGCCGACATCCGGCTCACCTCTATTAAATCCACAACTCTGAGGGTAGACCAGTCCATACTGACAGGTGAGAACCACTCTCTCTCCCCCTCATGCTCGCTCGCTCGCTCTCTCTCTCATGCTCTCTCTTTCGCGCTCTCTCTCCCCCTCATGCTCTCTTTCGCTCTCTCTCGCTCTCTCATGCTCTCTCTCTCCCCCTCATGCTCTCGCTCTCATGCTCGCTCTCGCTCTCATGCTCTCTCTCCCCCCCTCATGCTCTCTCTCCCCCCCTCATGCTCTCTCTCCCCCCCTCATGCTCTCTCTCTCCCCCTCATGCTCTCTCTCCCCCTCATGCTCTCTCTCTCTCTCTCCCGCCCTCATGCTCTCACTCACTCACTCACTCTCTCTCTCTCACACACACACACACACACACTCTCTCACACACACACACATCTCATTTTTACAACTTTCTAATTCAACCTTACAGGCTTTCCATGTCTCCGTTGACATTTCCCTACAATGGTTTAGGACTACTTTTCAATCCCAACATGGATTTGGCCAATCATGGCTTTATCTTAATCTCATTTGCATCCAGCCTCCATAAAGGCCTATCATACCCTGGTCTCCTTCAGCCGCCCACCCATTTATCTGTTGTAAATCGGAACGCTGTGTTCCAAGCAACGGGCCGGGATTCCAGGCTCCCCGTAGCGCCCGACACTCTGGTTGACAAGCCTGCGTTGCGACGCGTCATCCAGCAGCTTCCCCCATGAGGGTACAGGAGGGGTCCTCATGTTCTGCAGCGCGGTAGAAGGGAGCGTGACATGGCGGACGCCTTTTGTGCTGGACGGCCCTGAAACATTCTGAACAAAGGAGACCTTTTTCCAGTGTTATTTCTCTTCCTGTGACTCACCAGAGCTCTGTTAGAGAGGTTGTCAATACTTCATCAATACTGAATGGAAGAGGAGGTGGGAGGGAGAGGGGTGGGTGAGAGGGGTAGGTGGGAGGGAGAGGGGTGGGTGGGAGGGTGGGTGGGAGGGAAGGAGGGATACAGCTGTAGAGAGAGTATGAGAGAATGTGGAAGAGGGGGCGAGAGAGAACATGAGTGAGTGAATATGCTGCCCCCCCTTCACCCTCTCTTTCCCCCCTCGCCCCTCGTTTTGCTCCACTGCCTTAATTGGTAGCAGATTCCTTTTGGAGGTATTTCTGTATTTCAGTCGTTTTCTCATCTCCTCTCCTCCCATTCATGGCCATGATCTGCCTAGAGGCAGCTTAGGAGAGCGGGTATGGGTGTGAGAGACACCTCAGGGTTGTAGCAGCTCTGTCGGGTCAGCTGTGAAAGTCTCCACTCTCTCTCTCGCGAGCGCACACACACACACTCTGACCCCCTTTACTCCGAAAGTCAGCCCATCCTCTATATTGTTGTTGCAATTTTACAATGTCTGTTTCTCCTTTCCCCTCCTCTTTCTGTCTCCTCATCTCCTCTCTCTCCTTTCTGTCTCTCTCGTCTCTGTCTCCTCTCCCCTCTCTCGTCTCTGTCTCCTCTCCCCTCTCTCGTCTCCTCTCTCTGTCTCCTCTCTCTATACCCTTTCTCTCTCTCTCTCTCCTCTCTGTCTGTCTTCTCTCTCTCGCTCTCTCCTCCCTTCCCTCCCTCTAGGAGAGTCAGTGTCTGTGATCAAGCACACAGACCCGGTGCCAGACCCTCGCGCCGTCAACCAGGACAAGAAGAACATGCTCTTCTCTGTGAGTGTGGGAAGCACACTGTCCTCTACCTCCTCTCTTGCTACACTGAACCTTTCTTAACTTTGCACACTTTTCTTTCACTGGGTTTATACATTTTGCAGTAGGACATGGCGTCTTTAGCATTCACTTACCCCCTCCTCCCTGCCCCCAACCCTCAGGGTACCAACATTGCGGCGGGCAAAGCAGTGGGCGTGGTGGTGGCCACCGGCGTTAACACGGAGATCGGCAAGATCCGCGACGAGATGGCGGCCACGGAGCAGGAGCGCACGCCGCTGCAGCAGAAGCTGGACGAGTTTGGCGAGCAGCTGTCCAAGGTCATCTCCCTCATCTGCATCGCCGTGTGGATCATCAACATCGGCCACTTCAACGACCCCGTGCACGGCGGCTCCTGGATCCGTGGGGCCGTCTACTACTTCAAGATCGCTGTGGCGCTGGCCGTGGCCGCCATACCCGAGGGTGAGTGTGAGTGTGCGTGAGCGTGAGGGTGTGTAGTGTTGAGATGGGAGAGGACAGAAGATAAGTGCGAGCCAGCTTCCAGACTTGACATGCGTAACAGATGGGTCTTGTGTCGTCTTTTGCACCTTGGCATGACACCAAACGCATCATTGCCCACCCTCTCATCGCTGTCCCCCCTGTCCCACAGGCCTGCCCGCCGTCATCACCACCTGCCTGGCCCTGGGGACACGCCGCATGGCCAAGAAGAACGCCATCGTCAGGTCCCTGCCCTCTGTGGAGACCCTGGGCTGCACCTCTGTCATCTGCTCTGACAAGACAGGCACACTGACCACCAACCAGATGTCCGTCTGCAGGGTGAGGAGGGGGGGGTTGGTGCATGATGTACAAGATGTGCCTTCAGACCGGTGAAATCTTGGACTACACTACACCTGTTGGAGGTGTGTGTGTGTCTGGAAGGTTCTGGGAAGTGGCTGTGGCTCTGACCTAGCAGGAGCTGCACTTCTAGTGAAGCGCTGCGAATAAAAAATGCAAATAGCCAGCTGCTTCATGCAAATGATGTGCAAAACACAGCACCCTTCTCTCACACAGACACACACACACACACACACACCTGCACCTTCAAGGACCAGCACTCAGCCCTAACCCTGGCACTGCCTAAGGCAGTTAGAGGCCAATTGAGACACACGGTCCGTAGGTATGCTATACAGGAAGACGGGCTCGTATTCGAATCAGAATTCAATACTGCAAACCGCTCAAACCAGAAACATTCTCGTCCCAGCATCCCAACTCTGTAGGTGGTGCCAGCACTCCAGAATGCTGTAATAGCTGGTTGTGACGGTGTCCAAGCTGACGGCATCATGACACGTGGACAGAGACCTGATCCCCTGAGCTTGCACAAATGACACTAGTATTTATGTGCCCTGTGCACAATCACAGACTGCAGGCCACTATTTTAACGCTGTGTCTCCTAGCTGACAGCAGAACCTCCTTGTGTGAAGCAGAGATGCCTCTAGTGTTAGTAGAGGGTGGGGGCGGCATGTCATCCCTCTTCCCCTCTCTCTCTCTCTCTCTCTGATTAACACTTCCTGTCTCTCTCTCTCTGGTTATCACTTAATATATATCTCTCTCTCTGATTATCACTTCCTATCTCTCTCTCTCTACCTGTCTCTCTCTTTTTGATTCTCTCTGCCTCTCTCACGCTCACTCTCTCTGCCTCTCCCTCTTTCTTTCTCTCTGCCTCTCTCTCTTTCTCTCTGCCTTCACTGCCACTTTCACTGCCTGTCAAAGTACATCAAACAGGAACAGACCCTTCTGCTGAGGAAGTAGCCCTGTTAAGCAAATGTCACAGCTTGAGCTGACGAACAACACACAATCATTTCCTTACTTAACTCTAATTTGCAGTCTTTTGTGCTGACATGTTCACATTTGGTTGGGCGAGAGACATTTCCAAAACCACCTGAAACCAAGTGGAACCCAGTTCAATGCATGAGGCCCTCGGCCCCATACGGTACCTGCCTGCCCTGTGAGCCAGATATGTCCCTATGTTTTACATTACGTTTGGCCCTTTAAGTGGTATTAAAGTGGTACACAGGCTGAGGGTAGACATGCCAGTTAAAGACTGAACACAAATAAAACCACCTAGAAACCAAGTGTTACACTATAACGAATACCACTGCTTTTATTTGAACCCTTTGCAGTTGCGATTGAATTGGTTATCTATGAAAGGCAACAGATTTAACTTTGATTTGCTTAAGGACCCCCCACTTTGAGAATTATTTGAAAAACTATCTTTCCTCAAACTACCGGAGTCTACCTCAGTATTTCATATCCAATCACAAGGCTTTCCTACACCGCCTCCAATCAAGCCACTGAGACCCACCATCGTGTTCTTGCTTCATCCAAGGTGTAGTCCTTCTCTCTTTCTCTTGTCGCTCTCTATACTGTCTCTCTCTCTCGGTCTTTCTATCTGTCTCTCTCTCTCTCCTGTCTCTCTCTCTCCTGTCTCTCTCTCTCTCCTGTCTCTCTCTCTCTTCTGTCTCGTCCAAGGACAGCATCAGACGGAGCAGAACAGGGATCCTCTCTGTCTCCTGCTTGAGGAGGAACAGAAGCTCCTAGCTCCTTCTCAAAGCTGAAACAAACCAGCTAAATGAGCCTAAGCTGTGTATTATTAAAGCAGCACATCAGACAGTGTTTGACTGGGGTTGTTGAGTTCCCCCCCCAATGTTGTTAACGTCAAGACGCAGCTCTAGTGTTAGACGGTGTTCAGCTCCATACATTTCACATCAGCAGCACTGTATTAACTTGAGTAGTCAGCTTGTGTTTAGCTGTCACTTTCTGTTCCCCACTCGCAAACTATTTCTTGATGTTCCTAGACTGTTTAATATCCCCAGACTGGAGAATACTTGAGTTTAGGGTCTCTCTCTTCTGTGACTCTCTCTGTCTCTCTATTCTGTCTCTCTCGGTCATTCTGTCTCTGTCACTCTCTTTGTCTTCCGTCTCTTTCTCTCTGTCCTACCTCAGCTGTTCTCTTGTCGCATCCTCCTGGTATTTGATAAGTCCTCCCTTTGTTCTTCTCTCCTCTCCCCCTGTCCTCCCTCTTCTGCTCTGTCGCTTCTCCCCCCCACTGAAGCAGCACACTGATCTGTATGCAGCAGTCAGTCACTTGCAGTGGTGTTGCATAACTGACCTTGTGTCGTGTATTTTTCTCTTTACCTCCTGTCTCTTTCTGTCCCTCTCTCGCTCTCTTGCTCTTTCTCTCGCTCTCGCTCTCTCTCGCTCTCTCTCTCGCGCGCTCTCTCGCTCTCTCTCTCTCTCTCTCTTGCGCTCTCTCTCTCTTGCGCTCTCTCTCTCTTGCGCTCTCTCTCTCTTGCGCTCTCTCTCTCTTGCGCTCTCTCTCTCTTGCGCCCTCTCTCTCTTGCGCCCTCTCTCTCTTGCGCTCTCTCTCTCTTGCGCTCTCTCTCTCTTGCGCTCTCTCTCTTGCGCTCTCTCTCTCTCTCTCTCTCTTGCTCGCTCTCTCTCTCGCTCTCTTGCTCGCTCGCGCTCTCTCTCTCTCTTGCTCGCTCGCGCTCTCTCTCTCTCTTGCTTTCTCTCTCTCTTGCGCTCTCTCTCTGTCTCCCCTTCTCTCCATCTCTTGTCTTGATGATGAATCAACCTCCAATCAGTTGCACAATTAAAGCACACCAAGATGCAAAACAGCAGAGCAGTTTTTGAACTACTTTCAGGAAAACGCGGCTCACTCCCGCAACGTTGAAATGTTCCACTGTTCCGGCAATCTGAAGTCAGGCCCATTTCAAAATTCCCTATTGTCCGAATCATTTAGCTCATTCTAAAATTAGCCGCCTAGAGCAGCAGGAATGTTTTCCTTTAATTCAATCTGTATGATTTGGAAGAAGCGGCTGTGACGTCAAAGTCTTGCGAAGTGCGTCCGTGCCTCTGGAGCCAGGCGAGCGAGATCCCATCGCTACTGCCTTTTCCTTTCTCTTCTCCACACCGGCAGGCACCAAAGACGTCACACTGAAGTGTGTTAGTGTGTGCGTGCGTGCGTGCGCCAGCTGTGAAGGAGGCAGGGTGACCCTCTCACACCCTTTCAAGGTCTCTCTCTCACATGCTCCCCCCTCCCCTCTTCTTTTCAGCACCTGTTCTCTCTTCCTCTCCTCTTGCCTCTCAATGTCATCTCTTCCTTTGCCTAAACAAAAGGGACGTTGGCCCGGTGCTCTGATGGGTTTGCGCTTGTCGTCGCGATTGTCTTTGAGGTCTCCCTTAAGCTTATTTTGTATTAACGCCAAGGCCCTCAAGCGTAAAGGAGACTGTCTCCTCCGAAGGGCCCACTGTTTAGATTGGACGTCTGTTGCTCAATACAAATGGCACAATCAATGGCAATTCTTTGCTGAAACCCTATCTTCAATAAATACAATTAATAAAATTGCTTATCGCATCCCAAATTGAATCGGTCAGGGTAATCCCTGACTAGGGAGCTCTCAGCCTCTGATGGAAGTGGAGCACTTCTAGACCGGCTGAAGTCCTCCCAAAACATCTCCTCCCCAGAACAACTTGTCACTGAGCTCAGCAGCTCAATCAACCCTCAGGCATGTTAAAGCAAGTGAACATTTTTTCCACCCATGCGAAATGAATATCTTCTCCACGCCCTGAATTTGTGTTTAGTTGGGGCCGGTTGGGCCGGCATGTGCCGCACGCACATCTTGATGCTTGCTTGTGGCTGCAGAATCATAAGACAGTGGTTGGGACGCTCCATATGCTGCTTATATACTCAGTCAACCTGAAATGTTCATCACTGCTAGGCTGGTCCCTGCTTTAGAGTTTAGTAGCAGGTTTCCTGACTGAGCTGGCTTGTGATTGGCCACTGGCTCCACACCTTTGGGGTAGCGCTGAAGACCTCCGTTCACTCCAAATTGGTGTCACATCAACATGTTAAGCATCCATTCACAATTCACCCAGGGCGTTCACGCATTTTGACATTGACAAAGGATTAGTCCAGTTCTGCATCTGCTGTGGTTGGCTGATCCTGTACTGCTCTCTGCTGGCTGCTAGGATGCACAGCAGCACTCACATCACCGTCCGAGTGCCGCAGTCGCTTAGAGCTTCAGTGAGCCGCACATAAGGGATTAAGTCTTGTTAACTGTGTCTGTGTGTCTCTCTCTAGATGTTCATCCTTGACAGTGCTGAGGGGGACAAGTGCTCCCTGAAGGAGTTCAGCATCTCAGGCTCCACCTACGCTCCAGAAGGACAAGTGTGAGTGCTCAGCCCCTCCCCTCTGTCCCTCCCCCCGGCCTCAGTCCCTCTACAGGCTTGACTAATCCCCCCTTCGCATCGCAACACAGCTGATCTAATGTGTACTGGAACCAAATGTGACACGCCTTGCATGACAGCAAATGCCACACATCTCACTAATCAGCCTTTGACAACATCAGACTTTTGATTTTATAATTAATGAATGAGTGGAGTACCGGTACATCGTGCTGACCCACACAGCTAAACCCTCCTGTCTACACACACACACACACTCCACACTGCGCTCCTGACGCCTTGCCGACCCACTCAGATTCACTCTGCCTCTCCTCCCCGCCGGCCTCAGGTCCCACAACGACAAGCCAGTCAGGTGTTCCCAGTACGACGGGCTGGTGGAGCTGGCCTCCATCTGTGCCCTCTGCAACGACTCCTCGCTGGACTTCAATGAGGTCAGCGGCACATCCTATCCGTCCTGTTGTAGCATTAATAGGTTTGGCTCGCAGTCTTGGTGCGTTGAGAGTTTTCTGAGCAGTGACCCTAACGTGTGTGTGTGTGTGTGTGTGTCCTCCTAGACCAAAGGTGTGTACGAGAAGGTGGGCGAGGCCACGGAGACGGCCCTCACCTGTCTGGTGGAGAAGATGAACGTGTTTGACATGGACGTCAGCAGCCTGTCCAAGATCGACAGGGCCAATGCCTGCAACTCTGTAAGCCAATTGTAGCCCCTGTCTTCACTCCTGTGTCCCAGTGGGCCAGTCGTAGCCCCTGTCTTCACTGCCTGTGTCCTAGTGGGCCAGTCGTAGCCCCCGTCTTCACTGCCTGTGTCCCAGTGGGCCAGTTGTAGCCCCTGTCTTCACTGCCTGTGTCCCAGTGGGCCAGTCGTAGCCCCCGTCTTCACTGCCTGTGTCCCAGTGGGCCAGTCGTAGCCCCTGTCTTCACTGCCTGTGTCCCAGTGGGCCAGTCGTAGCCCCCGTCTTCACTGCCTGTGTCCCAGTGGAAGGTGACTATTGATCGTTGCTTCTGTGTGTTTCAACCAGATGATCAAGCAGCTGATGAAGAAAGAGTTCACCCTGGAGTTCTCCAGGGACAGGAAGTCCATGTCTGTGTACTGCACCCCCAACAAGGCCCGCTCCTCCCTCGGCAAGATGTTTGTTAAGGTAACGCTGCTCCTCCTGTGTGCGTGTGTGTGCTAAATGTTTTCGCTAAATATTTAGCTTTGTTTTTGTAAATGTATTTATGGCTACATGTTTAATACCGTTTCTTAACATACCAACATACCCGCTGGCTAGTTTTTTCACAAGGCCGCTTGTCTAATCTCAGGAAGTAGTCATCCAACTGTCAGACAACCTCACACGTTTACACCTGTCTCACCTATTAGGGAGCGCCAGAGGGCGTGATCGACAGGTGCACGCACGTGCGCGTGGGGGGCAGCAAGGTGCCTCTGACAGCAGGCATCAAGGAGAAGGTGCTGTCTGTGATCAGGGAGTACGGGACCGGGAGGGACACCCTGCGCTGCCTGGCCCTGGCCACCAAGGACAACCCCATGAACAAGGAGGACATGGCTCTGGAGGACTCTGCACGCTTCATCGACTACGAGGTGAGAGAGAGAAGAGAGGAGGGGGAAAAATAGAGGAGGGGGAGGATAGGAGGGGGATAGCTTTTACCGTTATCCAAGGATAAAGGTAAAACTGTCACTCCTCCACTATTGTAATACGTTTGACGTGAGTGCAGACTGTTTGTGGCAGTTTCTCACCTATGTGTGTCCGTTTGCAGAGGGATCTGACGTTCGTAGGCTGCGTGGGCATGCTGGACCCTCCCCGGGCCGAGGTAGCAGCCTCCATCAAGCTGTGCCGCCTGGCTGGCATCCGGGTTATCATGATCACTGGGGACAACAAGGGCACCGCTGTGGCCATCTGCCGCCGCATCGGCATCTTCAGCGAGGGAGACGACATCTCCAGCATGGCTTTCACAGGCCGCGAGTTTGACGACCTGTCGCCCGCCGCTCAGCGAGACGCCGTGATCAACGCCCGCTGCTTCGCCCGCGTGGAGCCCTCGCACAAGTCCAAGATCGTCGAGTTCCTGCAATCGTTTGATGAGATCACGGCCATGGTGAGAGAAGCCGAGCCCAGTGCGGGGTGTGAACGGCTGCGTGTTGGTGTCCAGCAGAAGCCTTACTTAGCCCTGCTCTGCTTCTGGTTAAATTAGACGCCCTGGTTAAGATGTAGTGGGGAAAACCACTGCTATTGGAGTAGCAAATCCTATGAAGCTCCAACAGGGAGATTTGTTTGGGTGAAACATGAGTCTAACACACCTCTTCCTGCCCCCCCCCAGACCGGTGATGGGGTGAACGACGCACCCGCCCTAAAGAAAGCGGAGATCGGCATCGCCATGGGCTCTGGTACGGCGGTGGCCAAGTCTGCATCTGAGATGGTGCTGGCCGACGACAACTTTTCCACCATCGTGGCGGCGGTGGAGGAGGGCAGGGCCATCTACAACAACATGAAGCAGTTCATCAGATACCTCATCTCCTCCAACGTGGGGGAAGTGGTCTGGTGAGAAGAGACGTGTCCAAACACACACTTTCTCACACACACACACACACTCCCTAACACAGTCCCATTGTCCTCCCTCCTCCAGCATCTTCCTAACGGCAGCCCTGGGCTTCCCTGAAGCGCTGATCCCAGTCCAGTTGCTGTGGGTCAACCTGGTGACAGACGGCCTCCCTGCCACAGCTTTGGGCTTCAACCCTCCAGACCTGGACATCATGACCAAGCCTCCCCGCAACGCTCGCGAGCCCCTCATCTCCGGCTGGCTGTTCTTCAGATATCTGGCCATCGGATGTGAGTGGGGGCCCTCTTGGCAGGAACGCCAGTGACACACGGGCCTGCTGGCCTTTTCTCTGGCATATAGGGGTTGATAGTTTGCTTCTTTCAATTTTGTGTCAAATAAAGAAACTATTAGGAATTTCTGTTTGCAGAAGAGCTGGTGCTTGTGTGTGCATGCGTGTTCTGACCCATGTGTGTGTATGTTCCAGGTTATGTTGGAGCTGGTACAGTGGGAGCTGCTGCATGGTGGTTTGTTGCTGCTGAGGATGGACCCAGGATCACCTTCTACCAACTGGTAGGACACACACACACACACCCTCCTTGCTGCGTGAATGTGTGTCTCTTATACGTTCATGCTCTGGTTCTCATGCTCTGGTTTCTGTTGCAGAGTCACTTCCTCCAGTGTAGTCCAGACAACCCAGAGTTCAAGGGTCTAGACTGCCATGTGTTCGAGTCCCCCTACCCCATGACCATGGCCCTGTCTGTGCTGGTCACCATCGAGATGTGCAATGCCCTCAACAGGTACGCGTCTCTCTCACTGCTCCTTCTGCAGCCCAGCAGCTGCTGCAGCTTAGCTGGACGCCAGTCTAACACCTGGATGGTTCCTTTCTTTCCTAGAAGTTTAGTCGTCTTTGGACAAAGTATCATGTTGGTGTTTACCCTTACATTATCTCTCTCTGCTTCTTTCTCTCTCCTTATGTGTCTGTCTGTCTCTGTCTGCCTATCTCTGTCTCTTTTCATCTGTCTGTCTCTGTCTGCCTATCTCTGTCTCTTTTCATCTGTCTGTCTCTCTCTCTCTCTCTCTAACGGTGTCCCCGTCCCTCCCTCTCTCCCTCCAGTGTGTCAGAGAACCAGTCCCTGGTGCGGATGCCTCCCTGGGAGAACGTGTGGCTGCTGGGGGCCATCTGCCTCTCCATGTCCCTGCACTTCCTCATCCTGTATGTGGAGCCCCTGCCGGTCAGTACCTCTGTCCCATCACCTTCCTCACATCACCTCCCCCATGTCTGCAATTCCTTCAGAGATCTCATATCGAAGCGTCATAGGCGAACAATAATCATCGTACCGACCAGCTGTTCGTCGCTACACTACCTGACAGGTTGTTTTCTGTCCTCAGCAGGTGCTCCAGGGGACGTTGTCTTCAATTATTCTCCCTGAGAGGCAATAACACCAGACTGCTCTGTCTCTGAGCGACTAGAGGCTTGGACGAACCAGCCCAGCTTCGACCGTCAACCTGTTCCCTTCTCGTCTCTCCTAATCATCTTCCAGAGCACCCCCTCTGAACCTCTACCCATGCTGATGGCTGCTGAAGACGTCCTGAGCCCGCATCTCGACTGACGAGCTGCTCAAGTTCCGCCCCCGGCTCGGTGGAGCCTGAAAGAGCTGGGAAGACGCCCCAGGTGTCCCCTCTGCAGCACGAAGCATCTCCTGCCCTTCGCCTGTCTATCCCTGTGCTGTGATCTACCAGGGCCAAACCGACACTAACATGGACCCAATTCTGTCCTGGACTGACTTGAGCAACACCTCCTCCCCCCTCCTCCCCCACCAACACTCCCCCCTCCGCCCCCACCTCTTCACCACCCTGCTCCCGTGTGTGAGTAGCTAGCGTGTGTGGGTTTTTTGTTGTCGTTTGTTTAGAACTAGAGCGTGTGCCTGTGTGCCTGTCTTAGTGTGCACGAGGAGGACCAAATTGTAAAACACAATGATACCTAACGAATAATAGAAAATGAAACAAAAGTAACCAATCCAACAAAAAGTGTTCAGTAGAAGTGTTCGCCACCGGGCGAGGCGTTAGCAAGCGCGTAGACGGCGACTCTTGGGTCGGCTTTTCTGCTGGTTTGGAACGGAAAATACTGTTGTGACCTTGTTTTTGGTTCATCATTTGTTTGTGCTAGTTGCCTTTTTTAAATTTGTATGTTTTTATGATTTGGGATCAATATTTTCATCTCAATTCACTACAGTACAAATAATCGATTCCTGGATTTGTCTGCTCTTCCCCTTTTGAGGATTCTAATTTAAAAACAAAGGTCCAGCGACCTGTACAGAGATTTAACACTATTTTATGCAACTGTTTTATGTTTTGTTTCTATATCATCGCTTGTAAAACTGTTGAAGTACAGATTCTTAGCGGTTACCATTGTGTCTTCAGCAGACTTGAGTTCAAATCATATTTGAAAGGATTTTGAATACTTCATCTGTGCTTGACTAAGCTTCTAAGCTTGTCTGTCCAAGTGGAACCTCTGGTCTGAATTTCAAATCGCACTCATCCGAACCCCCTAGGCAGATGAAAGATAACAAAAAAATCCTTTCAAATACTATAGCACCCTCAAGTCTGGTTGTCAGTATGAATACAGAACTCTTTCAGAGCCAATGGACAAGCAGCGTGCGGCATCCAATAGGATTACGGGAACAGGTGTGACAAGTGCTTTTTTTTTCGCATTACTGGGAAACACCTGATGAAATACCTGAACGGAAAGGAGCATGTTCCCATTTTGTGTCCGTGTCCCCCCC
>BROE01000012.1:1793131-1811697 GCA_036571765.1 Plecoglossus altivelis
ACGGGAACAGGTGTGACAAGTGCTTTTTTTTTCGCATTACTGGGAAACACCTGATGAAATACCTGAACGGAAAGGAGCATGTTCCCATTTTGTGTCCGTGTCCCCCCCTCTAATCATCATTAATGTCAACAAAATAATAATAACCTTCAGGAATTTCTTTTGTATTACGTACGCCTCAGCAGTTTATGATTTGGGAATCCAGTTTTTTTTCTGCACTAGGCAGAGCACAGCTACCTCAGTACGATCCATTGTGCTCCTCTCTCGATGCCCCCCCCCCTTACAGATTGCTTTAAATGGCCCCAGCCATCCAATTGTCATCAGAACACGCTTCCTTTAACACTGAAGGCGTGCCCCTGCTATTCACTTGTGCCGATAAAACCCAATAGCCCCCCTCGTCTTATGGCGTTTTGACTTTTTCTTTTTGTGGTTGACGCTCAGTAGTTCAGTTATGTGCTAGGAAGGATTGGCTGGTTCTGGGGGGGACAAGACACAGTGCCATCTCTACTTAATTCAAAGGACCGTACATCTTCAATAAACACATATTAAACAACGAACATCATTTGAGTCAAAATGGCATTGGAATCTCAAGACAACTCACTCATGAACACCTTTGGACCCAAGTGGTTTTTGTATTTATTTCTCCAGAACTTAAAGGTGACTCATCCTAGTGGTTCTGTATACACTAGAACATTCTAGAGACTGTACAGGGGACAGAGAATGTTTCTGAGCTACTCTGGGGGGACATCAACAGGTCAGGGGGTAGATGGAAACCTGGTGTATTTCTCATGACTTGGGTGGTTGGACTTGTATCAAGACCTGTAGCTTTCTACTGCTTTCGCTTGGGCAGCATATGTGTTGATAAGTAGTCCAAACCAGCACATTCATCCTGGTCTGCTAAACACATTCAGTTCTGATCAACAATTCACTGGGTGTGTGCGTGCTTCAATACAGAGCATGTTTTCAGATAGAGGCTTGGGTTTGATTGCACTCTGCGTGTGTGTGTGCAGTGTGGTCTTAACTGTGTGTTTCTCCTCCAATGCCTTCCACCGGTGCTGCTGTCACGAGTGAGTACAACCTTCCTCCTGTCACACACTGCTCAGTACATGAATCACCTCACACTTGTACACCCAGGGGGAAACTTCATAGGAAAAGATTCAGGTTCGTTTTTTTATTGGCTCTGATATTATTATTAATATTATTATTATCCTTCATTACCGTTAGTTTGCTAGGACACAGATGTGCTTCGTGGAGGTCATTTCTAAATCACGTTATTTTCTTTAGATATAAATATATAGATGTTACTTGGAGTCCCAAATTGCGTGGCGGTGCTTCTTTATAGCTTTACGGTCGCTTTTCTCAATCGACTTCACCGTGAGCACCCTTCGCTGCAACCCCTGCTCACCACACTTCTCAACAGTCAAGCACTTCTACACCCGACGATCTGCATGGACGTTCCAGTTCTCTTTTGACAAGTTATTTTTATGAAAGGAAAGTTCCTGCCGCTGTCCAGTTTTGTGCCGCCATCTCATCCAAGTTCTTTCTTTCTCAACAGGTTGGACCTTGTAGACTCACCCACTTCCCTTTTTTAGTTTAGTTAGCATAGCAGCTGCTGAAGCTAGGGTAGCACTGTCCCCCATGGGTGCTCTATGTAACAGCGCACCTCACCAATCCTGTACCGGACAGTATGTAACCAGGGTAACAGCAGAGGCGTAACACAATTATATCAACTACTTAGGGAGACGAAGGTAAAATACAACCCTGATATTCTAATTTTACAGTTCAGATTCATGTGTATAGGAACGCTCTTCCGTGTCCCTGAACCGTCGTCGGAGACCTCAAGCCACTTCAAAAGAACACATATTTGGTCAATTATCACCGTTTTATATATTTATGCACATTACGTGTTAGTGCATGTCCCTCCAGCTATAGCCATGCCATTTCTATTTATAAGTATCATTGGACGATTCTCAACACCTCTCAGCGCTGGCAATTCAGATAATTGTATTTAATAAGCGGGTGGTTTCCTAAGGACGTGGAGACTTGACACAAAGTTGGACCAATATCAGAAGTCTCATTGTATAACCACTAACTGAAAAATACTACACATGGCGAAGGACTAAATAATGCCCTCATCAGTGACCTGCCAACAAGTACTGTGTTCCGTATCGCTTTAAATCAATTCTCCTTTTTTGTCTTTCTCTGCAATATGATGTAAGTTGTTAATCAACTACAGCAAAACTGTGATCTGCCGAGACGAGCGAGCGGGTTAGATTCCAACCAGAACAACACGAACATCTGTATATAAGAATGATTATTATCTGCACCTGATGATTGTAAATTGCATTCCTGTATTGTGGTTTCAGGTAAATAAACCCTACAAATTATGGATTCTGAACTTTTGTGCGGTATTTATTTCTGCTGGTTGATCAATCGTATAATTGTGAAATGTATGATGTTTAGCGATGTTTGTTTATCCTGCATGACCGTGTTGTGTTGATTGGCATGATGAAGTACACCTCCTTGATCCAGATGCTACGTTAGATGCCACAAGATGGCGCTGTCGTGCCATTGTTAACATCACAAGTAGGCTATCACCTGCATATCAGGTACACTATCGTTTAGTTGTTGAGTAGAATTTAATTGGCTATTCATTTTTTTGGTTGGTAACAAGGTACATGTTTATAGCTCAACAACAATTTGCGGTATTGATGGTCCGCTTACCAATTGAACCCAAGTTCATTTTTGTTCGTTTCGATTAGGTTCCGTGAATAAAAAAGGAAACATACTTTAACGATTAGCTCTCTATGACTTCCCAACCGTCTATTCACGTTAATCAATGGAATGTGGGTTTCCAGGTAAGCGTTGAACGCATCCATCCATGCCTGCCTCTTTAACCAGTGCGACTACTGTCAGTCATCTTCCGTCTGGTCCTGGTCCCTCCCTTTCCTGCAGCCTTCCAGTGCGAGATTGAGATGGGAACATTCAGCATATCCACAGGCGAGGAGAAAGGGGAAATCTGGAACTAGTCTTCCCTAATGAATCGCTAAAACATGGGATAACAGGGCTAAACGGACCGTACTTCAACCGCGATCCCGATTAGTAACGGGGAGACGGGATTTGTCGTGGGGAAAACTGTCTCTTTGTTTTTTGATTCGGTTCTTTTTGAACACTCGATACAAAGGATTTATCAGCATATGTGGAAGATTTGGGTCCTGTGTTATTAATACAACATAATCGCCACGGAATGCATAGAAAATGTGTAAATAACTGAAATGGAAAGTAAGTGGGCCTAATTAGAAAGCTATTATCACTTTTCTCGTCACATGGGGACTTGCATGCCCAGATCATCAGCGCAAGGAGAGGACAGATGCTGTCATTGTGTCGAGACTGAGATTTTTTTTACCGTTCATATTCTGCAAGTGATCTTGTCGGAATGATGCAGCATCGAGAAAGCCCTTTAGTTTCTTACTCAGTCCCTGGTTTTATTTCCCAAAAATCAATTTATCTGGAGGAAAATAGATATTGTGACTGTGGCAAAAAGGTATTTAGAGATACATTGGCGTTTTTCAAGGGTGTCAGTAATATCACAATTACATCTGGTATTCTTCCGTTTTAGTTTGTTTCAGTATTGAAAGCCACATAGGCTATCTGTACCTCTCCTCGGTCGGAACTGGATCATTAGACAATTCGAGAAATAACGCTTCAGTTCTGGTGACATCACCCGCAGCCTCGAATAGAACTGAACTGAAGATTATCAACAATGGTGGAGCCGGTGGGATTCATCGAAGCGTGGAAAGCGCAGTTTCCCGAGTCGGATCCCCCTAAAATGGAGCTCCGGTCGGTTGGGGGCATCGAACAGGAGCTGGAAAAATGCAAAGCCTCTATCCGACGACTGGAGATGGAGGTCAACAAGGAGCGCTTCCGCATGATATACTTGCAGACGCTCCTGGCCAAGGAGAGGAAGAGCTATGACCGTCAGCGTTGGGGTTTCAGGAAGGCCCAGATGGCAGAGGGGGACCAGGCTGGACTGGGGGCTGACTCCCAGCAACCCCACGTCCAGGAGCAGGGGGAGAGGACGCGCTTCCAACCGGTGGGAGAGACGCGGTCCAAACCTCGGCCGCCTCCGGCCCGGAAGTCTGCCTCCCACGGGGATGGTCTGGAGCTCCAGTCTGCCTTCGAGGTCCCTCAGCAGGTGGAGTCCTGCGATACAGACGGGCTTTCGCCCTCCAAGCAGAGAGGGGGCATCTCCCCTCGCCGTCCGCACCCCGTCCCAGACAAGGACCTCGTCATGGACCCCAAGGATAAGCACGCCATGGGGCTTGGCGTGGCAGCTCTGCGGTCCAACTTTGAAAGGATCAAGAGAGCCAACTCCCACTCTGCTGGAGATGTGGCCAAGACCCAGGAGAAACAGCAGCAGCCACCTTTCTACACCAACATGGAGTTCCACCACGACCGGGGGCTCGTGCGGGTCAACGACCGCGAGGTGTCCGACAAGATCAGCTCCCTGGGCAGCCAGGCCATGCAGATGGAGCGGAAGAGGTCCCTGCACTCGCTCCCGGGCAACCTGGCTACCGTCGCCGGCGAGCTGCGCACCCGGCCCGTCTACAGGGGGCGCTCCACCGAGAGCACGTGCGGCTACGACGCCGAGTACGAGGACGGCGAGCCCAACCCCCGTCACCCGAGAGCCAACGGGGGGAAGCCGCCCCCGCCGCCGTGGCAGCCGTCCGACTTCCAGCCCTACACGAGCGTTTACGTGGGAGGGGTGATGATGGGCGAGGGCGGAGGGGAGGGGCGGGTAGGTGTCACCATGAGGGACCACGGCCTGGGCGACGAACATCACCTGACCTGGCCTCGGCGTTCCTATTCGCCGGGCAGCTTCGAGGATGTGGGGGGCGGCGGCGGAGGCTACACGCCGGATTGCAGCTCCAATGAGAACCTGACGTCGAGCGAGGAGGACTTTTCCTCTGGCCAATCCAGCCACGTGTCACCCAGCCCCACCACGGCCTTCAGGCGGCCCTTCAGAGAGAAAAGCCGCTCGCCGTCACAGAACTCCCAGAATTCCCAGCATTCCTTTGACAGCAGCAGCCCTCCGACGCCGCAATCCCAGAAGCGCCATCGCCAGGGTCATGTTGTCGTTTCCGAAGCCACCATAGTCGGCGTCCGCAAGACCGGCCAGATCTGGCCTCCGCACGACCCTCCGGAGTCCGGCCCCCATGGCAGAGCCTCGCATGACAACAGTTTCCATGGAGACCTGGGTGAGTGGCGGCTGCCTGAGCTAATCTTAGTTGCTCGTAGAAGGCTGCTCTCTTTTTTCCTGTCTGGGGATTTAAGAGGCTGTCACTTACTGCTGGCCCAGGGCTGAGTGGACGGGCTATAAGGCTCATACTGCCGGTAGTTACACACACACACACACACACACACTTCTTGTATACACTTGTTAAGAGTTATGGCATTGGGCAGAATTTCATTTAATTCTCAGCTTCTAAGTAATTAAACTGTAAATTATACTCGCACAATTCGTCAGATCCTGGATAATAACTGCCTCCAGCATACCTCGGCCTTTATGTCATGTATGACCTCTGCTCTGAGGTGACCCCTGCAATGCTGCCTAACGAGATCAAGAGAGAGAGTTCCAAGTCCTAATGACAAACTCTCATTACCTGATCGTTACAAACACTTTAGAAGCACTAAGCCTTGATGGACCCAGTGGGGGCTTAAGGGTGAACAGCTGCACAATGCTGCACCAGTATTGTTGGTCCTTTGTCCTAATCAGCAGCCTTTGCTCCTCGTTGTCTGTTGTGACTCAGTGTTCTGGACGTTCACCCCCAACACCCTGGGCAAGTACCCACTTTGTTGGGAGGCATTACAGGCTAGACTCAAACATGCTTGCGAGTGTGTGTGCGTGAGGGGATTTTGCTGTGTGTTTGGCTATCATCTTGACTGTCCTCTGACTCGCCTCGTGTTTGAGGGCAACATCGGCCTTTTTTCCTGGAATGTCAGTTCGGCGAATAACAAACGTGGTCGGTCTGAGTTGAATCCGGAGGTCTACCTTAGTCAACTCCAGGGCTTCCGTGAGAGAAATTCCTACCGCAGGTGTCTGTCTGAGACACACGGCAGACACAGAGCTGACTCAGCACATTGCTATTCATTCCCGAAACCCAATCAGATTTTGCAGACATTTAACACAAACCCGGACAAAAAAAAGCCCTCTCTCCCATATTTCAGAAAAATTAGCAGCCATATCTCAGTTCCAGGCTCGCTGCCAGTTAATCAACAATTAGCGTTTAGCGGCTTAGTCTAGGTTTAGCCTGTAGGTGGATGTGCTGGGCGCTAGGCTAGCTGCAGCGGTGTCGCGTGCCTCCTCTTGGTCCAATGTCCCCTGAGTGTTTCTGCTGACGAGGTGAGTGGCGTTTTGGCCCTGGCGCCGACACAGCAGACAGAGCTGCAGGAGGTTGGCAGGATGTGCCCACTTCTGTGCCAGGGTGAGCCCCGTGTGCGTGTGTGTATATACGTGTGCGTGTATACGTATGCGAGTCTGCGTGTATGCTGGGAGGCAGATAAAGCAGAGTGTACAGCTAGAGGATGTGGAGAGAGTGAGAGAGAGAAAGGGAGGAGAAAAGGAGGTAGGCAGAAGTGTGGCAGTAGGGTGAAAGGAGGAGGAGAGAAAGGGACACACACTCTGCTCTGGGTGGAGACAGTTCAGTGATGCTGACGCTGCCATGGTGACTCAGGCATCGTTAGCAAACTAAATGACCGACAGGGATTACCCACCCCCCACCCCCTGTCCATTCCTGATCATTAAAGAAACGATCAATGGTAACAAACGCAAGGCTAAAATGAGCTTGTTTGGAGCCGGAGGGTTTGGCTTCACCTCAGGTGAACCTCTTAGGCTGTTGCCCGTCAGGACTCCCTAGGAGTTAAAACATGGTCTCCCTTGTGCTCTGGAGGAGATGGATGGACTGGGATCAATAAGTCCTCTCGCCCCTTTCGTCATAACAATCCCTACTACTGCCTCTCGGGCCCTGATCGGTAGCTTAGCAGAGGCCCTCCAGAGGTACTACACAAACCATATGAATAATACAGTAGCTAGCTAGCTACACTCGCCACATCAGATTGAATTTGATGAGCACATGCTTCTTGCGCTACCTGGTTGCTAACTTTTAAATGTGATCTAAAAACTAGAGTTGTTGAATAACCAACGTCCTCCACTGCACCCTGTCTAAAACTTGGGCTAGCACAGAGCTAGCTGAAGCCTAAATCCCAGCTGCTATCTAAGGGATTATCTCCTCATCTTGTCTGGTCCCTTTGTTTTTCCTTGTTTCACGCCACAGTGGGCCTGGCAGGGAGGAGAAAAGGTGTAAAGAAGAGGGGAGGAGAGGCCGGCGTTGGCGAGGGCCCAAGAAAGAGGAGGGAGAGAGAATAGTGAATGAGAAGCTAGAAGGAGGTTAAACTAGCGGAGGAGAGAGGGAGCAGTCAGTGTTAGTAAGGGGCAGGGAGAGCGATGAGGGATATGTGTTAGAGTGGAGTGTGAGTCACTTAGGTTGGTAAGAGATTGTTGGCGAGCGCTAATATATGCTGGGGAGGGGATAATCTGGAATGTGAGATATAGAGATGGTGTTGGTGGGGACCCCTGTAGAGAGCTGTGTGTCTGAATAAGTGGTAGAACTGGGGGGGGAAATAAAAAAAGCCAGAGAGAGAGGATGGGAGAGAGGATGGGCAATGATGGGGGAGGTGATGATATTGGTCATCTTTTGGAGCTTGCGTTCGGGAAAGAGAAAGGGCGGTCGATCGGATGAGGAGTGTGCGAGAAGCCATGAAGATGACGGTGTGAAGGAGAAGGCGTGTGGAAGATGACAAGCAAGGCAGCGAGCTTACGAGGGGGGTGGGGTTGGGGGGTGAGTGCAAGGCTGAGCTGTCGTTCCGCTTCACTGGTCAGCGATGCGGAGGCTGGGGGGAGAGGCACAGATGGGAAGAGCTCTCCCGTTGCGTAAGAGAACACACACACACACACACATCATGTGCACTCCCGCTTCTTAGGGCTGCTGTGCTGCTGTCGGCAGGGTGAGTTCAGTTGTGTACGCGGCGTGTTCGTGTGTTGTGGCCAGGTGCAGGACGTAGAGAAGCTGGAGGCCTGGAGATTCAGGCTCTGCCCCAAGACTGATCTCCTAATGGTACGCCGTGTCGGTGGAGGAGACGGACCATCTGCTGAAATCTTTTTTTTTCATTCCTTTTCCACTCTCCTCTCTCCTCCCTCTCTTCTCCCCATCTTCTGCACTCTCCTATTTTTTTTCTCCTCCCTTCCCCCCTCCTGTTTTCTCCCTCCTACTCATCTCCTCTCTTCTTTTTCTCGTCTACCCTCCTGCTTTTTCTTCTTTTCTCCTCTCTCCTCTCTCCTCTCCTCCTCTCCTCTCCATGGTGGCTAACCACTGTGTAAACAGAGTCAGTAATGGCTTCCCGATGTTCCTCTGTTCCTCTATCATGGCTCCCTAACATGAAAGGTGGTCAGGGATGAGAGAGGAATGAAAGAAACAGAAGTTCACGAGAGAAGAATGAGAGCGTCCGACAAAGAGGGGAAAGAGAGGAGCTGTCTCTCTCTCCCCCTGCTCTCGCACATGTAACAGTACTCCCACGACGGGAACACGAAGCTAACCAAACATTCAACCTGCCAAACGGCATCAGCGGAACTCAGGACCTCAGCTTGTCAGCTGTGGAAGCGGTGGTGGAGCAGTCTCATCCCGAGCAGATCATTTGATCATTCACTTCAGTTATATTGCTGGCATACTGTCTCCTTCAGGCACACACACACACACACACACACACACACACACACACACACACACACACACACACATGCAGTCAACGCCTTGCAATCTTTATCTTGACTCCACAAGAATGGGATGGTATTTTTTCCCTGTGTCATGGTGATTCACATTCAGCAGGAAAGGACTTCTACTTATAAAATATGGAACGTAAAGGCGACCAAGGACACAACTCACATTTAGTTTTCCTCGCTGTGTGAGAATAGGGAGAGACCAGAATAGAGATGTTCAAGAAAAAATTGAAGTCTGACTCTTTTTTTAGAGTTAGCGGAGGATTTTTGGGGGGAGAGAGATAGGGGAGAGCCGAGCACATTAGCTCAGCATTAAGAAGGTGGGCTTTTAGAATGGGGGTAGAAATAGAGGTACTTAAAGGAACAGATTAGAG
The DNA here is from genome assembly GCA_036571765.1 of Plecoglossus altivelis. Classification (NCBI taxonomy): domain Eukaryota; kingdom Metazoa; phylum Chordata; class Actinopteri; order Osmeriformes; family Plecoglossidae; genus Plecoglossus; species Plecoglossus altivelis. The sequence goes on from BROE01000012.1 coordinate 1,802,336, forward strand.
AATCGGAAGCAGCGCGGGTCAGGTTTGTTATATTTCCCATGATCCTCTTTGGCATTTTGCTGGTTTCTTAAACCTCATATCGCTAACTGTGTTGACCTATTTCATAGAGGATGGAGGGAGACTGGGAACGATGACAGATTTAGGGGCGTTAAACACGCTCGTACTGTATCCGACACACAACAGCCACACGGACACCCACCTAAATAACGACAGAAGTTTGTTTTGGTGATTCCAAGTCTAGAAGGATAGTGTATGTTTTGTCTAAAACAGACTGGTCTATGGCATGTTGAATATGTTGACTCCAGTCATTCATGCGAATGGCAGCGAGGAGAAGCTGAACCACTGCATTCCTGTGTGTTCTTTTTCCATGCTGGTGGTGCCAAGCAGGGCAGACCTGCGCCCAACCTCAATGGGCACATTGTGCTCCCCGCCCACTGACTCCTGGGTCCTACTTGCCATGGCTGTATTTTTAGACAGGCATTCCTGCAGTCAGGATAAGACCCTCCCTTCATCTCTCCCTCCATCTCTGTCACTCCCCTCCCTCTCGCTCTTTTTATGTTTCTCTCCCCTCTCCTCCCCCTCCCTTCCTCCCCCTCTCCCTGATCGTCTCTGGAAGAGGAGGGGAATATGTTTGTGCTCAGATGTGGGGCGGTGGCCAAGGACCGGCCAACTCCAGGTTACCAGGGCCAGAGTGTTTGGGAAAGCCTGGCTTGGGACACTCGAGATGCCTTCCAAGGTCGTTCCATTGCTGCTGAGGTGTGCGTGCGAGAGGCACTTGGCCACGATGCACGCCTTTTCTCTCAAACTTTGGCGGGCGAGCTTTCGGTTAGGTTGAGGCAGGGGATCGTATCTTGGGAATTTTAACCCCCGTGCAAAGGAACCGATCGACTAACATCCATCTCGTGGATGCCTGGTAACACAGTCAGCAGAGAGATGAATATGCGCCGGCACGCGGGTGTCAGAGCGTGTGCGTGATTCTCTGCATGTGGACGGACGTGCATGCGATTACCGTAGGTGGGTGGGAGATGGAGAGGGAACGGCGATGCAAAAAGCAGCGAAGCATTCCCTGAGCAGCACTCTCAGCCTGCACCACACACTCCTGTGTGGAACACTAACCCTCTTTTCACGCTGAAGATCTGGAGGTGTACATGCATGTCTGCGTGTGTGTGTGTGTAACAAGGACTCTCTAAAAGACCCGTTTAGGCTTTAGTGCTGAATGAATCTGGCTGCAGATGCCTCAGTAACCACAGAAGGCAAGCGAGCTGGAGGGAGACCAACTGGCCTGGAGTAGAGGTGGTGGAGGACGAGGAGGGGGGAGGAGGAGGGGGAGAGCAGGTCCCTGCAGAGCCAGTTGGATGAGGAGCCTGATCTCTGAGCTCTGCCCAGCACTGGGCTGTAGCCCACAGGGGCTAAGGGACCCATCCGAGACGACCACGCCCTTACGTGGTCCAGGTTTAGAGCGGGCGGCTTTTGCAGCTCAAATCAGCAGATGATACTGAAACACTGGCCAGCCGTGCACCACGTGGCTCACTTAGTGTCCAGTTTTCATATTGTGCCATTGTGTCCAGCCTTATTGTATGAAGCCGACCTGGCTGACGTACTGTCCGGCAGGGCAGCCTGGGTGGGGGCCCAGGGGCAGATGGGCTGGGTGACTCTAGGCAGACACCTACTGACAGTCAAAATGTTTGGCAGGAAGTACTTTGCTGTAGATGGCAGATTGGATGTGGCTGGACTGTTTTAGCTGGAGGCGTGCTGGCTGGCTGATTGACTGACTTGCTGGCTAACCGGCTGATTGTCTGGCTGGTTGCCCTGGCTTAGTCTCTGTGTGTGTGCAGCAGCATAAGGCCTGGAGTCGTTTGGAAACTGACCTCCACCCTAAGGAAAAGAGGACAAGACTGACCTATCCCAGACAGATGGATAGACACTGCCCCTTCACACACACACACAGCCATGCAAGCACACACACACAAAGATACAGTACCAACTGCCAAGGATAGTTAACCTGTGGTGCATGTGTGTGTGTGCCTTTTTGACTGCTGTGTGCTTGTATTAGCTGTGTGTGCGCGTGTGCGTTTGGTTACATACTCAGAAACCTGCCCCAAACTCCCCTCAGCTGCAGCTATGGTGATAGACAGCACTCATAAAAGAACAAACCTGGAAAACCCCTCTCATAAATGTTTGCTTCAGGGTTTTTTCGAGCTCGCATCCCTGCCCCCCCCCCCCCCCCCTCCTGGAGGGGCGGGGGCTACGTTTTCCTAAGCAACACAGCAACCAGCCCTTGGTAGCATCTATTGCTCATTTCCCTCCGCATGCTATTGGTGCAGATTCCACTAAAACGGATTGGATTCGAAGCGATTTGCTAGCCCAGCGCTAGCTTATTTGAAGCTATCTGTCATGTAACTGCTATCCTGGTGTGCCACCAGGCTGAGGTCAGCTCGAGGGCTTGATGATCTCAGACTGTTAGCTCTGATTGTGGGGGTTGGGGAAGGCGAGGGTGTGCTCTAGTTTAGGAGGCTTGTGGGGAGTTCTACAAGCGCGCGCGTGTGTGTGTGATGGGGGGAGGTGGGGGATATAACTTAGTCTGGTGCCACTTTCTGGATTACAGGGTCAGTGTCTAAACCTGTCTAGTCATGCAAACACTCTAAATGTAATCCCTAATCCCTGCCTTCAGTCCCCGAATTAAAATCGCGACAATCAGATTATAATTTGGTTTCTCTTATGTAGCTCACTCCTCAGTGTGCAATGCTTCCTTAATGCATGTTGTCCTATTTATTACAATAGCTTTAGGACACACACGCACGTTTCACCAGTGATTGTATGGAGCTCTTATCCACAATTAGTCCTGCAGTATTTTGTTTGAAGATTGAGGCCGTCTGGTCCAGTTTTAACATCTGATCTTAGACCAGCAATGACATGCTTCCTGTCATTGATCAATGATCAGGTGTTTAACTGTAATCAGCTTTGCCATTGGTTGTTATTGTTAACAGGACAGTTTCCCTTTGCAGTTTTTAATTGGCTACTCCTCAAAATGCATGTGCATGTGTGGTGTTAGCTGAATCAGATGGAAGTCTCCAGGGGTACGACAGTCTGTTCTCCTCCCCTCACCACTCCTCACCTCACCCCTCCTCACCTTACCCCTCCTCACTTCTCCTCACCTCACTCAACCTCATCTTCCCTCTCCTCACCTCACTTCGCTTCACCCCTTTTCACCCCTTTTCACCTCTCCTCACCTCACCTAAGATCACCCCTCCCCTCACCTCTTTTCACCTCACCTCTCCTCACCCTTTCTCACCTCTCCTCACCTCACGCTCCCTCTCCCTACCTCTCTTCTCCCCACTCATCTCTTCTCTTATCTCCATACTGTCTCTTCTCTCTTTCTTTCTTTCTCCACTCCACCTCGTCGAACAGCTGGTTCCATTTTGCTCCTCTGGCAGACCATCAGAGCTGCGCCACCTTTCCCTTCCCATAATGCCACGGGTTTTCCGTGTAGCGTGGGGAAAACCCAACGAGATCAAAGACGTACCCTCTCCCCCCTCCCTAGCCCCCCCAACCCACACGTACACACCCGCAGGGCCTAACAGGGGTCTCCCTCTAATGGTCCACGAGGGCTTTGAGACGAGCAATAAACCAGAGAGAATCAATACCAAATGTATGCACACAGCCTTCCATTTACATATCACCTCTCTCTCTCTCTCTCTCTCTCTCTCTCTCTCTCTCTCTCTCTCTCTCTCTGTCCGTCTCTCTCTCTCTTCGTCTCTCTCCTTCTCTCTCCCTCTGTCTCTGTCCATCTCTCTCCTTCTCTCTCTCATCTCTGGCCCGTCTCTCCAGCCCTGGTTGGCACCCGTCAGTGTTGCATGTGGGGCGGTGGTGGTCTCATCCCAGCTTAGTGCTAGATGGAGGGTTAAGAGCGGGAATTGGGTTTAGTGGTCGTTAACGGGGTTAGCCTGCGCTTAACCTTACGTCCTGTGTTCAGTTAGGGTTAGTCCACACCATCAAGGTCGGTGGCGACTGGAAGAGTTTTTTATCACGGGCCCGTATGGCGGGTATGACACTGTTAGTTAACTACGTGAGTGTTTCAGTGAAAGGTTATTCATCAAGTGCTTTTTTTATTTTCACACACATGAGCAAACCCCCGCCTCCCCTGTGTGTATACATACATACTGTTTAATCTGCCCCGCCTACCCTGTGTGTATACATACATACATACTGTTTAATCTGCCCCTCCCCTGTGTGTATACATACATACTGTTTAATCTGCCCCTCCCCTGTGTGTATACATACATACTGTTTAATCTGCCCCTCCCCTGTGTGTATACATACATACAGTTAATCTGCCCCATCTTTCCGTTTAGCCATAAACCATCATATCTGGATGCACTTGCACACAGACGCAAACAGTTTACACGCGCACATAAACACTGTATTGACAAAGAAGCGCGCGCGCACAAGCATACTCTCTGTTGATCCCACACATACTTCTGTGTGCACACACACACATGGAAAAACACACAGAAAACAAAGAGCCAATTACAAGCATTCCTTCTCCTTCCCTGTCCTGCCTGTGGTCTTGCACTCGGGGCGATCTTCCTCCTCGGAGTCTTGTCAACCCTCGCTCTGTGTATCTCTCTCTTTCTCTCTCTCTGTTTTTTCTGCTCTCTCCTCCTCCTCTCTCTCTCTCTCTCGCTCCTCTCCCAGCTCTTTGTTGTTAGACTGTGTTTGCTCACAGAGGCTGTGTGTACGCTCGATCTATAAACGCCAGTTGCTTAGGGCTCCGTGAGCTGGAGGAGGAGGGGCAGGGAGAGAAGAAAAGAGAGGAGAAGGCTGGAGAGAGAGAGAGAACTCAGGGCAGGGCAGAGGTGAGGACAAGAAAAAAGAAGGGAGGAGACAGAGAGAGAAAGAGAGAGAGAGAGAAGCCAGGGCAGAGGTGATGAAGAGAGTAGAGAAGGGAGGAGAGAGAGAAGATGTAGGAGAGGCCAGATGTTCTTGGCAGACGTCTCCTCCTCTCCCTGTTCTCTTAGGCTGTCGTTCTTTGTCTTGCAAGCTATCATGTCTCCTTTAGCTGGAGAGAGATGGAGGAGAGATGGAGGAGAGAGAGAGACAGAGACAAAGACAGAGAAGGAGAGAGCAGTCTGCCTGTCTATCCCTATGCTCCTGAGCTGGATCATGTTTCACTGGGACTCCTCTCCAGGCAGTTATGTAGTTAAGGTGAGGTCGGGCTCAGCTCGGTCTCTCCTCCTAAATAGCAAGCAGGAAACACGGTTGAGTTTTCCTACCCTAGCGTCTGTCTCTGTGAGACAACAAGCCTGCGTCCGAACCGTCTCATTCTTATCATTCTGGACCTGCCTTTTATCTCCAAGTGCTCCTATTGTGTAAACCTCCTCACTGAATGCTTTTCCTAGTGATACGCTCTAGGATAGTGTGTGAATGTTCCCAACGCACACACAGAGGAGGCAATGCCTGTCATCTATAATTGATACTGGAGCCCACTTCTAGAAAACTGGCCCCAACACCAGGTGTCATGTTCGCCCGCTCACCACCAGTTATCACTGGCCACAGCTCCATGGAAACCAGCTCGCTGTGATGTCACACACTCCCAGTCCCTCCTCTCCTCCCTCAGGCCAGTAACACACTTCGCACTCATCTGACTAGAAAGGTGAGCTGAGGTTACGCTAATCAGGATTATACTTTGTTTACCTAACATAGGATGATGCACATAGTCACAATGGAGTTTGGCCCTCCCCTCCCTCCCTTCGCACACACGCACACGCACACACACACACACACACACACACACACACCTGCTCCAACGGTCCAGAGTTTCACCTGGTGGACATGGTGTTTTACACCTCCACGGTATTCCTCCCATCACGGAAAAACGAAGTTGTCTGCTCTGCACACACATACCCACACAGTCACACACTTGCATATCTGTGTGAAAGACGCCCTCGCGCAAAACTCTGGGAAGCAGATATATCCTCTGCAGGCGCTCTGGTAAGGATCTTGTCCTAAACACACCCTCACTTTTCCTGAGGAGACCACAGACCAGTTTTGCTCCCTGAGTCCTGCAAACATTACATAAGCTACCACACAAACCCCACCCTCCTCTCCACTCACTCAGCTATAATGCATGGTTTATTTGTTTCTTGGGAAGTCTTGCATACATAACACTGTTACTGGATACCAGCAAGCCCTCCATCCCATAGTGCTGAATGGAATTTTCCTACTGTAAAGGGAGGTGTGTGTGTTTGTTTGTGTGTGTGTGTGTGTGTGTCATCTTGAAGGTGACCCAGCACCCCAGTATAGAGATGTGAGGAGAACCTTGTGGTTTTATAATCTTGTAATCCTGGGTTCCCAGGTTCTAGATTTCTGCTAATGTTCTATGACCTCAACCACTTGAAGGAGCTAGCCAAGCTGTGGCCGCCATATTGATTATTTAAGTGATTTCATAATGAATTTATCCACAAGGTGCCTCTTTAACCCTGGAACCTTCCTCCTCCGAGGTCACCTTATTTAAAAAAACATTTTTGACAAGAAATGCATCAATGGTACGACATGTAAAACGAATACAGTCTAAAACAGATGCTAATTTGGCTGAAGTTAATTACTCAATGGTTTTATTCGATCACTGCGTGTAAAAACCTCTCAAGCTCTCTTAAAGACACTTTTACATAAACAAAACACACAAATCGGTGGCAGCAACTTGTTTATTGTAAGCTCACATCAGCTAGACAGCCAATGGGACAGGCTCTTACGATCATGTGATGCCCACGCCTTGACCTGCCGGTGGGGCCTTAGTGGGATCTGTCTTCCTTCACACCCTTAGAGACGCCTTCCAGCCACCACAACACAGCAAGGTGACAATGGAAGACCCAATGGAAATTTCCAGGGATACATGCTAAAAGGTTTAGCCGTAATGAATCGAATTAGCTGCTGAGATGAAACAGCTTAACTGGCAAAGAAAAACAATAAGAAGAGCGAATGTGATTTTTTTTCTCCACCCCCCCCCCCCCCCCCCTCCCGCCTGGCAGAACTCACAGCGCTGCAGTCCGTGGCCTCCGTAGACAGAATGGGATGAACAGATGTGTGGAAAGAGAAAAAGGGAGAGTGAAATGGACACACACAAGGGCGGGGGGCCAAGGACAGAATACGTTTTTTTGTTTTTTTTAATTGGCGGTTAAAAACAGGAGATCCTCCTGGCCTCACGCACCAGTCTAAGAAAGCGTCCAGTTGAACTCCGGTTCCCATCCTAGGAAACTTGTACAACCTCCGTGGCTGGCATGACGACTAGTCACCATGACTGGACCGCAAGTCCCTTACCTCTGGCCAAGATGGGTGTTCCTACTGTTCAGCCCAGAACAGCTCTGTGTTACCCATTCAGACAAGTTAGTCATGCGCACGACCGTGTGGTCTTTAAACAAGATGTGCAACAGTCACTCATACATGTGCTACCCATACAATATATGTGTGTTTATTTAACTTGATTTGTCTCACCCTGAAGGACACACACACACACCCTGTGACGAATGGAAATCAGTTCATCCCTCTTTCTCTTCCGCCACGGAAAAGGGAACTTTGAAAATAAAATGTTCTCAACCGCGGAATATATATATATAAAAAGCTTCCCGTGCCTGAAATAGGCTCAGTGAGAAGCCTGTCCTTGTCTTAGCATGCATTCTTACCAACTGGCGTAAATCTCCGACATCGCTACCAGACAGGAAGGAGAGAGAGACACCGCTGTGGGAGCACTGCTGCGATTGGCTGGCTGACCGAGAAATGATTAGCGCCACAGTAGAAACGTTAACAGGATGTCAAGGTTGCCCGCATTGCAGTCATTTGCACAACTGGATAACCAAGTGAATATTATGTAGGTACTATAAATAGTTCTGGTTCTGTTTAACAGAGTTTTAGTAGTCAGTGGGCCATGACGGAATTGACTGTGTTGAAATGTTGTGGTAGCTCCAGTCATAGTGAGACTAGTCCACAAGTGGTCTCATCTTAAATGAAAAAAGAAATAGATAGAAGGAGAGGGAGAGTCTATCTTCTCTGTGTCCTTCTGTCACTATCTCTGAGGTATTACGTCTTGGTGTAATAGTGTCTTAGCGGTGACAGGAACTGCGTGTGACAGCGTGTGACATTCAGGACGTGCGTGGGCGAGGCGAGTGAGCCCGGGTATGTTAACGAGACGTGTTGAACACGCTATTAAGTGACGCTCGGGCATCGATCGCCCGGGTCTCTCTGCGCGTTGAGGACCGCGACGGGCGCCATACAGGTCCGCTGATAAATTACTGGTCTGTTGGCAGGCTGTAATTCACATGGAGGAACGTGCATACGCGTGTGTCCTTGCGAATGTGTGTGCGTGTGTGTGCGGGTAGCTGTACGTGTATTGTCATATTGTTGCTCAAGATTGAGTAGAGGCACCATTTACAGTAATGGTTTGTGTGAGGTACTTATAAAGAATGCCAGGCAGGGCAGCGTCCATGCAATCATTCTAATAGCTGGTCCGTTCAGCGAATCAAAGGTTAAATCCAGTGTAATTGCTGCCATATTCAAACCAAGGTGAACTATATTGGGTAAAGCTTATTATTCCTGGCCAAGGGGACAGCCAGATATTGACCCAAGCCACTTTAGCTTTTCCTGTTCCAAGGCCTGGCTTGGATGGAAACGAACCTGCCAGTAAGAAGCCATTAGCTCTGTTTGCCCCAATGAAAGCAAACACTGCGAAGCGTTCTATCCAGCGAACCCGATTCGCTGACCGTCTTCTTCTTGACCAGGCAAGGGCTCGTTGTTAGTTTGTTCATTTGTTGTCGTGAGGTATAAAGCGTTGTGATGTATTGTTAGGCTTATTGTCCGCTACGGCTTGTGCCCAAAGGTTGTTTTGTGTGTCATGGTGTGTGTGTGTGTGTGTTTTGGAGGGTTTGGAGATGAAACTGCCAAATTCTGCTGCTGATGAGTCAGACCGGAGTTCACGTTTGGCTGCTGACATCACAGTCCCTCTGCTCTGAGGCCGAGTTAGAGACGGGACACGCAACATCTGACCCCGGAGGACTCACAACCCAGACGGAGAGGTGTGTGTGTGTGCACCTAGTACATAAGCCTGCCTTCTGTGAAGTCAGTTATGGATGATTTCCATCAAAACAGGACGATCCTGGGAAAATAGTGCATGTGTGTGTGCGTGTGTACGTGAGCACGTGTGTCCTTTCTGAAGACATACTGCTCCTTTCAATTCGTCATTCACGTTCATCAATCCATTTGCTGTCTTCATCGCTCTCTTTCTTCTCAATGTGTTTTCCCTTCCGGTTTAACTGCTTCAACACATCTGTTGCACCCAGGGGCGGGTGGGTGGATGGGGGGGTGGGTAGGTG
>BROE01000012.1:1812239-2017567 GCA_036571765.1 Plecoglossus altivelis
TGGATGGATGGATGGGGGGGGGTCTAACAACCCACTGTTCTGATCGTGACAGTGACAGAAGACCAGACACCGTGATGTTTGTTTAATGAAAGACAAGCTTACTGCCTTTCTCTCGCTTATTCTCTTGCCCACTCTTTCTCTTTGTCTATTGCCTGTCTGTCTATCACTCTCTCTCTCTCTCTCTCTCTCTCTTTCTCTCTCCCTCCCTCTCCCTCTCTCTCCCTCTCTCTCTCTCTCTCTCTCTGTTGCTATCCCTAAACACACATGCAGTCTGAGGCCTAGGATCTAGCAGTACCTGTGGAGTAGAGGCCTTGTATTGAGCTTGTGAAGGCTGAGACGCGTACACGCACACAGACACACGCACACAGACACACCTACACAGACGCACGCGCGCGCACAGACACACGCAGAGAAGCACGACAGCAGTGTCAGACAGAGGTGGTGATAAGTTCAGCCACATGCTGGCTTTCCCACGCCCCTCCCTAACAGTCACGCCGTACTTTCTCACACACACATCCACACGCACGTTCCAGAGCTCCAAAACACCAATTATGCATGCTGATTTGATTGACTTAGTGCTCCTAAAGCATAGACTGGGCTGCCTTTGGCTGCGTGATTTTAGTCAGTTTATCAGAAAGTGGGTCACATGAGAAACTTGTCCCATTTTGCAGCCTTTTGTTTGTTTTCAGCGGAGTGTGGCCGGTCCAACGAGGCCTTCGAAAGTTTTCTCAATGGAGCTCTCTCTCTCACACACACACACACACACACTCTGATGCCACAGGCTGACTTTGAACACTAATGAATGGGGCATAGCCTCAGGTCTCTAGAAAGATGGTGTGAGTGCATGTTTACTTAGATGTATTTATTTAGTCCTCCTGCCCTGGGTTGGGTGAGAACTGCCCCCAGTGTTTGTGTTAAGGATCGACACTTGTGCGTCTCGCATTGTTGCCCTTCCCATTGTTGTGACAACAATAACAACCCAAAGAAGCACTAATTCACTCCCAATCATTTTTATTTGCGCTGGCTTATCGGAAGTGCCAGTCCAGCCGTCGCCACAGTAACCCAGCTGCGATAGGATGAAGGCTGGGGCTCCTTTGGCTTGCGTCAGCTTGCAGCCTTCCGGACCAAAACACTGTCTGTCTTCCTGACCAAAAATGCAAGGCTTTGCTCCCATCATTAACAAGACACACCCCATCTCCCCAACACACACACACACACCATTCCCCCTCCCTTACACCCCTCTCTGACCTGGATTTGAGGGTGTAGGCAGGCAGATGCAGACAGACACCTCTTAAGACACATAGACTGCAGGCGTGTGTGTGCGTGTGTGCCTGTGTGTGCGTGTGCGTGCCTGCGTGCGTGTGTGTGTGTGTGTGAGAGAGAGAGAAAGCTCCAACCGGCACATTGATATGACAACATTAACAGACTGAGGTTATCAGAGCATGGTCATTACCAGTCACATGCTTGATGATACAGTATGGTGGCCCGGTCTATTGGGGAACTGTCAGGTCAGGGTGTGGATCCTGGGTCTGGTCTGGTCTAGAGGCAGGGTCTGGTCTAGTCTAGATGCTGGGTCTGGTCTAGTCTAGATGCCTGGTCTGGTCTGGGTCTAGATGCTGGGTCTGGTCTAGTCTAGATGCTGGGTCTGGTCTAGTCTAGATGCTGGGCCTGGTCTAGATGCCTGGTCTGGTCTGGTCTTGTCTAGATACTGAGTCTGGGTTTAGATGCTGGGTCTAGATGCTGGGTCTGGTCTAGTTTAGATGCTGAGTTTGGTCTAGATGCCTGGTCTGGTCTGGTCTAGATACTGGGTCTGGGTTTAGATGCTGGGTCTAGATGCTGGGTCTAGATACTGGGTCTGGGTTTAGATGCTGGGTCTGGGTGTGGCATAGATTAGGGTTCTGCATGACTATTGGGGGAATAAAACTGGATGTGTTATGGAAGGGCCAGACTAGAAGTTCTCCCTACTCTCTGTTTTTCTACGCGCTTCATCTCATACACTTCATCTGGCTGGATAGATGGATTTAAGGTGGAATCCCCCCCCAACCTCTTCCTCCAATCTCCCTGTAATGAATCATTCATGGGGGAGGCTGGTTGGTGCTGTCTGTTTGGCTGGCCAGCCTCTCCACTGATTAAGAAGTGTGTGTAATGTTCAGAGAGAGAGAAAGTGAAGGGTGAATAGCACGGGTGCGTTCACTGTATAACGGTACGTCTCCCCCCAGAGCCAGACATGGGTTGATGAGACCCTTGTGAAAAAAATCATTCACCTGTCAGTTTTTTGAAAACCAAAAACAGTCTTTTGACATGTCAGACAGGCCTGTCTGAGTGCTAGGAGCTTGGTCACGCCACACAAACGAACACACACACACACATATACACACATCTCTGACTATATTTGTATGGGCATGGGAAGGGAGAGGCCTGGTGACTTGCTGTCTGGTTCTCTCCCCTGCTTTTCTCATCACAGACGGAGGAGGAGGATGTGAAACTGTGTTTTGTATCTGAGCCATACACACACAACCACTATCAAACAGACAAATAGGAACATGTTTGAAGCAGACAAAACTCTTCAACAAAATGCGTACGATGGTTTATTGCTCATTGAGTTGGGCGTATTGGACATGTGGTCATGCGTAGTGTGTGTCTATCTGTGTGTGTGTGTGTGTTCGTGTGTGTGTATGTGTTTGTGTGTGTATGTGTGTGAATAGGCAGAGTGTTTCTGTTTGTTCCAGTAGAGCTTCCATGTGAACACTCAGTGGAATGGAACAACAGAGTTCACCACGGCCGAGTAAACAAGCAAGCACACACACACACACACACACACACACATACACACACACACACACACATACACACACACACACATACACACACACACATACATACACCCTTACTCACAGGCACAAATGCGTCTCACACACACACAAAACCCTTACTCACAGTTGAAAACATGTCTTACACACACACACACACACACATGCACACCCTTACTCACAGTCACAAATGCATCTTACACACACACACACACTCTTACTCACAGTCCCAAACACATCTCACACACCGCACACACACACACAAGCCCTTATAGTCGCAAACGCAACTCACTCATACATTTATAACCAACCCCCCCTCCAGAGGTAGGCTGTTGTCCCCAGGTTACTGGGGCAACTCTTGTAGATACCCTTCACTTGTTTTTGGTTGATAGATATAGATGAGTTTCTCCTCTCTCGTCTTCTCCCTCTGTCTCTCTCTTTGTCTTCCAGATCCCCCACCCCCCACCCCCCACCGAGAGATTACTGGAGCACATGCCCCCCCCCCCCCCCCCCCGGGGGGGAATAGTTGTGTTCTTGCTGCTGCAGAGAGCAGCTAAAAATACACGTGTTCATCTCTCCTTTTCCCCTCCTCACCTCCCCTCCTCCCTCCTCTTCATCACTCCTCACCCTCTCTCTCCCGTGACGGCGATTGTGCCGCATCAGTGTGGCCTCGGACTGCAGGTGAGTTCTGCTGGAGAGGCGAGGAGGACAGACTCAGTTTACAGCGTGAGCGACATCTGGAATAGCTTTCCAGGAACACACATGACCTATGGCCCAACACCGACCAACGTGCCGCATTTCGAAACTGTAATTCGGAATGCATCAGTCCACAGTGAAACTTACTCTGTGTCCTGTAAGAGATCCCAGAAGTGTCAATCCTGGAATGGTAGAACACACCATGTTAGGTTGTGTTCTCCTGCATGTTTGGTTGCACATCGCGCTGGCAACAGCAGTTCTTTCAAGGGTGAACGGCCAGTGGCTGGCTGGGCGGCGAGTGATTTATTCCAAAAGTACAGCAAGCACATGTCATCATCTTCAAGGGTAGCAGGGGCGGTGGAGCTTGGCTCGACTTCACCCAAGAGAGAGCACATGTTCACCGGGTGCCAATGCCCCGTACGGTACACAGGGGAGAACACGGAACAACTGGGGCTTAGAACAGAGAGACAGAGAGAGAGAGAGTAAGAGAGAGAGAGACAGACAGACAGACAGACAAAGACAGACAGACAGACAGACAGACAGACAGACAGACAGAAAGACAGACAGACAGACAGACAGACAGACAGACAGACAGAAAGACAGACAGACAGACAGACAGAGAGAGAGAGAGAGAGAGTGAGTGAGAGAGTGGAGAACAGAACTGAGCAGGACAGGACAGTAGGATAGGACAAGAGAGGACCAGAACAGAGAAGGGTGCAGGAGACACGGCAAAGATGCGTAGAGTGCAGTAGAGACCGTTACAGTGCAGTAGAGACTGTTACAGTGCAGTAGAGATCGTTACAGTGCAGTAGAGATCGTTACAGTGCAGTAGAGACCGTTACAGTGCAGTAGGGACCGTTACAGTGCAGTAGGACCAAACACAGTACAGCGGAGGGCAGAGGGGGGTGGGGAGGGAGGCGTCTATCTGACACACAGCCCTGATTCTCACGTCTCCCTGTTAACAGAGACGAGTAAGAAAACGACTCCTTTGTTCTTCTCACTGTGGCACGTGCTGTTCTCTCTCTCCACCCTCCCTCACTCTCTCTCTCCGCCTCCCTGTCTCTCCCTCACTCTCTGTCGTTCCCTCTCTCTTTCTGCCTCCTCTTCGATGCTCTCTCGCTCAGCCCCCCTCCGTCGCTCTCCCTCTCTTGCTCTTTCACTCCTTCTACCCACTCCCCTTGCTCTTTCTCTCACCTATCGTTCTCTTTCGCTGTCTGCGTTCCTATCTCGTTGTCTTGTCGATGTATCTCTCTTTCTGTCGTTTACCTCAGCCTACCCTCTCTTCCACAATCCTCTGCTCATCTTCCTCTCTCTCCCTCCCTCTCTCTTTTCTTTCCAGCAATCCCAGGTCATCCTCAGTTTAAAACCTGTCCAGCGGTGCGTGTGCGTAGGCGCGCATGTCTGCGTGTGTGTGGGGTAGAAAATCTGAATTTCCTCCTGGACCCTACATGGGGCTGGTCCAATCATCACACAGCTGGCCGGATCCTTCCTGTAACAGTATCAGAAAGAGATAGTATTCTCTGCACATGTTACTGGTCCCCCATGTGCGTGAGTGTGTGTGCACTTGTGTGTTCGCACCAACATATTAGCATTATTTTCACACCTACATGGCCTTGTGGCGGTGCAGATACGAGGTCATTTGTCAGTGTGTATGTGTGTGCGGGGAGGAGGGTCTTGGCCCCTCCCCAAAGTCCTTGGCGTGTTTTAAGCATGTGGGACTGCAGCAGTTTTTGCACATCTGGTCGGTTGGTCCAGGCACTGCACTGCTGCAGACATGAACCAGAGCCCCACCCCCCACCTGTTCTCCCCTCCCCCAGCCTTCACACACACGCACACACACACACCAAAGGAGGTCTTTTTTCACGTGGTCTGAGGACACACGCACCACGGGGAAATCTCCCTTTGTCTGAGAGTTGCGCCAGAGGCTGCTGTGCTGACTGTGTTTTTTTCCCCCTCCCTGCATATGTGTGTGTGTGCATGTGTGTGTGTGTGTGTGTGTGTGTGTGTGTGTGTGTGTGTGTGGGTGGATGAGTGGGTGGGTTTAATGTATATCTGTGTGTGAAAGACTATCTCACATAAGCAGCTAGGTGGGACAGGGACTACTGACAGTGTCCTGGTTTATGACACAGACACACACACAAATACACACACACACTGTAGACCTACTCAGGCTATACTATCAGATCAACATCTCCCAACGAAATGTGTGCCATTGAATTAGCTAAGTAGTGATAGGGATGGTTTAGGGTTGATATGTCATACTGAGTTCAAGGGCTACAGAACATCACCGTGGATCTCCTGCTCTGAGTTAGTCAAATGGTCTTCGCATTCCCAATGTAGATAATGGACACACACACCTACGCGGAAACCAGCTCCCACACATGCAGTGCCCACATGCCCACGCAGAGTATCTTATTACACAAGGTGTGTTGTGTTACCTAAACAGACTATGTAACAGGAACCGTCTCATCTCTCATCAGCCTAGCAGAAACCCAGGAGAGAAGAGGGGGATGGAGAGGAAGAGAGAAAGAGAGAGGTGACAAGAGGAGGGGTGAGGTGGAGAGAGACCGTAATGCAGAGAGAAACACCGGGGTAAAGGGGCACTGATGTAGAAAAAGGGATTTTACCCGCTTGCTTTTGCAGGATGCGGTATCAGGATTGTGAACGTGAGCAAGGCGGCCATATATGTAGTCCTTGTGAGTGGCAGACAGAAGCCATGCTGAACTGAACCTTCTCGTTCATATTCTGCCGATCCCTGCCTTGTCCGTGGTACGACTGTGAGGGTTTTTATAGCACTACGCTTTCTCTTTTAACTTGAATGGAACATCAACCCCCCTCTCGCCGAGGGACACAAAAATCCCCCCCCCATCTCTGTGTCTTCATATCAGTCTGGCTGCCTCCCTCTCTGTCTCTTTCCTTCATTCGTCTGGCCGTCCATTCATTTGCATAATGCTCTCTCTCTCCCTCTCATCCTGTCATTATGCTTGCTGTCACAGTAGGAGGGATATTAATCCCTTTTTCTATCCATCTATCTGTATTCCAGCACTGGATGGATGGACAGATTTGTAGGTATGTAGATGGGATGGACAGATTTGTAGGTATGTAGATGGGATGGACAGATTTGTAGGTATGTAGATGGGTAGGTGAATAGTTGGATGGATATTGATTTTGTGGTGTAACCCTGCCACTCAGACCTGCGTGGCAGTCTGAGGGAGATGGACACGGTCACATGTCTAATAGGGTCACACGGAAGGGTCAGGGGACAAGCCTCCTCTGGAGGGTACTGACGATCCATCGGGGAAGACGACAATTACATTATCAGATTCAGATGGATTATTGGATTGATTATCGAAAAACGTTATCGGTGAAAAAAGACCTTCCTTAGATCAATCAGTTCTTCAATTCTTCCTTGAATAGAACACTAGTCTAGTTATTTTACTCTTGTACAGCACGTCTACAGTTTTGGCAGATAGGCCCTTGATTACATAAGCAGCCATTGTTGAATGGAATACTGATATGTGATCATGAAATATTAATCTGAGTTTACTTAATGTGGTGTGTGTGTGTGTGTGTGTGTGTGTGTTTGTCTAGCTCTTTGCTGTGAGGCACTTCTAGGTTCACATGAGAGATCCCATGTTGTATTATTTGCTTTGTGGCGAAAGCGGGCTTAAGTGCGATGGTTCACATGCATCCAGTATGTGCTCGTGCGTGTTTAACTGATTCCAGTTCGAATGGGAATTACAATGTATGTTTGGGTTTATCTGGATAGAACATCTTTTATTCCTGTGTGTCTGTTATGTGCATGTGTTTGTTGTTCTAATGGGTTTGTCATGGAAGGTGACCTTGTCAGGCAGAACACAAGAGGACACTGCCTCTGTTTCCGGTAGGAAGCAGATTAAGAGCGCGCGCACCCCCGCTTAGATCCACCTCCGAGCTTCCTGTGCGCCGCTCTGGGTGCCGTTGCTAGGGAGACCAGACCCTCGGCGAGATAGTCCATACCTGGGGCAGCTTTTCATTCACGTCTCTCGTTCATACCCCTGCCGTGACACAATGAGACTACAGCGACAGTCCATTGGCTGCTGGAAATTTGTACACGGCGTCGAAAAACAGACAGACGGTGTGTGCGTGTGTGTGTGTGTATTAGGAGTCCCAGGAGCCCAGTCCATAACCTTCAGGAGCCAGTCAGAGGAAAAGAGATAATTGAAATGCCTGTCTTTGTAGCAACTTCACTTTTTTCATCCAACTAATTATTCTCCGTCCTTATTCTTGAAGGGGCTTTGTCCGTACGCACGCGTGTGTACTTTCGTTCAGAATCCACAGTGTGTGCGGAGGTGTGGTTCGTAAAGTGGCGTATGGAAAGCAGTTTTGTGTGTGTTGGTGTGTGTGTGTGTTGGTGTGTGTGTGTTGCTGTGTATGTGCCTCGTTCAGGCTCTAATCGCATTGCGTGAGCTGAGGGCGGCGTGGGCCATTAAGGCGAGTGAAGAGCTGCAGAGGTAGTCGACGAGCGGGCTGCAGCTGGCGTGGCCAGGGGGGGGGGGGCGGCGGGGGGGGGGGGGGGTCCATGACATGGCCTATTCCTCCTGTTCCGTTATCGGTCAAGATACTATAAAATACTTGCGTCACAGGCCTTTAAGGTTCACGATGTAACATGTAAAACAAGTGGCGAATGGCAATCTGCCCAAAACGTCTCATTACTCTCCCATGGAAAACAAAAAGATGGATCAATTCAAATGTGCTATTATGTAAAGTGGGGTTTATTAGCTTGCTACTGTGGGAGCCATTGTGTCATTCCTAAGGGAAGGGTACTAAATACACTTCCTGTTGCTTCCTGGTTACCACGGCAACAGCCCCTGGAGTTCTGTGTGTGGAAGAGCCTTGTTTCCCCAAAGCTGGCCATGCCACAGAGAGAGGGAGAGCCGGCAGCTGGGAGTTGACCGGGCCTGGCTGGGGCAGGCTGGGCTAGGCTGACTGTTTGACTGGAGATTAGGACAGATCTGGGTCTTTTGTACAGAACTGGGCTGCTAGGTGATGATAAGACCCAGTGTTGCTGGAATTCACCAACCAGAAGGCGGGCCAAGAACCTTTTGATGAACTCGGATTGGTGGATGAGCAAGTATGGTTTGTCTTTCTGTCAGTTTGTTGACCCGTTGGCCCGTTTCGCTGTCCATCCGTCGGTTGGTAGTAAGGGTGGTTGGCAGGCGTATGCCCCATCTCCCTGCGAGCGGAGCAGAGTGGCAGAGCCTGCCTCAGAGCAGCCCACAGCCTGGAACAGGGGTAATGTAGCGTACCGCAGAGATGAGGGGACGGCACGCTCACGCACACAAACACACACACACAGAAACGCACACAGAAACACACACACACAGCTAAAAAAACACAAGAACACACATGATCAAGTCTGGTGGTTACTCTCCTACTGGATAGCATTATAGTCCACACCCAGTCTGTAGGACTAAGCGCAGAAATATCCCTGGTTTTGCAGTGGCTGCCTGCACACCCAACCTCAGCCATTATTTTTCCGGGTGAACGCTTGTCTATAGCAGGTGGTCCAGTTGATAGATATGCTAATGCAGTTATTAGATTGAACCCTACTCCCCCCACCTCACCCCTCCCTTCTTCAGTCTCAAGGGAATCGTAGAAGCTCCCACTCAATAGGAGAACATGTGCTCCATGACCTCTGACCCCTCCCCAAATAAACTGAGCGATGATGCCCCCACCCTGTCAGAAGGGGCGGTGCCTCTACCCCTCCCGCCCCAACCAACGGCTATGTGGAATATAGCCAGACAGGGCCACCTCGGACAAGGAAGCGGACTGTTTTCTCTCCCACACTGTTGTTTTATCTTTCAGAGTGCAGCTGGCCTCCCGCTATCAGCTCGCACCACCGATTGAACATTCTTCCGTTCCTTTCCGTCGCTTTCTCTCTGTCTTTCTCTCTGTCTTTCTCTCTTTCTCTCTATCTCTCTCTTTCCTTCTCTCTGTCTCTCTCTCTCTTTCTCTCTGTCTTCTGTCCGGCTGAGAATACGGCATGTGTGGTTTTGCGGGTAGTCCGACGAATGAAACTGTCAAGTAGCACCCAGATAAATTAACGAGCCTGTCCTCTGCTTGTTTGTAGACCCACACACACACACACACGTACACACACACACACACACACACGCACACGTACACATACACACACACGCACACATACAGTCAGGGAACCGTTGCTACGATGCTCACAGTGCATTAGCTGGGACGTCAGTGGCCTTAAGTGGGCCCTTAAGATTTACTGCAATGGTGCGATTGCAGGCAGGCTACTGCAAAGCCTCATGGGAAGGGAAAGAGGAAAAAGGAAAGAGATTGAGAGAGAAGAGGCTGAAAGAGAGAGAGAAGAGAGAGAGAGCGAGAGGAGAAAGAAATGGGGGGATTTCTTGTCGACAACTTCTTGTCGACATGAAAATTTGCCCGGCCAAGAAAACAGAGAGGAGGTATCCAAATTCATTAGGGCACATTCATCAGCATTAAAGCTGCTGCACTTAGAGCAAGGCCAGATACGTTCCCCCACCAAAAAAATGACTTTTCCCATAATTCATCTCTTTTTTCTTTTTTCATTGCCCCTGCCTCACAACCAAGACTTTTTTGTCATACATTAACGTCTCCTGCTGTGGAGGCAGAAGCTGATGAGCTGCCTTCATTTTCCAGAGTTTAGCTGGCAATTTAGCCTACTCTATTATTAATCGTGCGATTTTGCAACAGTTTCTGAAACACTTATTTCGGATGTAGGCCCGGATAATGGATCTCTCTTGTCTGTGCTAATGACTCGAGTGGCTATGGGAGGGAGTTCAGGGTATCAAAGCCGTGTTGAAGGTGGTGGGGAATTCGCAGGCTGATTGAGACACACGGGCCCTGGGTCCACAGAGGAAACCGGGTGGAGCACACGCTACACCTCATCAGACAGAGATCTAGAGAGAGAGAGATGAGAGGGAAATATCAAGAGAGAAAGAGAGATGTAGAGAGAGAAATACCGAGAGAGAGAGAGAGATCTAGAGACCGAAAGAGAGAAATATTAAGAGAGAGAGAGATCTAGAGAGAGAGAAAGAGATGTAGAGAGAGAGAATGAAAGAGAGAAATATTGAGAGAGAGAGATCTAGAGACAGAAAGAGAGAGAGAGAGATAAAAGGAAGGAGAGAAGGAGCAGAGGAGGCATGGCAGACAGAGAGAATAGTGGAAGGAGTGAAAGAGTAAGAGAAAGATCCTAGGGAATGAGAGAAAAAGCCAGGGGACAAAAGGAATTGGGGAGGGGACCCTCCTGTCCTTTGTATTTCCTCCAGGTGTGTCTGATGTGGGTCACAAGTGCAGCAGGGGTGAGGCAGAAGAGGGGATACTACCTCTCCAGAGCCTGAAAGTGAGACGCCGTCCTGCCAGCCTGTTTCTCTCTCTCTGGCAGTGAGACCCTTTATCCAGACGGACCAGCTAACTGGCTGTCTTTTCTATCTGACCGGATGTCATTATTATCTGACTGGACGATTTGTCTTTCTAACAGCCTATCTGTGTCTTTATCTGACTGGTTGGTTGTGTGAGACTGGCGTGTCTCCGCTGGAGTCAGTGGGTGTTGGGTGTGAAGGGAGGCCTCTGTCTCTGTGTTTGTGTTCAGGGCCTTGCGGGGGGACTTTTCTCCTCCCTAACCTTGTTACCCATGATTCAATCACAAGGAACTATTTCTGAAAAGACTTGATCACTTCACACACCCCACACACTCGTCTGTCGCGGTGATAGCTAGCTAGCTGCTACGCTGTGATGTTAACCAGCTGGCCAAGTGACAGACCTGCTTCTAGAACCTTCACAGGAACAGCAGACCTCCTAACTGCTCTCATCTACAGACTCGAATTAATTGAGGAGCAGCAATGCTCTCTGGGATTTTGAGTCCAGTACAACGCTCAATCATTATGAAAACTCAATGTTTGAAGAGCATATTGTCCTGATAAACTGTAGGTCGTGTGATATCACAGCAGTGTGTCTGTCACCATGGTAACAGCAGATTGGTGTTTTTAACCTCCACAGCATTGCTATTGGTTGACTCCCGGCACTGGCGCATTTGGCAACGGCCCCAGTGTTCCACCTTAATCACCGATGTGGTACACCGGTATGTTTCCATGGATATTAGTGCTGCTAAGACAACCATGGAGGGAGGTTGCTTCCTGGCGATGGACTGTCTCATGATCATTAATTATTCAATGTGTTGATTATCTGAGACAGAGCAGAAAAATGGACGTCTAGACATTAGACAGTAGATGTATGAATAGGTAATGTGGATTTCTAAGGCT
The DNA here is from genome assembly GCA_036571765.1 of Plecoglossus altivelis. Classification (NCBI taxonomy): domain Eukaryota; kingdom Metazoa; phylum Chordata; class Actinopteri; order Osmeriformes; family Plecoglossidae; genus Plecoglossus; species Plecoglossus altivelis. Next base: position 1,824,049 of record BROE01000012.1, read on the forward strand.
ACTGATTATGGGATAGCCTTGATTCTGTATGTTTCTGTGCAGTTGATACAGCTTGTGGTGGACGTCTTTAGTGATTATGGTGAGAGAGAGAAAGAGCCCCTCCCATAGATTGTGAGATTGTGTGTAGTGATGAAGACGTTGCTGCTGGCCGGACCAGGCTGGGCTAAACTAGGCCAGACCAGGCCACGTTAGTCTAGCGTCACCCAGGCATTTCATGGCACCGCCATCCCATAATAACATGACAGGCCGCAATGCATCTGATCAAATTAGCTGCTGTCAAGCTCGCTAACGTCATGGGATTACCACGGCAACACTGTGATGAAGTTAATTTGGTGCCATCAGTTGCCCCCGGCGATGCTGGGGCTGAGAGCCTTCAGTTTAATTTTCAACGGTTTCCATTTTCGCTCCCTCTCCCCCCCCCTTCCCCTTTTCTGTGGGGTTCAATTGGCCCCAAATTGGATATTTAGGGGATGGAAGGACTCAGGGGTAAAGGCCACCCTGTCTGTCTTTCCTTCAGGCTACTCCTGGTGTCTCTCCCCCAACCCCTCACTCACACACACACACACACACACACACGTACAAAGTTCACAAGGGGCCGTCCAATTTATCTTTCTCATCCAGACCTGCCTCCCCAACCCCATCCTTCCTGATGAGCTCAGCCTTGCAAAATCTCCCGGACCCCCCTGTGAATGGGATCAGTCATAGGGTTTGTGGAAGGGGGGGTTACACCAGGACAGCAAGGCATAGTAATAGAGACAATCCCATCTCGGATTTCATTCTCATCCGCCATTCTAGGTGGATGAAGGCAAGGCCTTGAAGCGTCACCGCGTAACACTGGGCTGTGTGCGGCAGTGGCTGGGGTGGGGCAGCGGGTGCTCATGGCCATAGTGGTTATGGGTAAGGGGGAGAGGCTGGAGAGAGTCCTCCTTCTTTCTACTTCTATATAAAAGCTGGAGTATATTTACAGCCCCCCCTCCCCTTCTTACCCCACCTTCTCCTCATGACTGTCCTGGTGAAGGATGGGAGGTGGGGCAGTAGAAGCTGTTGGTTGGATGCCACTTTTGAGACAACCTTTCTTCGAGTTCTCTCTCCTGTGTGTCCTGTCGTTGTCTCTCTCCGCTTCTTGCTCTCTCTCGTTCCACTTGACCTCTTCCCTTCTCCTCCGTCTGTCTCGCTCCTTTCGTTCTCGGTCTCTGGGAGAAGCTGTGCTCAGGCCTTGTATTTTCCCCTTCTCCAGAACGTTCTGTGCAGCTGAGTGTGTGTGTGTGTGTGTATGTGTGTGTGTGTGTGTGTGTGTGAGTGTTTGTTCACGAACAGTGGCCGATGGTCTTCCCAGATGTGAATCCGACGGTGTGTGAGTGAGTAAGCCAGCAGAATTGTTAAGATAAGGGATGGGGGGAGGAAGGGAGGGAGGGGGCCTGGGGGAGGGAGAGAGAATGTGAGAGACACAAGGGTGACTGTTTCCACCCCAGAGTCAGAGGTCTTCCTCCTACTACCATGGTGCTGGTGGTTAACACACAAGCATGAGCACATACAGTCAGACGCGTGCACCAACGCGCAAACAGGCACAGCAAGACTGCTACGTGGGAGCTAGCATCCACTGTCACATGACCCTACCCTAGCTCCACCCACGGTTGTTTCGGAAAGGACATGTGCATTGCCATGGCTGCAGAACACCTGCTGTCTCTTGTGTGATTGTAGATTTCCACCTGCGGGAAAGAAAATAGCCTCTCCCCTCCAAAAAAACAGTCTCCATGCCAACAATGTTTAACTGTCGTTTTGTTCCGTTGGCGATGGTGCGAGCTCTGCTCTCTGCCAAGGGCTCCGGGAGGAAATCAATGTGCAGGTCTTTTTTTGGAGAAGTAGAAGGTTTTTGTTTGTGTTTGTGTGCGCAAGAGAGAGACTGAGAGCAAGAGAGAGTGAGAGAGGGTGGGGTACTTGTCTGTGAGTGTGTTAGAGAGAGAGAGTGGAGGAGTTGTCTGTGTGTGTGTGTGTGTGTGTGTGTGTGTGTGTGTGTGTGTGTGTGTGTGTGTTAGAGAGAGAGAGAGAAAAAAGAGAGAGAAAGAGAGAGAGAAAGAAAGAGAGAGAGGGTTCAGCAGGAAGAGAGTCAGGAGTGTGACCAGACTGAGGATGAGTGCAGCTGTGGAGAGTCAGCCAGCAGACAAATGGTGGACCTGTTCAGGGGAAAGAGGGCGATCTGTCTGGAGGAAAGAACAGAGGGAGGGAGACAAGGAGAGAGCGAGAGACTGGAGGGGTTGAATGCTGAGATAAACAGCATACAAAGCTGTTTTTATACTGTACGACTACTATAATACTGTTGTAGTAAGACTGTGTGTCTTCTATATTCCTTCACGCACATCTACACTTTAGAACTTACTCAAATCAAATGACTGGCAACCTTACCTCACATTAAATACATACTAACCACTAACCCACCTGCGTATGTACTTGTACTTGAATGAGACTGCTGCGTGTGTTGGCCAAGGAGAGTGTCTGCTGTACTCTGGACAGTAGATTCTAGGCCTGCATCTGTTCTGCACACACCCACCCCCACACACACACACATTCACAAGCCCTGAGTGTTCCATTGGCAGTGCCGCACATGCCCTCTCCAGTGGTCCTCTCTATGAAGTGAGTCTCTGAGTGGCCTAGCCCTTGGCACAGCTGGGCTGGCAGGGTGTGCTTCCCACCCAGACAGCCCCTTAGTGTTCTCTCACATTGGCACCGTCGCCCTCGAAGAGCCGTTGGCACAGCAGCGGGGCACACGGGGCAGTGGGCGGGCTGAAGGTCAAGCAAGCCCTGGGCACAGCGAGTGTGTGTGTGTGTGTCCTTGTATGAGCGTGTGGGCGTTTGAGCCCAGTGTGTGACACACCCTGCCCACAGGTCTGTCGCATTGTGGAGACATGCCATGGATAGAGAGAAGGAGAAGGAGAAGAAGAGAAAGAGAGAGAGGGAGGGAAAAGAGGAAAAGAGCAAGGAGAGCTACTAGTACAGCCAGTGATGCTGATTATCCTCCCAGACTTAAACCTATAGCTTCAGAGGAGCCTGTCTTGAGAAAGAGATTTCGGCAGGGGATTAAGCCTAATCTGTGTCACAGAAAGCGCTGCATCATGTCCAAGACGGAGGCAAACTCGAAACGACGCGTTTGAGTAATGAGGCCGAGGGGGGAGGCGGGGGGAGGGGGAGGGAGGAAAAGGGAATGTTAAAAAACATGTCTCCCCCCCGCAATGCATCTGAATCATCACTCCCATGCCGCTCACGGATCTGGACACCCTACGTCTTATTTGCGAGGGGAGGTGCTGTGGGGAGGTTAAGGGGCGGGCATCAGGATCGCGAGAGCCATGCACGAATGGCTCTTTGACGAGGCTCAGGAGCTGGTCTGCGTTTTAGTTGTCATAGGTGCTCTTATCCCTGTGTCGATGTTTCTTTCATTTGCGTGCTCGGGTCTGCTAGGACAAGCAGACCACAGCGTAGGCGTAAAGTCTTGTGAGTCGTCGATGGTGTATCTGCACTACAAGACTCCTCCCTGACAGTGGGGTTTATCGAGGGGGATGGGAGCAGGGAGGGGGAGTTGCATTGACCGATTGTGTGCTGTGGAGGATAGCTGAGGCTAGGTAACCAGGCCAGAGAGAGAACCGACATAGAATAGAGAGAAGGAGAGCAGTTTTGGAAACATAAATCGAATAAAGAGAAGGTAAAACCATGCACGGGAGAGAGAGAGCATAGAGAGAAGCAAGCCAGTGATATTTAATGGCGACGAGAGATCTGTCTGAGTCAGCAGCACAAGCCTCGGTACCGAAACCCTAGGCTGTTCGTCCAAGGATCGGGTGGTATATGTGGTAATATGTGTTGAATAGTGTTGATGAGTGTGTGGTGTCGCCTGAGATGTGTGATGGAGCCTGATTGGTGTGTGCTCGGACTCTCATTAAATTGTGTGTGTGTGTGTTACAATCTTTGCTGACGTCATGACTTTCCTCTCAACCCCTTCTTTGTCGCCAGAGTTTTTCAGAAAAAAGCAGATTTAAAAATTTGTTGACCTGACAGTTGGCCCCTCCCATGAATAAAGCATTGGGCCTTGGCATTTTACCTTCTCAGGGAGTGTGTGCAGCATGTGTGTGTGTGTGTCTGGACTATGCTGTAAAGAAACTATTCTGATTACCGGAAACGTCTCAAATTCATTTATATAGCAACGAGGAGTAAAAAGTACTGTACTAATGTCATCTTTTAGTAATTGAGCTTAATGTCACATTGATAAACATGTTTATGTCTATTTAATTTGACAATACAAAAATGTGTCCCTGAGAATGCTCTTAATGTTTTTATGAAACCAACTCATCTTTGCAGAGGCTGCTAAAAATACTGTTGTTGACTAGCTGCATAGAACAAGTCACAGCTGAATTGAATCTCCACCAATGACCTGGCGGCACACCGTTGACTGACGCTTCCCTCTCTCCAATTGCAGAAGGCCCCTTCGCTGGAACCCCTCCCACCTATGGCTACGACGCGGACCGGGCAGAGGAGCAGCGGCGACATCACGACATCCTGCCGTACATCGACGACTCCCCGTCCTCCTCGCCGCACCTCAGCTCCAAGAGCCGCAGCAGCCGCGACACGCTCTCCTCCGGCTCGCTGGAGTCGTCCAAGTCGGTATGTGAGCCGGCCCACAATCCTCTGTTCACCCACTGTTGTTGCCCTTGAATGGCTTCGGCCTCCAACTGATGGTTCATGAGAAATTCATCTTCTATTTGATTTGATGTAACTGCAGTGTAGCTTGGATTTTTGCAACGTGATGGTGTTTTTGTGAGAATACGAGCGAGGGAATCATTATAAAATGCTAACCTCACTGACACCAGCTTTGGAACAAGCAGTAGGGTACCAGTAATATCCTCTGTTGCAGTTTTCAGAGCGTGACAAAGGACTTGGGTGGGGCCCCAAAGGTTGATGGTGGCACCTGTAGATCACAGAGCAGATCTCTTCTGATTGGCTTGATAAGGGAATGAGGGGGGAGGGGGAGTGAGGGGAAGTGTGACATCATACACTTCAAATCGCCAACCCCCAAAACTCATCCTCGTGAAGCTGTCAGCCTTCCTCTCATCCAGGGAATGAGCTGTATCTGCATGGACACTGTTCTTCTGACTATACCTCTCGTCGTCTCTCTCTAAATCCCTCGTTTCCTGTCTGAGGACCCCTGGGACGAGCCAGCCAATGAAATCAAGCCTAGCTCTCTTCAACGGTTACCATGGAGAGACCCCCCACTCACACCACCATTTTCCCAGCCTAGAGAGTCGCCGTGGTTACGTACATGATGCTATGGGGTTGCAAGCGAAGACTCTTACTAGATCAGCTCTGAAATGAAGTCGGTGTTCAAATGTGGCACGTTCTTCTGCCATCGGAGAAAGTAATCGCATCAGTGGCTGTAAAGAAAGGCCGGTGGCCCCGCCCACAAGTCTTGCCTCAGCGGCAGAGTGAGCGCCAGTCAAATTTGATTGATGGCTGAAACCTGCCAATAAATGATGAGTCCCTGGGCTGCACCTAACCTCTGACCTGCGGGGTGGAATTTACACACATACCACAAGCGTGCTGATAGACTCACTGTCTCTCTCCTACTCTTTCGCACGGGCACGCACACTTACATATTCGTATACACAAAGCAATGGATTTGGTATAGCAGGGATTGTGTGGGATTTGCTGAGTAAACTCTTGTGTTTTGAGCCAGAATTCTGGACTAAACCCTGTGCTGTGTCGGTTTAGCAGTGGAGTCTTCCAGGGAAGGCCGTCCTACAAACACACACACACACACACACAAATATACACACAAATATACACCCACCAAATCAACACAGCTGCTGACAGCACTATTTGGGCAAAAACATTTCTTTTTTGTACCAGTCTTGTGCTGCAATTGTGTCTGCCCTTGGCACGTCCTCAAAAAGGAAGTCCCGCCCCCGCTCCAACCTTTTCTCGTCATCTCCCCTGATGACTCAGCACGTCCAGAGCCATTGATTGGTTCATCCGGCCAGCCTGTTGGGCTGTCCCAAGCATGAGTCATCACCCTCTCCTGCTGTTTCCCAGGGTCCATAAGGCGGTGCCTATGAAACTCCACCCAACCTGCCCTGCCTTACACACCCTGCCCGAGGGGATGAAGTTTGCGGTTGTGGTTGGACGGGTCGTCGCCATCCCTAGTTCTTACATCTCTCTAAGCCGATGGCCTTCAACCTTCCCCCCCCCCCTCCCCCACACTCCTCAGGCTAGGGATGCTTCTCCCTAATGACCCCTGTCTGCCTGCCCGGGACGTCATGGTCTCTTTGACAGACAAAAGTCACGCAGAGATGCAGTGTGGCAGATGTCAACACGTTAGCGTTAGCGACGTTAGCCTGGAGGCTCCCACGGGCCAGCCCTGTCAAGGCCCGTCTCGTCCACTCAGTTCTGAGGTGGGGAGAGGGGAGGGGGGGGGAACTAGGATGCTCAGTCACTCTCCCCACATAACCAGGTGATTCACCGACTGTGAGAACAAAGGCGTGTCCCAGATGCAGAGAGAGGCCTCATTAAAGATGGAGAAGGATGATAGTGACGTCCACATGAGATGTGAAAAAAATGAAACAAGGCACTTATCATCCCCCATTTTCTTCCTTTCGTTCCCCACAAAAGTGACACACCGCTATCCGCCACCGCCACCACCCTCGCCCCCCGCTCCTCGTTCCGTGGCGTCTCTGCTCTGAGGGGTTCATTAGTTGCCACAGCAATGAATAAAACATCAGTCTGGAGATACAGTTAACCCCCCCACCCGCACACACACACACACCCTTCACCAACCCAGCAGGGGGCATCGGGGTGTGAGGATGAGGAACCCACAAACACAAACGCTGCCTTACTCTACCATCAGATGGCTGAAGCCTGTAATGGTCTACGAGGACCCCATCTCTTCTCTCTCTATTTCCTCTCTTCTCTCCCCATCACACTGCACCAGCCCTCTGGCCCTCCTGTCTGTGAAGCCCCCCAGGCTTTGTCAGAAAATGACATAAAGAACCGTTGTAGATGATAGTAAATGCCTTTCAAGGGATTTAAACCTCCAAAGTTTTGTATTTATTTTTCTCCTGGATTAGACGGTACTGAACCAAACCAGACTGTTATAGAGCTCAGTTATTTGAGAAGTGAAATGTCTAATCCTATCTCTCTGTATAAACAGGACGCCGATCAGAGCTTTAAAAGACTTGTGGGTACTGTAGTCCTTTTTTAGCATGAACCATGACACTCCCCGGAGTTACTGACGTCTGCTGTGCATACAGCTCGTTCTCCTCTCTTCGTTTCTCCTGTCCTCCAGTGGGAGAGGTGGCGCTGTAGCAGTGGAAAGGGTCAGCTTCTGTGTGTGTGTGTGTGTCCTGCAGACAGAGCTGGACCTGGAGAAGGGTCTGGAGATGAGGAAGTGGGTGCTGTCTGGGATCCTGGCCAGCGAGGAGACCTACCTCAGCCACCTGGAGGCTCTGCTGCTGGTGAGATGCCACACACACTCACACATACTCACAGGCACGCGACCACACACACACACGCAGACAGACGTGCCAACGCCGACATGCATGTGAAACATTTCACACAGGTGGCATTTTTGATTGGCCATCAGCGTCGCTTCCTCCCAATCTTGTCCGTATTAGAGTTTGAAGTCGGAACCTCCGACCACCTTTAACCAGCACCGCTTCAACCAGTGACGCCACCGGAAAGTTTGCTCTTTGATGGCACGGGTCGGAGATGTTTACACCCTTACACACAAAGACACACACACACTCTAACCCCCTCCTGACCTCCTCCCCACAGCCCATGAAGCCACTAAAGGCCGCAGCCACCACCTCCCAGCCCGTGCTGTCCGTCCCCCAGATAGAGACCATCTTCTTCAAAGTGCCAGAGCTCTATGAGATCCACAAGGAGTTTTATGATGGCCTGCTACCCAGGGTGCAACAGTGGAGCCACCACCAGCGCGTCGGAGACCTCTTTCAGAAGCAGGTGAGACAATGCTGGGCAGCCTGGGGGAAGGAACATCCTGTCAGTCAGTCAGTCAGTCTGACAGCTAGTCAGACACAGACAGTCAGTCAGTCTGACAGGTAGTCTGACACAGACAGTCAGTCAGTCAGTCAAACAGCTAGACACACAGATTGACAGTCAGTCAAAGAGCTGAACATCATGTCAGCCAGCCAGACAGATAGTCAGTCAGCTAGACTGTCAGTCAGTCAGGCAGACAGTCAGTCAGACAGACAGACAGACAGACAGACAGACAGAGACAGACAGACAGACAGACAGACAGTCAGTCAGTCAGACAGACAGACAGACAGAGACAGACAGACAGACAGACAGACAGACAGAGGTTCATACAGTACTGGTTGCAGTGCTCAGGCTCTCTGTGTTTGCGTCTCTGTTAAGAGAGACCTTGTCTGTGTGTGAGGTCATGAAGCCCCAAATGGATGAAATCCCCCCACTAACAGGACAGGACAGAATATCCAGTAGGTGTGCATCAAACCTTACAGGAAGCCTCCCTGATCGACCCTGTCTAACTTACCTGATCCCAGGTCTATACAGACTGTCAGCGGGACTGCCGGCAGTGACTACAGCTACCGCCTCTCTTTCTCGGCCGTGTTCTCTTTCACACTTCCACTCCTCCTTTTCTCCCCCCCGTCCGTCCGTCCGTCCGTCTTTACATCTTCCTGGCCTGTCTCCTGTACCGTGCACTCCCATCCCCTGATCAATCTCTGTTTCACCCTCCTTTCAGAATAGAGGGTCGACTTCCAAGGAGATCCTCCCATGGCCAGACAGCCCTGTCATGACCAGGACACACTCTCAAACACTAACACGCACGCACACACACATCACAGCGCTGTCTATTTAGCCAGGCAGATGAGAGATGACGAATACTACGCTGTGCTTTGTGTCTCTAAGAAGCTACTATAAATAGGCACTGTAGCACGAGCAGAGCCTTGTCTCTCTTCCTCTCCCTATTAACTTGACTAAGCTGACTCCCTCAGGGCAAGGAGGCAGAAAACTGGGTTTGTCTCTTCCTATCGCGAACGCATGCATCGAAATACTACACTTCTGTTTTCGTTTGTTCGTTAATCAGTTTTTCCGTCTCCAGCCGCTCGTCTCCGTCATTTCAGGAGTCTTTGTCTGGTAGACACGATCAGAGATGGCATCAAAAGCTGTGTCACATCTGCCTAGAAGACGGGTGCTTTTTTTCCATGTCCCCGGCTGATAGAACAGAGAGGCGCCGATGCTCTCTCTCTCTCTCTCTCTCTCTCTCTCTCATTGTCTCCCACTTTCTCTCGTTCACTTCTGTAGACAACATCTCGCCCCTATCCTCTCTCTCTCTCTCATTACCCTCTCTCGCTCTCATTCTTTCTCTCACTCAGCTTCTCATTTTTTTCTACCTTCTTTCCTATCTATCCCTTCCCTCTACCTCCCCCTTTCCTCTTCTCCCCCTCCCCCCCACATCCTTCCTATCTCCCACTCTTCCAGACACAATAAAGAGATAGAGGTTTCAGTCCCTGCCGAAAAACCCTTTTCAGACATGATGACCATTTAGAGGTGAATGAAGGGGAGGGAGAAGGAGAGGAGAAGGCAAGGGAGAAGAAGGCAGGGGAGGGAGAAGGCAGGGGAGGGAGAAGGCAGGGGAGGAGAAGGAGAGGAGAAGGCAGGGGAGGAGAAGGCAGGGGAGGGAGAAGGAGAGAAGGCAGGGGAGGAGAAGGCAGAGTAGGGAGAAGGAGAGAAGGCAGGGGAGGGAGAAGGAGAGAAGGCAGGGGAGGAGAAGGCAGAGTAGGGAGAAGGAGAGAAGGCAGGGGAGGGAGAAGGCAGGGGAGGGGTCATTCAGTGGAAGAGCGGTTTGAGGCTGGGCTCTTTATGGACCTGATTCTGCATGTTAGATGGCTGAAAATGGGAATGAATGGAAAGGAAGCACATGGGTTTCACACATATATAGACGTACGTATACAATGCACTATGTGCTGTGTATGCATATACGCAGCAGTGTGCGTGGCCTGACAACACGTACTCTATTTTCTGTGGCATTTATACCCTGCGGATTGGCTGATTTTGTGTGTGCCCACTGTTGGGAGGATTGGTTCTGGACTAGCAGGCTTGGGAGGGGGGGGGGGGTGCAGGGGGGGGATTACTCTGTGTGGTGAAAATTGCTTCAGCCCTTTTACTTCCTGTCTAATGGCTGTTGTAACGGGCCAAAATCGATTCTCGTGGCGTGACGCCGAGGCACGTGAGGTGCGGAGAAAGGTTAGAAGCGGGGTCGCAGCTGGGCGCACCGAGCTGCTCTCTGGGGTGGTGATATCACGGGGAACGACGTCATCGGAAGTAAAGATGGAGGCTTAGAGAGCGAGCGACGAGCAGCTAAGATAGGTAGGACAGATAGCGATGGAGAGAGAGGCGAGGGAGGGAAAGAGGTAGACAGAGGAATAATAGGAGAACATGGAATACAAAATAGAGAGCGATAAGAGATTAGCATATTCATGAGCGTATGCTAATTGACCTGTAGTAAGGTTGATTAGAGAGCCATATTGGGCCTGTGTTCTGTGCCCCTCCAGTCTGGTCTCTAGGGACACTTCTAGTGTCTGTGTGTGTGTTTGGTGCTTTTTCATATGTCCGTGTTATTGTTTCTCTCGGTTTGCCCCCTCTCAATGTCACACACTCCAGGCCCCCTCTCCGCATTGATTGGTCTGTAGAGCGCTGAAGAGATAGATGGGCGTCACCTTGGCGATGGTGTTAGGCTAGCGAGGAAGGTCGAACGCACGTCTCACATTTACAGATATGTCCATCTTTTTTTTGCACAGCAGATGTTGCCGCCGACTTTAATAACTTACTCAGTATGCGGGCTCTCTCCGCCTCTGCTGCCATGGCAACAGCCCTGCGTACCTGCAGAGCACCGCCGCCGAACCGGGACAGGGGTTCCCCCGCGGTGGCGGTGACAGCGTCCAGTCTGTCGTCAATCAAATCTTGTGTTTCCATTGGTTTGGCGACGAGCGTGTTGTTAGGGTGGGGGTGGGGATCGCATATTCACTTCCTACTATGCAGTCACATAACCTAACACACAGGTTTTAACAAGCAACTTTGGGGTGTTTTGCCCATCGTCTTTTCTTCGTCTGCTAGGCCAGCCAGCTAGGAGTTTACCGGGCCTTCGTGGACAACTATGAGGTCGCCGTGGAGACAGCAGAGAAGTGCTGCCAGGCCAACACACAGTTCGCCGAGATCTCTGAGGTGAGGGGAACCTCGCCGTCTGAACTTGTGCTCGTGTTTGGGAATGTGTGGGCATGTTGGTGTGTGTGTGTGTGTGTGTGTGTGTGTGTGAGTATGATTTCTTCATTTGTGTCCTTTCATCTTCATCCTTGGGGTGACGGTGGGTTCCGGAAATGAGGACCAATTTAACACTGTGACTAGTAGTGTCACTAGCAGTTTTGGAAAAACTGAAAAGTGCCAACAATCCACTCACCCTCTTATTTGACTGTGTTTCACACCTCTCAACAGGACCAGAGGCGAGAATTCGGATGAAAGCGTGTGTCTGTTGGTGTGTGTGTGTCAATAGATGTGTTGTTAGCAGTGCAGGAACAACGCAAGTAGAGTGTATTTGTGTGAGTGTATTTCAGTGTGTGTCCCTGTACTTGTGTGTATCTGTGTGTGTGTGTGTGTGGGGGGGGGGGGTGGAGAGGATGGGGTTGTTCTTCAAAATATATAAAAAATTGCTTCCTCATACCTACCCAAGCCCCTAGCTAGCTTCCCTGGGGGAAGTTGCCACGCTCTGTCTCAACTATGCACAAATGAAGCATGACAGGCACAGTATATTCATTTATCCCTCCCTCTCTCCCTCTCTCCCTCCCCGCTGTACGGGCCCAGGGCCCAGAGGTGGACTAGGGTGTCAGTGGGGCTGTGGAACGAGGTCCCGTGTAGACAAAAGATGGAACCTTACCATAACAGAACCTTTAGTCCTGAACCAGAAAACCAGAACAGGCTTGGGGGGGCTTTTGTCATTTCTGCCCTGTAGAAGCTGCTGTTGTGACCATAGTCAGAGAAGATGCGGTATTGCGTAAGAGTTTACGCAAGACGCTTCATTGGTTATCAGACTACGGGGCAAATAAAGCTAAATGAGCCAATAGGAGATGAAGGCCACTCTTCCTGTTGGGTTTCATTTATATACGGGACTTGGAATCCAAACAGAAATGACATCGCTCTCTGCGAAACACGAGAGCGTCCGGCGCCATTTTGAGTGAGAGGCTGGCTTCATGATCGCCACGTGTTTGACAGACGATCCATCTTTCGGCGTTTTTAATGTTCGACGTAACGATGCGTTTCCCCCTCTTTTTCCCTCAGCTGAATGTGTGTGTGAGAGTGTGTGTGTGTGCGCGCGCGCGTGCGTGCGTGTGAGAATGTGCTCAGTACGACATTTAAATGTGGAAGCTGCTGACATTGTAGTGAGACTAAGACGTCCAGCTTTATGAAACAAAATGACCGGGGGACATTTTCTCGTAATTATGTTCTCATGCTTTATTCATTTCTTTTGCTCCCCACAGTGTTTGTCTGACAGTATGAGAACGGGGGACACAGTCAACACATTATTGACACCAATATAGTGTGCTTGGTTTTTCCTGTTTTTTTATTGACCGCTCCCTCCCTCCTCCCCCTCACACACACTGCCTCCCTCTCTCCCTCCCTCCCTCCCTCCCTCCCTCTCCGCAGAATCTGAAGGTGAGAAGCACCAAAGAATGCAAAGACCAGTCGGCCAAGAACTCCCTGGAGAGTAAGTAGCCATGACACTTATCTTAGATAGGCTCCCCAAAAACACCCCTTCCATCCATCCCAAAGCTCAACATGCCCGAGTGTTCCACATCCACCGAGGGAACCCCCAGAATGTGCCCCCCCCTCCTACCATCCCATTCCACCCGCGTAGCCATCAGCTTTTGGGCTTCAGAGTCTGTGTGTTGACCTGTGCAGAGAGTCCAGTCAACATGACGGCCACGTTTCTCCTCTCTCCTCTTCCCCTTGTCTCAGCTCTGCTCTACAAGCCAGTGGACCGCGTCACACGCAGCACGCTGGTATTGCACGTGAGTAATAACCCATCAATCAAGCACTTGTGGCTTTACGAGGTTTTCCAGGCTTTTAATTTCCCTGAGGATACTCAGCAAGTTCTTTGCCGTTTGGCCGTGTAAGCAATGTGTGCCTGCGTGTTTGTGCGAATGTGTGCGGTGTGGCTGCGTGTGTGTGTGTACCCCTCTCCTTTAGGACTTGTTGAAGCACACCCCCTCCAGCCACCCCGACCACCCCCTCCTGCAGGACGCCCTGCGGATCTCCCAGAACTTCCTGTCCAGCATCAACGAGGAGACCACGCCCCGCCGCCAGTCCATGACCGTCAAGAAGGGAGAGGTGAGGGGGCGAGAGGCTTCAGCCAATCAATGAATCAATCAGCTTAGAAAAAACAAAGCCGGATCAATTATTCAATCCGACAGTCAAACTTAAGTTGGTGCAGCGCTTCAGCAGCAGTGGTGTGTGTGTGTGTGTGTATGTAAGGGGTGGCATGGTGTGTGTGTGTGTGTATGTGTATGTAAGGGGTGGCATGGTGTGTGTGTATGTGTATGTAAGGGGTGGCATGGTGTGTGTGTATGGGGGTGGGTCCAGATTCCTGTGTTGCACCACAGTCCCCCTCTTGCCTTGTGGTTGGCCTCTGTGACCTGCCCATGACCATGCTTAGGTCACAAGGTCACGTTGGGTGTCGGGATGCGATGCAACGCTGATGTACGCACTGCACTCACGACCCACAACCCACAACAGCAGCAAGACGACACGGCATCACCCTCTTAATGAAAAGCAGCTAACCCTAAGCAAGAGAGGCTTTCTGCTGCAGAGCAGGTTCCATGCCCATGTATGGTCATAATCAAATCTTCCAGTACAGCCCACTTGTGTTTGCTCACTGTGGTGGATTCTTGTCTCCCCCTAGGCCCCGCCTCCCAGCCCCCATGTTTCCCTAGAGACCACACGGCAGAGGCGTGTGAATGGAGGGCACACTTTGATTGGCAGGTGGCGTACATAGCCAGAGATAATGCCCTGTAATGAGCCGACAGCTCGCTTACTGATGGGAGTCGCCATTCATTATTTAGAACGTGGCAGGGAGGGGGTTGTGGAGGCTCCACCCCTCTGCACAAGGGAGGGCGGGGGTGGCGTGTACTATAATGCTCACATGCGAGCTTTGACGTCTGTTTCATATCTCCCCGTTTCCTCCCATTGCTTCGTCCTCGCCAACACTCTTTCTTTCGCACCTTATTCCCCATCTCTCCCTCCTCCGTGCCCTGCTACGCCTTCCGTTTCTCTCTCCCTCTATCCCCACTGGCCCCATTTGCAGCCCTGCCTGTCTCAGACCACACCAATCATCAAATATTGATAGGGGATACATGAAATGAAAGTAGAGCCTTACAGCAGTCGAAATCAACAAGGAGGGTTGGGGTGTGGTGGGGTGAGGTGAGGGTTGGGAGACAGCCCAGGGGCTGTCTGTATGTGGAAAGGATCCATCCATAACAGGCTTCTTACTAGTTACCGTGACGCCCTGTTCGGTGGTCTTGTGTGTCAGTTGTAACCCAACTCAGTCTGCCCTGTAGGTCTTGAAGGTGGGGTTAATGGCTTCTGATGTTGGAAATCTGGGGAGTTTGGAGAGGCAAGACTGTGGAGATGCTCATCTGAGTTAAACCTTGTTGAGCAGTGAGGAAGTATGCGGTTTGCTGTATATTAAAATAGGCAGGTTTGAGGAAGTCTGCAAGTATTGTAAAAGAAGGAAGGAGTGCTAAGTACGCAAGTACGCAAGTACTTAGAAAGGCAGGCAGCAGTGAGAAGTATGCAGGTACTCTGTTTGAAATGAGGTACTGGGAAGTGAGAAGAGGCAGCAGGTCGGTCAAAGGTTGTGTGTGTGTGTGTGTGTGTGTGTGTGTGTGTGGTGTGAGTATGCGCTGCTGTGTGTGCTGATGCTGTGTGTGTGTGCGTGTCTCGTCCGCACCTACACCAGCCGTGTGTCATGTGTGTGTGTGTGTGTGTGTGCGGTGAAGGTGGGGGGGAGGTCCATGCCCACTAATCTATCATCCCTCGTGTGCCGGCGTGATACCACACAGCCTACAAAGAAACGATAGAACTCATGGCATTCGCTCGGATTTGGCGAGGCATGGCGGGGGCGGGGGACCAGCCCAACGACTAGCTAAGTGGCACCCGTCAGGGCCAGCCCAGCCAGGCACATGGGGAGAGCGGCCCCTATGACCAGGAGCGCATCGCTTGCATCACTACAACAATGCACACACCTGAGCCGCTCGCCTCCCTTCCATGCCTCTGGGGAAAGATGCTGGCTCCAGATGTGTGTCCTGGGAGTGGTGCCTCGTGTGTGTGTGTGATCGCCCGAGACCACCTTCGGTCCCTTGGTACATGCCACAACACACCACTGATTGTTTCGTGTAGCATGCGTAAGAAACATCACACACTTGTGCGCCTCGACACATGCCACAAGCCATTCCCATCAGATACATGTGCCATGCTCTATTGTTTGTTTTAAAAGACACCTACCACATGTCAGGCCGACGCCTCACCCTGAAGACGCGCAATATTGGAGTACACCACACACGTTTCAATATCACACCGAACGCACATCAGTGTAGTTGTGCAGGAGCCAAACAATAGCCTATATCCTGTTGTGTTTATTTCCCCTCCACACAATCCTGAACACACACATCAACAATCCAAACTCCTCGCTCACCACCCTACCTATTCACCATAAGCACTCCACAACATAAGCACCCGGCGTCTTCCTACAATATAAGATCTTTCGATTGTTGTTTTTCGCCAATCAGGCAGGCATCTCCTCACTTGTCTCTCGTCACCCCGCATAGAAGTGCTGTCGACTGTGCAGTCGACAACCACACCGCCGATCCCTCAATTAGAGAAGCGTACCTGCTCGAGTAAGTAGTCCGAACCATATCTTAACACCTTTCAAACCAAACGAGCCCCAGCTCAACCACGCATTCAACCCTGGGCGTAAACATACAACACAAACATGTCACTATCGAAATTCAGCTTCGCCCAAGATAAAGACACCCACCAGACTTCTAAATACCAAAGCCCTGACCTCTCACTTTTTTGAGGCCAGAAAAGAGGCCATCTTTTAAATATTTCACTCTCGAATATTAGTGGCTGGCTGTACTGTGCTCCTGTCTTGAGACATTTCCTACCTCAGACTAGACGAGTCTCTATATCTCTGTGCATTTAGTCTCTCAGCCCTGTCAGTCTATGACAACAAGACAAGGTTACTCTTGTCACTGTCTATTGCTCAGTCTAGCCGTGGTAACCCCTAGTTGAGAGGTCTAATTTGATTGGTTTCCAATCCAACTTTGTAGAGTGCTGAGGACTAGTAACCATGATGTCCAAAGTGTCATGTGTGTCCAGGGTTTGGGTGGGAAGGGGTTTTCAATCCTCTTACCTCTCCTGAAGGTAAGAAGGACCTGCTACACACACACACACACACACACACACACAGAGGAGCTATAAATCCTACATCTGCCTGTTATTCTGTTATCCCTCTCAACTAGCTTATCCCCCTGTTGTGAGATCACATGTATTGTGGAGTCCTGTCACACCCTTATGGGATATGTAGTTCCTTTGTCCTCCAGTTACTGTGATGGGGTTCCACCAACCAGCACAGGCAACAAGACAGGGGGTGATCTTATGAAATATGTGTATTGTATTCTAGCTGTAGTGAGCTGTGCTCCAGGGGGGTCAGCGCTGTGTCAGTGGGTGGTCTACTTTCAGGATTGGGGATTGGAAGCCTGGCTAATCTGAGAATCTGTCTCTGATCTACTTGGCTGCTTTCAGTCCATTGGCTCATTCACCCCCCCCCCATCATGCCAGGACCAACAGGATTGAGGAAGGTGGCTGGAATCCTCTTCCATCAGACATCTTACCTTACAGCCAGAGGGCACCTGCCATGCTTGCAGAGTGTCCTCTGAGGTTGAGCCCTGGGACACAGACGGCTAGAGTGACGGGATCCGTCAGGGATGTCCGTCTCCAGTTTAGCCCTCGTGGAAAGGGCGCATGACTCATCCCACACGCACTTGTCACTCGCTGGTGCACTATCATGATGTCATCACTCGCGTGTGTCCAGACAGGACGTAGAATGGTGGCCGGCACGTGGTGTCATCGGCTAAACGTCACCAAACAAGAGGTTGCGATATTGTCCCCTGATTTGCTTGATGTTTCTTTTATATTTAAGGGTGTAATTTTGAGTGGCAGGTTGGGGTATGAATCATCTCGCATGGAAGTTATCTATCACAGACTGTCATCGCAGGCTTCGTTATCTGGCTAATGAATAATTACATCCGCCATTGGGAATTAGAACTGTTTCACATGCTTGGCTCAGGAACCGTGCTATGAATGTAGATGATTCACGAAGAGTGTGTGTGTGGGGGGTGGAGGGGGGGTAGGGGGGAGGTGTCTGCAGCTCCACAGAAAGGTTGGCCGCCCACCGACTGTTCCGGCCCACCCTGCATTTTGCCAGGGGAGACCCTGTTAGGTGTGTGTTTGTATGACTCACACACACAAGCGCGTCCACACACCGGCAGATTGTCCTCCACAGTGGTGTTATGGCAGAGGGTAATGACTGAGCGTTCAGGAGAGGCGCTGCAGGGGAGAGATGGCGGGGGGGGGGCGGGCTTCCTGTCCACTGTGTGTGTGTCGGGAAGGGGCACTGTGATTGGCTTGGAGAGGGGGGGGGTGAGAGAAGGTGAGGGGGAGGGAACGAGAGAAGAGGGTATGTGTGTGTGCGAGGGTGCTACTAGTGTGTCTTATCCCCTCAGGTCCAGCTTATACAGGCCACCATTGGTCGCGGTGAGCAGCGTTGGAGCTGAGCTCAGATCCCACCCACTCAGGAATGAGTGGCTTGCTTTACCTGCTCTGCCCCCATATCGTGTGTGTGCTTTGTTCAAACATCACCTCCTCCATGGCAGCCTTCAAACACAGGCCAGCTTGTTTGGACAGCGTTCATGGACATTGTGTTGTTCAGGACTACAGAGATACTCCTCCTCTAAATATGTAGATCTCTAGGTCAGACGTGGACAATACGCAGTGTTCTGTGGTCTGACATTAGTCCCTTGCTCTGTTCAGCCCTTCGTTTCTTGAAGGCTCATTTGTGGAGTGAAAGGGGCGTGACTGACCCCTCCTGGTGTCAGCCTGTATTGCAGGCCACACACACCACTGAAAGTGCCAGAAGTTGATGAGTTTGGAGGATGAAAGGATATTGTCCGGCTTTTAGGATCATTATGATCTTGCCTTTGTCTAACTTTGTATGTGTGTGTCCATGTGCGCGCGCGTGTGCGTGCGTGCGTGCGTGTGTGTGCGTGCGTGTGTGTGCGTGCGTGCGTGTGTGTGTGTGCGTGCGTGCGTGTGTGTGTGTCCATGTGCGCGCGCGTGTGCGTGCGTGCGTGTGTGTGGGGCGGGTGGTGCAGAACCGTCAGCTGCTGAAGGACAGCTTCATGGTGGAGATGGTGGAGGGAGCCAGGAAGCTTCGCCACGTGTTCCTCTTCACCGACCTGCTGCTCTGCGCCAAGCTCAAGAAGCAGATCGGAGGGTGAGCCGTCTGTCTGTCTGCCTGTCTCCCTGTCTACCTGTCTGCCTCCCTTTTTGTTCGGCAGTCTATCTGGGTTTTACCATTTCAACCCTGTGTTTTAGAATGTGCTCAGTATTTTAAGGTGTGTTGCGTTGTCTCTTTCTCCTTCTCTCCCTCTTTCTCTTCCTCGCTCTTTCTCTCCCCTCCCCTCTCCAGGAAGAGTCAGCAGTATGACTCTAAGTGGTACATCCCTCTATCAGACCTGACCTTCCAGAGTGGCGAGGAGGCGGAGCCTCTGTCCATCCCCCAAGTGCCCGACGAGGAGCTGGATGCCATGAAGGTCAAGATCTCCCATCTAAAGAGTGAGATCCAGAGAGAGAAGGTACACACACTATCAAGTATATGAACAAACACACACCGGCCCATCCATGGACGCACACGCAAACACGCGCATTCTAATCCCCTCCCATTTATCTCCTCGGTCGTCAACCTCCAGAGAGCCAACAAGGGGTCAAAGGTCATTGACAGGCTGAAGAAGAAGCTGTCGGAGCAGGAGTCTCTCCTGCTGCTCACCTCCCCCAGCATGGCCCTCAGGGTCCACAACCGGAACGGCAAGGTACGGCCAGCTTCATCATCATTCACCATGATGATCCTTACTGTGTCAGGCCATGAAAGCATGGCTGTGTGTGTGCTGGCATTTGTTTGCATGTTCCGTGACGTTATTGGTCTTCTTGCCGTCATTTCCAGAGCTACATGTTCCTGATGTCGTCAGACTATGAGAGGGCAGAGTGGAAAGAGATGATCCGAGAGCAGCAGAAGAAATGTGGGTGTCTCAATCGTGCGCGCGCCACACTTACACACGCAAACGCGCGCGGACACACATTCTTTCTCGCACACTCGCAAACACATGCACGCACGGACTTACACTCTCACAAACACTGACACGCTCTCTCACACACATAGACACACACTCACACTCTGCGGTTGACCCTGACCTTTTGAACCTGCAGGTTTTAAGAGCGTGTCTCTGACATCCATGGAGCTGCAGATGCTGACTAACTCGTGTGTGAAGCTTCAGACGGTTCATCACATCCCCCTCACCATCAACAAAGAAGGTACAGGTTCACCCAGCCTGGAGCAGCAGAGGCTCCATCCTGTCTGACTCAGGCTTGAACACAAACACAGACTCCCGTTCCTGTCTGAGCCTCTCCGCTCTGTCTCTCTCTCTCTCTCTCTCTCTCTTCTCTCTATCTCTCTCCCTCTCTTACACTCTCTACCTTACTCTCTCTCTCTTCTCTATCTCTCTTACTCTCTCTCTATCTCTGTCTGACCTGACCTGACCTGTTGTTCCAGATGACGAGTCCCCCGGTCTCCACGGGTTCCTGAATGTAATCGTCCACTCGGCCTCCGGCCTCAAGCAGAGCTTAAGTGAGTCACCCCGGCCCTTCTCCCCCATCGAGGCCCTTCTGCAGTGTTTTTTGTTCAATTCCTCCAACTTAGCACTTGAACTACAGTAGCCATTCTCAAAGTGGCCCTTGTGCAGGCTCCCACCATAGACTTGAAGGCATATTACATAATTTAGCCTTGCTTCGATACAGTGATAGGATGTCATCTGTACTTGAACAATGCTGTCATGTGTACCACGTCAACACCTTGCTTGCGCTTCATGTCCATAGTGTAATTCAGTGGTGTCAAACCCTGGTCCTCGAGGGCCGCTGTCCTGAAGGTTTTCGATGTTTCCCTGCTCCAGTACACCTGATTCTAATGAATGGGTTGTTATCAAGCTCCGTGGAAGCCTGATAATGACCCTTCATTTGAATCAGGTGTGGTGGAGCAGGTAAACATCGAAAACCTTCAGGACAGCGGCCCTCGAAGACCAGGGTTTGACACCCCTCGTGTAATTAGTTCACAAAGGTCAGATGGCAGAGGTCATCCATAGTGTGTGTGTGTGTCTCAGACTCTGTTAGCACTCTTGTTAGACGGCGGGTATGTGTGGGTGTGATTCTAACAGTCTCCTGCCTCCTCACCCAGATCTCTACTGCGCCCTGGAGGTAGACTCCTTTGGCTACTTTGTGAACAAGGCCAAGACGAGAGTGTACCGCTACACCACTGAACCCAAGTGGAATGAGGTGAGAGGCTTGATCGCGTGTGTCTGTGCGCGTATAGTGTTTCAGTGTATGTTTAGGGGGCATCACATCTGGTATGGATGATGTAACAACATCTTAACGAGGGTGTGTGTGTGTGTGTGTGTGTGTGTGTGTGTGTGTGTGTGTGTGTGTGTGTGTGTGTGTGTGTGTGTGGGTGGGTGTTGGTGTGGGTGCGTGTGTGATTAACTTGCTGAGAAACAGCAAGAGAGGCCTAACAGCGGTGCAGCTTTTTCCCCTGTCAGCACACACACACACACGAACACACACAGCGTTACAACGTGACTACTAGACTACCTGAAGAAGCTACTTGAAGTCCAGGGGTAAACCAAACTCAAGACATCGCCAGACAGATTCTAAACTAAGGGAACATTGGCCTACCGAAAATACACATGAACACACAGTCAGACACTATCAGCCGAGGCCCCTGGTCTGCTGTGCCAAGCCACTGGCCCAGCAGTTGCCTAACGACTTAGCGCACCAACGTGGAAACAGCACTAGGCTAACGAAGAGCTGATGACTCATGACATTGGAAACGCTAGCGATGCGCCTTGCTACCCAGCAACATACCCCACCCCGTCCAAGCAAATTGTGTGTGTGTCCTATCGGGTGTGTTCTGGTTAATAATTAAAGAAGATTTCGCTCGGATGTGCGCTCTGGCATAGGTTGTTTTGTCGTTATCGCCGAAGTTTGAATGACAGTTTAGCGTCATTAGATGAACTTAGCTCAGCTCCGTTTCCTGTCTACCAGCAGGCCTGTTCACACCACAGTGCAAACAATCTCAGTGCCAAGGGGGGAAACACTATAGCGGCAACACAGTCACTGTACGCTTGCTCCTCTCAATTCAAAGGATTTGGGGTTGCCGGTTGATACCGTGTGTTTTTGTGCGCTCTGCAGGAGTTTGAGATTGAACTGGAGGGCTCGCAGACCTTGAGGCTTCTCTGCTATGAGAAGAGCTACAACAAAAGCAAGGCTAACAGGGAGGATGGAGACAGCTCAGACCACATCATGGGCAAGGGCCAAATACCGGTAAGGATGTTGCCTATGTTCCTTACCTTCAATACTGCATTCATCCGTCATTGTCATGCGTCAAGTCATCAAGTCGCCGCTATTGTCGTCATACCATTGGGAGAATGTCTGTATCAGGCGGTGACGTCATCGTCGAGCAACTGCAGTATGATGTCATGCTGAAGGCAGTTTCGGCATTGGGGGATGAGGGGGGGGGGTTCTTCTTTAACATTGATTATCATTAAGTGAAACAACTAGTACAGTTCACATAGCATTCGGATCTGGGTCTGTTCTGGTCAGATTCATCAGCTTTCTGTATATCAGCCTGTGAACTTCAGTCCCAACTTCAGACCATCTGCATAGCGGCTGCCACAACACAGTCTTGTCTGCGGGTACATGGTGCATCCCATAACCCACCTTTCCCATCTTTGGTTATCTCTTCGTTTTCATTTGAAGAAACAGATGTTGGTTGGTCTGGCAAAAGGAGATGAAAGTGGTCCTTGCTTTCAGTCTGTCAACCCTTTTATGAGAGCAGGTTATCTGGAAAAGCGAAAGTAGCAGGACATCCTGTGGCCGTCAGATAGCACCCATAATTCATGTCTTCCTGTAAATGTCACAGCCTTAATACGGCCTCGACTGTGCGGACCCCGGGGCGGGCGCTCAGATCTGGCAACCCCGTCTCCATGGTGACCTTGCTCCTGCAGATGTAGTGTGTGTGTGTGTGTTTGTACTACTATGTTTGAAGGACAGTGGCAGGCTTTGTTAAAGGTCTTGGTTTGGCTTTTATCTGCTTGATGTTCTACCGTCTCTGCTTCCCCTTTGGTTAGTGCCGTCATCCCCTCTCCCCTTCCACATGAAACCAGGTGTGTGTGCGTGTGTGTGTGTGTGTGTGCGTGTGTGTGTGTGCATGTGTGTGTGTGTGCACGTGTGTGTGCCTGCGCGTGTGTGTGCGTGCAAACAAGCGTACTCTTTCTGAAAGCCAGAGCAGCCAAGTTTCCATTATCTTTTGTTCTCTGTCTACTGAAAATGGTCACACAACCTCCTCTAGTGGTGGTCAGAATACCTGCCACAGACGCACAGTGCTTCTATCTTCACCATTCCCATCCTCCTCTCGTCTCCTCCTGCTGTTACATTGTCATTCCCTTCATAGCTCGGATGGAAAATCCCATTTTAGAGCGGGGCAGGGAATAAGGACGGTTGTGTTTTTGAAGAAGCCAAAATAAGCCCCAGATGATTGGTCTGCAGATGGCTGCCAGAACAAACCGCCCAAAGCTGGGAGAAGCTGTGTAGCAGGATCATCCCGCTCTGCAGTGCACACCACGTGTTTATCCACTCTACACTCTCCCATGATCCTCTCTGGGTGGCATGGACTCTGCCCATGAAGCTTTAGCATGTTACATCCAGCTTCATTACACACACAAACGCACGCACGGAACGTTCGCTAACATGAGCACCATATGTGTACACAGAAATTCACACAAACATGAATTCACGCAAACATGAATTCACACACATCCACACGTTGTTGAAAGCTGAGCGGCTTATTCAGAAATACCCAGCAGATGATTCGGATCAGTGTTCCTCGCGTTCACAGTCTTTCCTGTGGGTAGGGGTCTGATGCTCTGGGCTCAACTCCCTGGTCTTGCTGTATGTTTGTGTGTGAGTATTTGTCTGTGTGTCTGGAGGGGGGGGGGTGCATGCGTGTTTGTGTGTGTGTGTGTCTTTCTGTCAGAATATGTGTGCTGGCTGTGTGTGGTTTGTGTGTGTGGTGTGTGGCTGTGTGTAGCTTGTGTGTGGTTTGTGTGTGGTGTATGTAGTTGCGTTGTGGCTGTGTGGTTTGTGGGTGGCCTGTGTGTGGTTTGTGTATGGTTCGTGTGTGGTGTGTGTTGTTTGTGTGTGGTGTTTGTTTTGGATGCCGTTAATCTGGGGTTTCACCAGAGGCATCTGGGTAGAGTGTGAAGAGGCTGGTGATGGGAGGAGAGGTGACGGAAAATTTCACAGCTTAGACCCAAGCTAACTTAAGACAAGGAGATTAGCTGTGACTAACCGGAGCGACAGGAAGAGAGGGGAGACAATCGAGGAGCAAGGGAAGAAAGCAGGCGCGAGGCCAGAGGAGGAGAATGAGCGACGACGACAAGAAGGGAGGAGAATCTAGCAGAGAAGGAGCAGGAGAAGTTGGTCTGACTACACACGTGCCTGCATAGGTTGTTGCCATACAGACGCACACAAATTCCTTCATCGCTCCAGGCGTCGGGGTGAAGAACATACAGAGAGACGCGTCGGGATAGAACCATCCTGCAAGACTGAGAACTGGGGACCCACACGCTCAGGCCCGGTGACCCCAGATTCTACCCCAGGACGAAGGACAGAAGGTGGGAGAGGGGAGGAGGAAGAGGCCTGGGAAGGACGGTAGCATCCCTCAGCTGCTCTCTGGAGTAACGCCACAGAACAAGGACGACCACCAGCTGGACGGAGATCAACACTGAACTGAGGAGCTCAGACTTTGCCAGTCACCTGCTCTCCTGCCTGTCCATTAGTCGGTCAGTCAATAACTCAGTCAGTTAGCTTGTCAGGGGCACGTATATTGGAGACTATGATGGGTGGGGACGTGGAGGGAAGGTGCAGCAGCCTGTTTGTTGGAGACAGCCAGACAAAGGTTCCTCCTTGGGGGCAGGGGTGCCGGTTGTGAGGGCGCATATGCAACACCCTGCTCAGAGGCAAGGTAACACAACAGCACCAGGGACACACGATTGACCTTTGTGTATGTGTGTGTGTGTGTGTGTGTGTGTGTGTGTGTGTGTGTCGCTCCATTTGAGAGGTGCATCAGCGTAAGATGGGATAGTAACATGGTGTTCCTGTACTTAGTAATGGTCACTGCCAGGACGGACCGTTTGTTTAGCGCAAAGTCACGTTTCATGATTCAGAGCTGCACCTGACCAGATTAGACTCAGAGAATGGAGAGGGGGGGGCTCAGTTAAGGAGCTCAACACTAACCTGCACTACCTGTACTCACCTGACCAGATGACCAGTGAAAGTTGCCCATATGGCGACAAGTAGTTTAAACTCTGACTTCATCTCTTTGAAGTGGCTTAAAAGCTCATGCCGCATGTGAAACCCATTAGGAGTGAAAGTGTTCGGTGCGGGTGCTTGTACTGTTGGTGGGTCATTCATGCGGTTACTGTTTGTTTCCCTGCCAGCTCGACCCACAGACGCTCCAAGGCAAAGACTGGCAGAGGACCGTGATCCCCATGAATGGGGTGAGTACGTTTGTCTTGATGTGTGTGTGTGCATGGGGAGGAACAGAAGGGAGTGTATATGTATGAGTGTCAACACTGAGTTCTGCCTTCCTTCAACAACCCCATCCCCCCCCCCCCCCCCCCCCAGATTGAGGTGAAGCTGTCCATGAAGTTCACCAGCCGGGAGTTCAGCCTGAAGAGGATGCCGTCACGGAAACCCATGGGCGTTTTCGGCATCAAGATCTCCACGGTGACCAAGTGAGTCGACTGATCGCTGTCTTGACCATCTGGCCCCTGTTACCAGGGAGACAGGCATCCCTACGCCAACTGGTGATGGCGGGGGGAACCCGAGTGAATGTGACAGGGGGCTGATCTCACTGACTGGGGGGAGGATCCTGACGAGGGGCGGGTGGGGAGGGGGGGTTGAGGTGAAAGAGAGGGAAAGAGGAAGTGGAGTTTGATCGCGTGGCTCTGGGCTCTTCAGAACACAGCATGGGAATCAAATGTGGCAGCATAAATCATAAGAAAGCAGCGTTAGAGTGTTGCTGAGTGATGGTGTGGGAACGCACTTGTGTGACTGTGAGTTTGGAATACAGGGAGAATTTTGTGTGTTGTGAATTGTGTGTTTTGTGGCCAGCGGTGGTTTGTGTGAGTGACAGTAATGAGGATTGGTTGTAATGAGTGTCCTAATAGGTTTAACGGCAGAACCAATTACGTTGAGGGAGACAACATGTTAGCAACAACACCAACACAGACCACTCTCACACAATGTGTCAGGGTTGCCAGGTTCTTCAGCACATAATCCTCTTTCCATGTGGGCACAGCAACCATCCACACACAAAAAAATAATTGATGTGCTTTTCATTACACCATTGAAATGGACAGCAGATGTTAAATGATCTTGAGGCCTAGTTAATACTGTTCCTTTGGTTACCTGGCATGGAAACATGGGGTGCAGCACTTGGGAGCACGTTTGCGGCTCTTAGACGTCGACCCGTCGACATCTGCTTCAGCGCGCGACAGAAACCGCTCCTCAGTCGACAAGTCAACACGTAATACCGTGCGGCGTGCTTGCATGTGCTCACAAGCGTGTGTTACCCCCATCCCCCATCCAGACGGGAGCGCTCCAAGGTTCCCTACATCGTGCGACAGTGCCTGGAGGAGATCGAGCGACGGGGGATGGAGGAGGTGGGCATCTACAGGGTCTCGGGGGTGGCCACGGACATCCAGGCCCTGAAGGCAGCCTTCGACACCAGTGAGTGGAACCCCTCCACACTGCCGCGACCCTCCAGCACTCACCTCGTACTACAGTCATGTATTTATGTCCAAGGGTTATTGGTCCTGCAGCAAGACCTATATGAACAGTTATGGCATACATTTAAAATACCATAGAAAACAATGAAAAACAAATGAACGTGAAAAAATACAGTTAAAATACCATAGAAAACTATGAAAAACAGATTAACCTGTAACAGCAGCCCCAGATAATATATTCACCATCTACTTTCTGCTCCTAAACCCCCACACCCACATTTGACTGAGAAATAGCAGAGGGAGTGAAAGAATATCTGTGTACCTGTTACTCCTTTGTGTATTTTAGGTTATTACTGTATGGATTCTGCTTTCAGAGCACATGGTCAGCTAATGCAAGTTGATATGATATAGTTATATTGCCAATACAAAGTATTAGGTATTCAATGATATTCAGAGGTGTGTATGTACATGTGTACCGAAGTGACATCACTCTGGAAATGGCGACGTGTTCCTCACGTGAACCACAGCTTTCGCTGCCTCTTTGTAAGGGGATAATGGGTATTTTTGGTTTGACTAAAGAAAGGCTCTTTTCCTTTGTCCTTTTCCCTAACAATTTCAGTTTGTTATGTGTTTGTTTGAGAACATAACGTTTCTGCGCGAGGGTGTGCATTTGTACGTGTATTTTGCGCTTCTGTCCTCTAACTGGAGCATGCTGAGGTCTCTCCAAGCCCTGTTGTGACAACACCAAATCCAATCGCCTCGCCTCCGTGCTTTCTGCAAGCTATGCTCCCTGCGTCTCTGACCAGCGCTTCCTGTCCCCCTCCCTAGATAACAAGGACGTGTCTGTGATGATGAGCGAGATGGACGTCAATGCGATTGCCGGAACCCTGAAGTTGTACTTCAGAGAACTTCCAGAACCTCTCTTCACAGATGACCTGTACCCCAACTTTGCTGGAGGTATAGGTAAGAGGACCTCATCATCATCATCATCACTATGTGCATCGTGGGTTTGCTTATCTTCGTTCAATGTCTTCCCATGCTCTCTCGCCGCACGCAGCCCTGTCTGACAGTGTTGCCAAAGAGAGCTGTATGCTGAACCTGCTGCTGTCTCTTCCGGAACCCAACCTGGTCACCTTCCTCTTCCTACTGGATCACCTCAAAAGGTACCGTCCTTCCTGTCGCCCCAGAACCCTCTCTCCGTTCCTCTCATCCACAGACAGTGGCATTCCAGGATGTCCTCTGGGCTGTCGAGGGTTGTTACCGTGGTGATCCGTTGCTTTGGGATATTCGTTCCGCTGTTGTGGTCAGCACCTTGAGACGAACCTTTATATCGAGGTGGTCAGGGTGGATTATGTTTGGTCCCAATCTCCTTTGGTCTCTTTGTCTTCTCCCAGGATTGCGGAGAAGGAGAGCATCAACAAGATGTCTCTCCACAACCTGGCCACTGTGTTTGGGCCGACCCTGCTGCGACCTGCGGAGAAGGACAGCAAGATCCCCACCAACCCCACGCAGCCTATCAGCATGGGCGACAGCTGGTCCTTGGAGGTCATGTCACAGGTAGGGCCCAGCTCGGTCTGGTGTCCGTCTGGCTGTTCCTCTGTTGGTCCCTTTGCCTCTTTCTGGTTCTCTATCTGTTCCTCTGTATGAGCCTCTCTTTCTCTCTCTCTCTCTGTAGCTGTGTATGTCTCTCTGTCTTTCACGCCTGTTTGACTCTCTAAAATTTGCTTTTCACCTCCCTCTCCCGTTGACCCGCTCACCAACGGTCTACCTCTCCCCCCTCCCCCCTCTTCCTGTTTTCCACCCTGTCTTGGTCTCTTTCTCTCCCTTTGCTGCTCCCTCCGTCTCTGTTCTTCTCCACATCGGTTCACATCCCATCTCTTCGACCACATGCGTCCAATCCACCATTCTTGCTTGTCTGCCCGTCTGCAGGTCCAGGTGTTGCTCTACTTCCTCCAGCTAGAGACGATTCCCACGCCGGACAGTAAACGACAGAGCATCCTCTTCTCCACAGAAGTATAAAGAGCGACCCCTCGTTCACCCGATGCAGACAATGGAAGGCGGAGAGAATGAGTGGATGTTTGGCTCAAACTGAGCCTGTAGTTCAGTTATGTCTTATCTAGGGAGGGAGACTTGTGCGACCAGGCCACTGCTGGGCTGAAGCGCTGCTCCACATCGCACAGCGTAGCTCCCCGTGTTCTTGAAACTGTCAGCAGAGGGAGCCGGAAGACCGGTCCTCCACGTCGCACACGCACACACACACGCACACATACACACACACACACACACACACACACCCTCCTCAGACGCTGCAGCAACGCGTCTCAACCTGTTGACCGTGTGACTTTTTGTGCCTCCTCCGACGCAGCTTCACTTTTGCTCCTCTCTCCCCACACACACACACCCCCACCCCACCCCTAACTCTCCAGCCTGGGTTCTACAGCTTGTGTGTGCGACATGGCTCGACCGAATGCCACTTTGCAGCACCCCGTGGCTGCAAATACAGACACCAACACCACCGAGTCAGCCTCACCGAGACAGTACCGTATCCCAGATAGAGTTCTGCTTATTTTGGGGCTATTTTTTGTTTGTTCCACCGCCACGGCTTCCTAATTCGTATCAAGCGTAGGCCCTACATCGACAACACATCATTTCTTTCACGGTTCAATTGTTGTTTCAAGGATTATTAGGATCTTATTCGTTTTTGGGCAATCATGCAAGCAAGAACATTGCTAAACTTTTTTTTTGCCGTTTGTTGAAGATGTTTACGGTGAAATATTGAAGGTATTTCAAAGTGATACATGTCCTGTAAGGTAAACACACCTTGGATTAAGACAAAGAAAGCTATTGACCTGAAACAGATTATCATTCGTCCATCACAGTCAACCTACTCTGTTTGAACCCATCAGATTCAAGCACTTTCCTTATTTTGCGGGCTATTTGTGTCTTGACTAGTCCCCAAATTTAGACATTCTGGAAGCAATCTATTTTCAAACGTGGGAGTTTTCTGTGTTCACGGCCTTCATGTGGAAATGTCTTTCTATGATTTAATGTAGGTTTTCCTGCCAAAATAATCTGTTGGGGGGGGAACAAGAAAAACAGTGTATTTGCAGATACAGCATGTACAGAATCTGAAAGATGTCATTTTTTTTGTTTTTGTTTTTGTTAACAGTCTAATCTGTGATGCGTTATAATTTATTTTAGGAAAGGGGGGGAGTGTGTTTTAGTTTTTTCCTCATTTCTGTTTGATTTGATGAGGTATAGCAGTGGTAGCAGTGGTAGGTGTCACCCTGTCTGTTCCTGGTCCATGCAACCTGGATTAAGCTTTGTTCCTGAAGTACCTATTCATCAGCATGGCATCATCCAGCCTTTTGTTCGTCATAAAATCATTTGGATTCGATGATAACAAGCCTGGAAAAAAGTTGACACAAGGCTGAGATGCACTGTAACCTATTCAACTGCTACACGTGTCACCCTCTCAGAAGTTCAACCCAAGACCTTCGCCCACTCAGTTACATAACTTGAAAACCATTCAGAGCATGTCAGAGTGCTTGATGCGTACTATAGACAATGCTTTCTGTCCATGATTGGGCTTTGCGCTTCATTACCGAAGAAACAACTTTTTTTATTCTTTCTTTTTTCTTTTTTTTTACAGACCTTAAAGAGTTGAACGTGTACTGTAGAAACTGTCCGGTTGAACTATCCGTTTGTTAATGAAGGAATATCTTTTTTGTTCGTTTTTTAATGTAAGAAGTAAGAAGATGGATCTTTTCCAAGCCCAACACATTCTCATTGGATACTTTAGACAGCAGAATAACACCTTCTGATGATCCCTTTATGTCTACTCCAACCTGTCAGGAGGCGGCCACAGAAGTTCAAGACTTAAAGCTCTTCAAATATTTTGTTAAAATAGGGAAAAATAATAAAATATCACGATAGTCTAGTTTAATGTTAGTACTTTGATTTGACATGCAGGCATGTTTTAATAAAGTTGGTTTCTTTGTTCTCAGTGTTGTCATAGATATTGTTGTCATGGTTGTCCAGGAGTGACCCACAGGGTCCAGAACCAGTCTGGTTGAGCTTGTTCAAATCTGGTTCGGTCATGATGTTTAAAAGCTGGCTGGCTGTCTGGAAACCAGCAGATTGTGTTGTGGGCAGATTTGAAACTGCCTGTGCTGCTGAGATACATAAGTTGAGGTACTGAGTTTAGCACATCAACATATATAGCATAACCCATAAAACAGCGTTGGCATGTCTACAGTATGTCTATGTGCGCGTATCTTAGAGAAAGTGTGTTATTGAGCACGCAGACGAGCATGCAGATTCACGCGACGGGGGGGGGGTCCAACGAATGGACTGCTGGACTTGAACATTAGAAGTTTCGAATGATCGCCGTGTTATAAAGAGCCGGGCAAAACCATGAAACAAGAGAAGGTTCCTCTCAGAACAATCCAATTCTTCATTCTGACACACGTTCAGGACTTTGTTCCATCCCTGCCTCTTCCATGACCAGTGCGTTGGAACTCACATGGGGAGTTAGTGTGGGCTATTACTAGGACAGGCAGTGCATTCACCATTCATTTACACCCCTTTCATCGCTGTAATTAGTCATTTTAGGTACTCAGTTTGGCCCCTTTGTGCCTCTACATGCGAGCTTTGATAAGTTTTGTATTCATGCGGGATTCAAAGCATGAATATATCAGTAGAAAATGTCAGAATGGATGCCAATGTCCCACTATGCCTTTGGAGAAAAACGACTGGGTACATAAGGACTACTGTGTTCTGGGATGAATAGCAGAACAAGCCCTGAGATTTGTTTCATTTCAATACATCTAGCAGGTGTGTGGGGCTATATTCCCATTTGAAGTACAAAATGGTTGTACAAACTGACACCCAAATCATCTTTGGGAGAGAAAGTATCTTAAACGTTTTGGGGGTGAGAAGAGACCAATGTCACCAAGTCAACGCCCCTGTCACCCTGCCTTAGGCCTCTACGACCTTTTTGAAATAAACAGCATATCCAACAGCGCGATCCGTTCTTTTGTTATGGTTTCATGCGTGTACAGAAAAAGTTGGTTACTGTATCTATGAAGTTGCAACAAAAAAAACGAATCTAAGGGGAGTTGAATTAGTAATAGCCAAGTACTCACTGTGTACAGAAGTAGGAGAACGGAGCGTGCGTTGTCTGTCACGCTTTGTCATACCTGACTCAGCAGTTTGCGTTTTCAAAGTTTGGCCACCTATGCTACCTTAGCTTCAGCGTAATCGCCAAACAGTCTGTAGCCATTTTGTCCTGTCTGTTAAGTCCAAATGTAAACCATGCAGCACAAACCATGCAGCACAAACCATGCAGCACACATCCTTGTTTTGAACTGCAGACTGCCCACTGTGTGGAGGTGGGCCTTTGATTCGGTTTGTTGTGTTTTCTTTTTTCAAACCTCTACGAAGGCAAATATTGGATTTCATTTGTATACTTTGTCTCATGGTTGTACGATATGTATCATTACCAGAGAAATCAAAGATGTCTGATTCTTGAAGTTTATTTATTGTGCTGTTCATCCGAGTTTGGTCAATCCATGCATCTGAATTAGATGAATTATTCCTGTAAGAGCTGTACAAAATCTGTTTCCAAAGTTGAGATATGGTTCCTGTTTTAGGCTTTCTAGCCCTTTTTGTTCATGAAAAAGTAATATATGTCAACATAGGACAAACTGTGTCCTCCTGAATATGTGGAATAGGTTTTAAAGTCTAAAGATATAGAATATATTACTCTATGTATGACTTTAGCATTTCAGTATAGCCTATGCATAGTGTGGAACAAGTATTAATTTTGGTTATTGTAAAATGACATGAGCCTGGCAATAGTTTGTCATAATGATACATAATAATACGTTCCCATATTATATGTGGTATATTTTGAATCATCTACTACTGTATATTTGAAATCACATGACATGTATTACTCTTTCTTGTTGGGAAATCTTTCCCAGTTAAGAAGCTGAAGTGATGGGACATTCTGACCAACCACAGACACAGTTATTGTAAACGTTTCTGTCTTGTTTCAAATTTCTTTCTCTTATCATCTGCGTGTTCTGCTAGAGCTGTAAAGGGAAACTGTACTCGGAGGACAACTACATGTTTGGAAGGCATTTGCAGCCTCTGTTTGTACACAAAAGTTCAATAAAATCTCCTGTATCTATGTGTAAATGTCTATGTGTTTTTAAGTGTTTCGTGCGTCTGAAAGGGATTTACTGGTAGGACTTTCAGTAGGATAATACCATTTTGAATACAGATTTATATCGATAACAATTACGTCATTTTTCCATTTAATATCCCGATGACGTGGAAGTGCATTTTCTCTTCTCTTTCTCTTCTTTTCTAAACAAGTGACAGTCTATTGTGTGGATTTATGGAGTAATGGATAAATGCTGTATGAAGTCATGGAGCTCTGGAGGGGTTTGGCAGGGAGGGCTGTTCAAGCTTTGCACTCAGGCAATTCCAAGTCATTATCACCCGGTGTTCTTCTCTGACAATGAGAAGGGAGAAGCAGTACACGGTCGGGATGCTGGGAGGAGAGATCTTTCTCATTTGGAAGTTGAAACCAATCTCAACATCTATGTAGCTTGAACGAATCCATCTCAGGTAAAACTGCTTTTTGTCGTTCTTGAATGCACTGTTCAGTGAGTGAGCTGGACATCCAGTACGCTAATTTTACTGGCTAGCCCAGCTAGCTGGCCATGTTCTCTGAATGACAGTATTTAGCTTGGAATAGAATTATGGACGAGCCTTGAAACTACAGTAAGGTGGCAATAAATTCACCAACATATCATCGAACAAACCTAGCTTAATGGCTAGAAGTTAAAAGTGCATAATGTTAGGGAATTATATCAGCTAGCTAGTAGGCGAGCCAACATTTCGCTAGAATACGTTATCGAAACAGAAACGAGCTATTCTACATCATTAGCAACAAGCTAATGATGACAGTCGACATCCGATTCTGGAAAGATACTGGAAATCTGGTCTGACTTGATCTGTAGTGTTTCATTTGGGCGTCGGCTCTGCTCGTAATGCTACATAGTACATAGTTGTATCAGTGGCACGTTAGCTTAGCAAAATTACCTGCTTTATCGCCAATGTACCAAGCCAACTATCCATATTGGGAAGCTATTATTATCCAGCTGGGGTGTATATTAGCTAGATACCACAGTGTCATCGACCCGAAGGTGTGAAACTAAATATCATGACAGTGATGAAGGTTGGCACTATGCAATAAAATATAAATCATCTGTCTAGTAATACTCAGCCTTGCAATAATGCAGTTTCATCCCCTGACAAGGAAAGCAATTTTTTCTACTTTTCCCAGCGATGACAAACGTCTTTTTTCTACTTTTCCCCTCTAACTAAAACAAACAATTGTAATTTTGCTTTACTGGCCAAAGCACATTCCTAGTCTCATGTCCCTAGCCACTGTAAATATTACAAACATTCCTCCCTGTCCTTGTGTATGGGGGAGGGGGATTCAGGAAGAGAGAGAGAGAGAGAGAGAGAGAGACTGTTGTTACCTACAAAAAGCTGGACATCACCAATAGACCAAGGCAACTTTCGGTCTGTCATCTTTCCATCGTCTCCAATTGATACACTTTCCTGTCCTGCAAACTTGAAAGATGTTCTACTGAGTATTTAATATCATACCTTTCAAAAACCAGTGTTTTAAATACTGGTGGCGTGTGAACCGCTTCACCGTGATGGTTGGGAAAAGCTGTCTGTCCATTTCATGTCTTCACAGCCTGTGCCACTGTAGGGTTTTAGTTGAAGGTGTCAATTATTTGTCTATAGAAGTCCACTGTCTAATTTAAAAGTTTTCCTGAGTCATCACATTTCTTGTCAACTAGATATTTGTTTCTGCCTTCAACAACGTATTACTTACCCATGCCTTACCCCTTGTTTATAGTAAAAAAAAGAAAAAGAACTGTCCCTAATTACTGAACCAACTTATTGGACCTGTAGTTTACAATACCACTAAGCCATGGGATCTGATTGGAGTTTTAACTAGGCCAAATCGGATGACAGTTAGTCACATTCACTGGGGATTCAAATCCAGCTGTGGTTGATCCCAAGTGAAGTTAGAGAATCAAACAAATCTACTAGTGATCAGAAAGCCTGTGCATTTAGAAATACACCAGGCCTAGCCCAACTTAGCATTATTTTCCCATTTGCTAAATGCTGAACATGTGGATGTCCTGTAGTAAACTTGACATCAGAGATTGTTGTTCTTTGGGTCTGTGGAAATATTTCGATTAAGGCCCATATGTGGAACTGGTTTGAACGTCTTGTGTCGGTTTTCAAGACAGCTCCCCACCCACCCACCCCTTTTAACTTTCCAAAGAGTCCGTTTGTGTTGAAGTGTTTACTTGAGTCTGTTTCTCCAAGTGCTTAAGCTCTTAAACACATGAAATGATAAACAAAACACACAGACCCCCCCCCTCATTTCTTTCTTCTGAAAATGTGCTGCATTCATCTGTTTGGAGGGCAATCCTACTAAAACTCATCTGGGAAACAAATGTGCGTGCGTGCGTGCGTGCGTGCGTCAGCGTGTACAGTGTGTGTGTCGGTGTGTTCTGCGGGTGGTGGTGGGTGGTGGGTGGTGGGGGTGGTGGGGGTGGCAAGCGTCTAGCTCCGTCGTACTAGGCGGATGGTGTTGTCAGTGATTTCAGTGTTTGTTTTTATTCCAGATAAACATTGTATTTATTTCAAGTCCCCACTGAAGCTGTTGTTATCCCTCTTAAACCTCATGACGTCTAAAGTTCCAGTTATGATTATGTTATGATTCCTAGTCTTGTACTGTACCATCCTTTAACAGGGGAAACATTTTGTCCCTTGATTCACATCATGTAGCATTTGATTGTAGCAAAGATTGACTAAACTTCAAAAGCTCTGCAGATCTAGCCTGGTCTCCGTAGCAGAGTCTCGTACATCTCATTTGTACAGAGAGTCTGGGACCTATCCATTGACAAACATTACTTTTGTTAAGGTGGGTACTCTGTTGAAGTTTAAACTATTGGATCTACCCAGAGTCACTCTGGATCTGCCCAGAGTCACTATGGATCTGCCATAACCAATCGCTAACGTTTGATTGTGACGTAGGTCATGCGCCTGGATGTAGCCACACAGGCTGTGAACAACAATGCGCAGAGGAGTGTTTGAAGATGTCGAATTCAAGACATAAAGGAGCAATTGTAAATTGCATATCTATATTTGACACTAAGGCTCGTGATAATGTATACAGTCGACTGTCGAAGCTGGGTCTAATCATTTACAAGACACCGCTTCAGGTCTGCCACCCATGCAGTGCAGTGACCACCACGCTACTGCGCCATACGAAGACCTTTCAGATGTAGACTCTGTAAAGACTGTTCTTGCTCCGGCTCTAAGTTTGGGATATTCCCCAGCATTGCCACATCTGCACAAACGGGTTTGCGTGCATCTTTTCCCGCTGTCATTACAACTCAAACTAACGCGTGCCATTATCTCTGGTTGCTGATTGGGCCTTCAGATATCTGAGTACCTAAGCGGGTGACCTACTACAGAAGCGAAATCCAAATTGAGCGGAAGTACGTATGACGACACTGCCAGGTTACTGCAGACCTCCTTCTTTCCCCAAAGGCGTACGGTAGAAACTTGGAGGCCGCCTTGGTGGACAGCTCCTTGTAGCCTATAGAATGCAAGTGCTCCTCCCCCTGGGCTGGCGCTGTGTCCATGGAGGTCATATATCCTAGGCGGCGGGGCTGTCTTTGTTTGGCTGTGCATTTCAAACAGGTCAAATTTTTTTAAAGTGGTGGACACTAGGTCTATTGATAAAGTCCAAGGCAGGCTAATCATGTCAGGCAGCAATCGTGTATTCATTTCAGTGAGGGTCTAGGCTAGGTTTTCTCTATTCGCAGGGTTCTACGATTGTGTCCGTACACACTGTAGCCAGAGTACAGTCGTCTTGACTGTGACAGGCAATCAGATTGCCTTCTGGGCTACTTACTGTGGCTTTAGGAAGCTACATGGAATCCGTTTTAAGTTTCGGTTTGTTGCTGCCAAATGACAGCATCCTTTACCTTTGACATGGCACTCCTGTGAGCTTTGTAACAGCTCAAGCGACACAACTGCATGGCCTCAAGTCAGAGGGGAATGGTATGACAACAGAAAATACCTTCTGGCTGGATACCGTTATCTTGGCCTGCCTCTACACACACACACACACACACACACACACACACACACACACAGGGGCACCCCAGACCACCACTGCTGTCTACGGTAGTAAAGCTGTTAGCCACTTCAGACGGTCTAAGACCTACCAATCACACGCCTTGTGTGTTTTCAAACCTTCGTCCAACAACCGCCGTTCCGCGGGTCTCTCCCTGATAGTCAGTGCAGGCATTTCTACATAAAGAGCTCGCTGCACGACGTAGCTAGAAAGTTGCTAAGTCTCTTCCAACAGCCAGCTTATCGACTGCAAACCAGCATGTGTTCTCCCAAGAAAACAACTGCCTCAGGCATCAGGTAGTTTGCTTCTCTGCTATAAAGGCTGTTTCACTGACCACTGTAACCCAGGCCGACGTTCTTCAAAGCTTAGTTGAGTGCTAGTTAGACTCACATACCACATACCAAAGATGCAGGAATACATTCTTCAAACGCTGAAGAATGTTCCCTTCAGTGTTGACAATTGGTTGAGATCTTTCAAAAAAGTTCCTTCTTACCGTTCAAGAATGTAGTACCATTTGGTATTTTAATGACTGAAATTCTACTGAATTGTATGTTTGAAGTGTCAGGTCATATGGGTGACTGGTGGTGAAAAAGAATTGTCTTCAGACATTTTTTGGCTTTGTGCTTTGACTCTTCTGCCTGACTGTCTTCATTTTTCTCTGACTTTCGGTTTAGACTTTTGACTTCATCCGACTGATTCATACTTAATCCTCTAAATGTGGACTTTTTAATCTTTTTTTTTTTTAAATTTTTTTTTTTTTTTTTTACTTTAACCATTTTGCATTCGTCTTAACTTTGACTCTGACTGACTACAGATCTGTCTTTATTTTCACCGTCCCCAACTCGGTATTGACTCCTTTGACTCTCCTCCCTCTCGGACTCTTCTCGGACTCGCAGGTTGCGTAGTAAATGTCGGAGAGAGCTGGAGCCCAGCATGAGGAAGGCGAGCAGGCCAGTGTCCGGTGTGTCCAAGGCCACCCCAAGCACCACTAAAACTCAGACAGCAGAGAGAGCGAAGCCTGAAGGAGCATCCACCAACATCACCATGGGAACAGCTGGCAAGACCACCACCAAGACCTCCACCTCGGCCCCTCTCTCTAAGGTAAAGACAAACAGCAGCATGACAAACAAACAAACAAACACCAAAATGAATGACAATGAAGAATGAAATAAAGGCCTAGCTCACATAGTTAAAGGCTGCCATTTTTCATGTCTCCGTCCAAAGGCAAAGAGCAGTGATGATCTCCTATCAGCCACCGCGACTGGAAGCGGGGCCTCGACAGGAAGTGGCGCTGTAGCCAAATCAAAGAAGACAAGCTCCGGCTACTCTTCCTCCACCAACCCTGGGGTCAGCAACTCAGAGGCCAAAATCAAGACTAGCTCAGGTATGGACCCTCAAACCATTATGTCAAGGAGCAAAATCCATTTTGAATAACCTATTGAATGAACATGCATACTAAATCCACTACTAAACATAATGAATCTACAGAAATCTACCAACACACTGTACCCTTCTTTTATGAGGCCTGAGTTTGTGCTGGTTTCTAAGCCTGTCCTGCCTGTTCTCTTCAGCCAAGCGCGGGATTTCCTCCCTGCCAAAAGAGCCTGGTTCCCGGGAGAGCGTCAGGGAACGTTCCAGAACCTGCGGCGCCAGCAGGAAGCCCTCCTCTGACACCGCCGGCCCGCCCAGGAGGACCCGCTCCAGGACCCTGGCCGAATCCGAGTCCCGGATGAGCAAGTCCAGATCAGATGGGCAGATCAGTAACAAGGCGGTCCTGGAAACCCGAGTCAAGGACCTAATGGGTCTGGCCAAGAGCAAAGATGTTGAGATCCTTCACCTGCGCAGTGAGTTGCGCGGCATCCGGGTCCAACTAGGACTCCCAGAGGAAGAGGAGGAGGAGGAGGAGGAGGATGGAGAGGAGGAGGAGGAGATTGACAGGGGGAGCCGAGCCAGGGAGGAGTGTGAGGGGGAGGAGACGGAGGTGTGCGCTGCCCCCCCCCGGGCCAAGGAGGAGCGAGAGGCCCCCCTTTTCATGTCGGCCGGCGTGGAGTCCACACTGCTCCTCCTGCAGGAGCAGAACGCCGGGATCCGGGGGGAGCTGAACCTGCTGAAGAACGAGAACCGCATGCTGAAGGACCGGCTCAACGCCCTGGGCTTCTCCCTGGAGCAGAGGCTGGAGAGCCCTCACAAGGCCCTGCGCCTCCCCTCCTTCAGCCCCGAACCCATCTCCTTCAGCAGGGGGGGCGAGGGAGAGTGCGGCACGGGAGCCCCCCGACACGCTGCCTCCCTCCGGGACTCCGCCCCCGGCTCAGCCCGCGGCTCCACAGAGGACCTCCTGAACGACGCCCGCGGCCGCGCCGTGTCCCCGGACGCGGCCGACAGCGAGTGCAGCGAGGCCTATCAGCCTGTCACATCCAGCGACGATGCCCTGGACGCCCCGTCAGGCTCCGCCTCGGCCTGTGGCTCCTCCTCCGAGTCGGAGAGCTGCGGCCCGCCGGGCCTCGGAGAGGAGCGTTCGCGGCGGGGCAGCAGCGGCAACACCAGCGAGGTGTCTGTGGCGTGCCTGACGGAGCGCATCCACCAGATGGAGGAAAACCAGCACAGCACTTCGGAGGAGCTCCAGGCCACCCTGCAGGAGCTGGCAGACCTCCAGCAGATCACCCAGGAGCTGAGTGCCGAAAACGAGCGCCTGGGGGAGGAGAAGGCCATCCTGGTGGACTCGCTCTGCCAGCAGGGGGACCGCCTGGAGCTCTACAGCCGACACATGGACTACTTCCGGGGCCTGCTGGACGAGCACCGGGTCCCCTACGGCACGGCCGCCGACGCAGAGGAAGCGAAGAGTGGCCGCTACCTGGAGCTGGAGCGCCGCTACGCGGAGCTGAATGAGGGCGCTCGTTTCGAGCGAGAGCAGCTTCTGGGGGTACAGCAGCACCTGAGCGGGGCTCTCAAGATGGCCGAGCAGGACAATGCCGACGCCCAGGGGCTGATCGCGGCGCTGAAGGAGCGTGTCCACGCGGCTGAGCGGGCGACGGATGCGGAACGCCGGGAGCGGGGGACGGCGGCTGCCGAGATGGACGCCCTGAGGGAGGCGGCGGGCGGCGAGCAGGCGGAGCTGGCACGCTGCCGCCTCCAGCTGGAACAAGAGAGGCAGAGGGTGGCCGAGCTGTACGCCCGCCATGACGCCGGGGAGACCACGGACGTGCGCCACCTGCTGGAGAGCGAGAGGCGGGACAAGGAGCGGGCAGAGGCGGAGGCGGCCCGGCTCCAGGAGGAGCTCAGTCACACCAGGAACGAGGCTGCCAGGCTGCAGGACGGCATCGGCAAGGTGGGACGGACGCTCTGAGAGACTCGGGGGTCTGGAGACTTTGTGTCTACCTGAACACATAAGGCAGCGGGAGACACGCATAATGCAAACATTCACCTGTGTCTACGAGTCTCTGTTTCATTCACGTGTGTGTGTGTGTGTGTGTGTGCGCGTGTGCGCGTGTGTGTGTGTTCTCCCCCCCCCCTCAGCTTGAGGAGGACTTCCGCGCGTTCCGCGACGGCGTGCAACAGCAGCTGGCTGAGCAGAAGCGCGGCCTGGCCCAGCAGCGCGCCCAGCTGGAGGAGAGAGACGCTGAGATCGCCGACATGAAAGAGACCGTCTTTGAGCTGGAGGACGAGGTGGAGCAGCACCGAGCCGTCAAGCTCCATGACAACCTCATCATCACCGACCTGGAGAGTGAGTACCACCGCGCCCACGGGCTCGCCTCTGAAGAGATGAAACTAACCGAGAAACGATACCGTCTTGCGGTAGATGATCAATCCTGGAAGAATCATGCATAACACGACACTAACATATATGCTTATATTTATCCCATTTATTCGATATATCCTTATCTAGAGGATGATAGTTCACTAGCGGCACTGCATCACTCAACATCCTATCGACATTTGTATTGTTACCATCTTGATAAGGCAAATTAGGATGATGGGATGCAGGCCATGCGGTGAAACACTAGCTTAGTTTAGTTTCCAACACTAGGGGGAGCTAAGTGATTGTGGAAAACACCGACTGTGTCACTGCCCCCCCCCTCCCTCCCCCTCACCTTCCTCACCACTTGCCGCACGTCTCTTCCTCACCAGACTCCGTGAAGAAGCTTCAGGATCAAAAACACGACATGGAGCGCGAGATCAAGATTCTCCACCGGAAGCTCCGGGTGAGTTCCAGCAGGGGAACATGGGGTGTTCCCTCATGCAGCTTCAGTCCTTATCAAATCCCAACAGACTATTCGGACATCAGTAATATGG
Source organism: Plecoglossus altivelis (assembly GCA_036571765.1). Classification (NCBI taxonomy): domain Eukaryota; kingdom Metazoa; phylum Chordata; class Actinopteri; order Osmeriformes; family Plecoglossidae; genus Plecoglossus; species Plecoglossus altivelis. Next base: position 1,864,831 of record BROE01000012.1, read on the forward strand.
CCCCCTGCTGTGTCGGTCTGCGGACTGTAATGTAATCATGTTCACGTGCGTGTTCCCTGACTTTGTGTCGTGCGTGACGGCCGTTCGTTGGCGCAGGAGGAGTCGATCGAGTGGCGCCAGTTCCAGGCTGACCTGCAGACCGCCGTGGTCATCGCCAACGACATCAAGTCGGAAGCCCAGGAGGAGATGGGAGACCTGCGGCGCCGGCTGCTGGATACGCAGGACAAGAACGAGAAGATGAGCAAGGAGCTGGAGGACCTCAAGAACCGCAAGTACGGCGATGTCAGGATCTGAGCCAGCAGGAGGGAGGGAGGGAGGGAGGGAGGGTGAATGAGCAACGAGCGAGCGTGAGTCTGTGTATGAGCGAGTGTGACGCGAGCGAGCGAGCGCATATCAACCTGTTCACCTCACCCTCTCCTGGTAGTAAACCCCGCCCCTGCGTGTGTTCCCTCCCAGGCAAGACGAGGAGAGGGGCCGGGTGTATAACTACATGAACGCTGTGGAGAGAGACCTGGCCGTGCTCAGGCAGGGCATGGGGCTGAGCCGACGCTCGTCCACCACCTCGGAGCCCTCGCCCACCGTCAAGACCCTCATCAAGAGCTTCGACAACGCCTCCACCACAGGTACATCCCTCCGCCCTGTTCTCAAGTCCCGCCCTCCAGGGTGCGCACCTTGATAGAAGTGCTTGAAGACCCAGGGACTGGAGATGGTACATTGGCCAGTAGATGGCAGTGATGCATCGTGTCGTTGATAGCTTGGTACTGTCGACAGCCGACCTACAACAGACTAATCCAAACCTAAATCTCGGCCTGAAGTTTGACATTGTGGAAGTAAGTTCTGGTCATCTTCCTTGGAAAGGTGTGACCATCTGTGTAGCTTCAGGGTTTTAGAAGTGCTTTACAACCAGTATATTGGAGACAAAAGTTTTTAAAAACTTACCATCCAGTTCTCACCTGTAGCAGCACTAGCAAAATCTCTGTGAGGTGTGAAAGGCAGAGACCGGTGTTTTTAACAGCAAAGCTCCGCCAAGTAAGAAAAACATGCGGCCAGTAGATGTTACAAGATTACAGGGAGGTGGAGACAGAGGTGATGCAGTAAGACAGTAATACCAAGTGTAAATCATCAGTAGCATAGAACACATGACCAGATATTAAAGGAAATGGCTAATAGTGCATAAGACATCCCAGACTTATTTCACTACCTGCTTTCCACGTTCCTCTGCCATATTCTCTCTGACATCAGCAGCCTCACTAGTCACAGTGTTTCCTCTGGGCCACCTTCCTCTTCTAACACCCCCCCCCCCCCCCCCCNGCCGTTGCCGTGGCGATGACGCGGACCCCCCTCAGCCCCAGTCCCTTGAAGACCCCCCCTGCTGCAGCAGTGACCCCCATCCAGGTTGGAGCAGAAGGCCACACACACACACGTGGACACATTCACATGTCACACATCAACGTATAAACATAACGCACTCCCACGTGTACACACACACTCAGAGGAGACGAGGAAAGGAAGGGAGAGCAATGTTTCACGTCTCAAAGCAATGAGTTCAACAGATCAGTACCAGTCTACCACTTTCTGGTGGTTTCCCCCGTAAGGGGGGGGACGGTGGGGGTCCATTTGGGGACTTCCCCTCTTCCCACAGGTCAGCAGATCGTCAGGATGTCCTTCCCTTGCTGACACAGGTTGTGCATGAGTGACATGAGGCCACCACTGCATGTCAAAACAGGATGTTTGCGTGCATCCACTTGGATCGGTCGATGCTGGAGGAAGGATACTGTAAACTGTAGACGTGTTCAGTCCCTCACTGATTACTCTACACAAAGATTTACACGCAGGTTCTGCACACCGGCTTGGATCGAATGTTCCGTGGACGCAGCTGCGTTTCCACCGCAGATTTCTGAAACTCGCACTGTTCATGTTTGAAATACATGCCAGCATTTCAGAATACACTTTGTCATAGTTGGTGACCGACTCCAACTGCTGCTCACTCGACCAATCAGAAATATTCATACCGGCGAGTCCCACGACAAATGTTCCTGTTTTTGGAAAGTACTAGCCCTGAAGCAGGGACTTTTTTGTTCCTACTTTTTCCCTCCCAAGAACTCAATTTAGACCCTGGTTACTGCGGTGGAAACACGGTGTGTTCTTGATCCAACTTCTTATTTCCACGTAAAGTTCCTGCAGGGGAAAATGTGGCCAAAGTTGTGGATAGAAACGTGTATTACGAGCAGAGCTAGCACAGTGCACCACTACACGTCCTGTTGGATGAGACTGATCTCTTCCTTTAGTTGGCTTTCAGGGTTCAAATCACCGTGAAGGATCACTTTAATCTAACAAGGTTGGCCCGCTCTTCGGCAAGAATACGGATGGTTATCGTTTCGGTTTTTAGTAACGGTCAATATCGCTACGTGTGAGAAGTTGGCGCTCTGTGTCTTTCTCCGTGATGTCTCTCCCCTTTGTCTTTCTCTTTGTTTTGTCCTGTCATCCATCCCTTCCTCACGCTGTCTGACTCTGTCACACTGCACATCCATTGGAAATTCGGCAGTTTCCAAAGGAAGAGTTCACTTGGTTCCCCCCCTTTGGCTTCTGTCTCTGAATGTTGGGGTTCATATATTTGCCCTGAGATGATTCCAGCCTTGTGTCCTTTGAGACCCACGTCAATGTTGATCCTTTTTCCCAAAGCTCATGTCCCCGGAAAGCCTGGTCTGTTTCGACATATTCTTTTCTTCTTCTGATAATGTATAGGATCTTATAGACATCTGCGTTTTGAAGATTCCGTTGACATATTTTCAATCGTTTTAAGTATTCATTTAAAAAGGTATTGTCTCACTGAGTCGTTGTCATTCTCCCATATCCTGTGAATGTATTCCCCAGTGTGGTCGGTTATGTCTTTTTAATGACCAGGTGGCTTAGCTTAGGTGACAGACAGAAGTAAATACTTCCTCCCCTGTTCTCTGAGTCTTGTGTTTGTGGTTGTGTTGCAGAGGCACACAGTGTCGACCGCAAAGCCCCTGTCGTCTATGGTGGACAAGAGGTCCAGCTACACAGACCTCAGTATGGCAGGTGGGTACGCACACACACACACACACACACACACATGCCACTGCAGGTTAGGAGAACAGGTTGCATATTTAAGAACCTAACATCCCAGTTGCATAGCAACATCCCAGTCCCACAGTAATGTACCATAAGCTGTCCTGTATCTCAGAGGGGAAGCCATGCTACCATATGAACATAATCTATCTGAGACTGCTGGTGTATATTTATCCCTGGGTTTGTGTACGCATATACAGCTTCACCCACTTCTAACACACACTTTTTTCCACTCTGCTAAGCACAAAAGCCTCATACTGGAAACCAGGCCTACAAATTCTGCCACGAGTGAAAAGTAGGGTTTGGTTTTAGCTGGTATTTGATATTAGCTGCTGTTTGAATGCAGGTGGCATTGCTGAGGTTGTTATTAACATAGTCTGGTTAACTCTCGCTGTGTCTGTGCGTAGGAATTACTGAAGGAAACTCGAGTTCAGTTTGGTTGATATTAGGTTTTGTGGGGGGGAAAACAATCTCTGTGTGTGTGTGTGTGTGCGTGCGTGTGTTCTTCTCTGCAGCAGATCACCTGCTCCGGGCCTCACCTGGGTCTCACACACCCTCCGCTCTGCAGCGGGTCCCCAATATGGACTCCTCTAAGTCTCTCTCAGGTGTGTATGTACACGTAACCTCCCTGGTCATCAAACACATCTATGAAACTGTGGTGGAAGGAATATCTGTCAAATCAAGTTGGTTTTTGTGACCTTTCATGAACGCATGGGTTGTTGAAAAGAACTGTTTTAGATGATAATGCGGCTCCAAAGCAGCAATCTAATGATCTTGGTGGAACAGGGGAGGGGGGGAAATGCACAAAACATTTATTGATTTCTAGTATGGTGCTGTGGGAGGTACTCATTTTAATAGTTCATTTGTTCAGCAAATGTTTTCATCCCAAGCAAAAGACAAGTGGTGCGTAATAGAAAGTGGAGCCAGTGATCAAGTGCAGTTTAAACTGAAGCTGTTGGCCCCTGTGTGTTCTCTCCTCCCCCTCCCCACAGTCTCCCGCAGGAGCAGCGAGGAGCTGAAGAGGGACCTGTCCGCGCCGGAGCCCACGCCGCCCTCCATCTCCCTCATCACCCTGGCCGTGGCCGCCTCCTCCCCCTCCTCCTCCTCCTCCCCGACCGCCTCCGTCACCCCGTCAGCGAGGGGCCGCTTGCGGTAGGGCGTGCACCCTGTGTACAGTGTGTGTGCGTGCGAGAGTTGAATGGGGTGGGGTTGTGTGTGTAGGAAGGCTCCCCCCCCCCTCCCTGCCTCATAGATAAACATGGAAGCAGATGAGCCTTGCTGACAGGTTAATGGGCAGCTCTACCAGCAGGAACAGAAGGATGACGGGAACCTGTGGCCATCACAGAGAGGCCTAACTGGAAGCCCATCAGCTGAAACCTGATAAGCAATCAAACAACACTCGATTAGCTTGAATGTCTGGGCGGCTGAAAAGACCCTTTTTTTTCTCCCCGTCTTCATTTGTTGTTGTTGTCCCCCTCGCTTTCTGTCACGGTGCTTCTGAATGATTTAATGTGATGGAAGGGACTCCTTTGTCCTTCAGCCCGTGGAGCTAGTCACTCAGCGGAGGCTGACTATGAGCTGACAAGGACGGTAGTTCTTGGAGAGTAATGTTACTGTTCAAAAGAGGGGCCAGACAGAACCTTTTGTTTCACCTTTGGGTAGCCAACAGGTGGTGTGCTTGCAGATCAACAAAACTGCAAACAGCCATGTCAAAACAGAACTTTATATTTCCCTTTTTTCCCCCTCTATGTCTTTTTCTTTCCTCTCTCGTTCCCTCTCTGTCTCTCTCTTTCTCTCTCTCCCCTTCTCCATCTCTCTCTCTTTCTGTCTCCCTCTCTCGTCCCTCTCCCCTTCTCCCTCTCCATCTCTCTCCCCTTCTCCCTCTCTCTCTCCCTCTATCTCTCTCTCTCCCTCTCTCTCTGACTCCCTCTATCTGTCCCTCTCCCTCCTCCTTCCCAGGGAGGAGAGGAAGGACCCCCTCTCAGCGCTGGCCAGGGAGTACGGGGGATCCAAGAGGAACGCTCTCCTCAAGTGGTGCCAGAAGAAGACTGAAGGATACCAGGTACAGCAGCTTAACAGGCCCAGCAGGTTACAGGGGCTCTGCATAGTAACACTGACACTAATAATACTACATAGTGTTCCACCTCTTACACACTCATGCACCACACACACACACACACACACACACACATGTGTACACACGTGCACAACACGTGCACGCACGCGCACAGAGACAGCCACATACCGGCATCCTCTGTTTGCCCCAATCAGTTTTATCAGGTTTGCTTTGTCAAGATTCAATGATGTATTCACGGGACACAATGTGATTTTCACCTGGGAATAGTGTTTTGCTAAGCGCTGTCTAGCCCTCTGGGCAAAAGCAACAACTCTTTTCCTGTTCCGTTAGTTTCCGAACGGACCTCCTCCCCTCCATACATCCCACCTTTCCTCCGTACTTTCCTTCATCCCCTCTTCCCTTTCGAGGCTTTTAAAGATGTTTACCTACCAGGCCAGACTGTGTAGTTACCATGGCGCCAGTTATGTCCCGCCCATAGCAGGAACTGAGCCAAATTTCACCAGTCGTCTTGTCCTCTGCCAGGCCACCCTCTTCTCTGAGAGAAGGTGCAGGTTAGCCACATTAGCATGTTTACAAACTCAGTGGTCCTTTTCGAGAGAACACCTCAGGTTTAAACCTACCCTTCCGTTTTTAGTCTCAGCCCAGGACAAACACGGAACGCGGCTTTCTGATTGGTTCATAGTCAGCCTCTCCTTCTCTTCGCTCGTTCATCCTCACCTCCCTCTCCTTTTCATCTGGCAATGCAGCATCAGGAGACTGAGTGAAAGTTGTTTTCTCAAACTATCTCAGTGAAGGTGTGTGTGTGGGGGCTCAACTTTTACACACACACACAGCCTTTTCCAGGATCCAAAAAAACAACAGAAAGAGAAAGGTTCAAGCCTGTCATGTACAAGGATCTGCCTGTATCTGGGTCCTGGTTAGGTCCACCCTGCATGCTCTGCTAACGCCACGAGCCCATGGCGCTTTCACATCAGGAACAGAGTGTACAGGTCGAGACGCCCTCTCGCCTCCAGCATGATGGCTTGGCTTCTCTGCCATCACGCTGACATAAGTGTTGTGACATAAGTGTTCTCTCTCAGGTCCCACACCTCTGGACGCAGCCTGCTGAGTGCTAACTACCCTCTGTTGTCTCAGGTTCACATGCGATTGGTTTCCACCCCAGGATCCCACTTAGATTGGACACTGCAGATTGGGCCACCCGGCGGTGACTGGCGTCAGTCAGTGTGGACCTACGCTTTCTCCCCAGGGGGGCCTCCCACATTCCACATCACATCTGATTGATCCGCTTTCTAGCGTTGTACCGCTTGACCCAGTATGGCCACCTCACCTCAGTGTCGATGAACTGCATCACCTGTTAACTGAAACCTGGAGTTTGTCTTGGCTCTTCTTAGACCCAAGGCCTCCATAGCCTTAAACACGTATGTAACTGTATGTCAGCACTGAGGGCGTCACGTGTCTGGGCCTATAAAACTTTACCCATACGTATTTTTCAAAACATTCATCGATGATGATTGTGACCAAGGCCCTAACCACCCAGCTACTAAATGTCCAGGCACCTCACCGCCCTCCCTCTCTCTCTCTCTCTCTCTCTCCTTCCATACCTCCTCAGTGTATCTGCGCTAGAGGTCTTGTGGAAGAGGGGTGCTCAAGACGAAGGGACTCTAGCGAGCTGATCCTTAGCGTTTACCCCACTCAACATTTCTTATCTTTTATTCCCCCCTTCTGATACGTGTGCTGGTTTCGCACGTCATGGAACATTACAGACCTCAGCTTGGATCTCAAGGGATGGTGGAGGCTGTACGTGGACTGGTCCTTAGTATAAAAAAGGCTCCACTTTCTTTTTATACCCAGCGTATCTCTGATGCATGAGGCTATGGAGTTAGTGTGGCTCAGTTGTTTGTTTATCCCCCCCCCCTCTTCTCTTCACCTCTCTGTCTTTGTCTCTCGCCCTTCTCTCTAGAACATTGACATCACCAACTTCAGCAGTAGCTGGAATGATGGGCTAGCATTCTGTGCTGTCCTCCACACCTACCTCCCTGCCCACATACCTTACCAGGAACTCTCCAGCCAGGATAAGGTGAGGAAGAGTGGCCCCCCCGCCACTCACACAAACGCCTTTCCAATGTTCCCAGGCGTGCACACATGTCATCTCTATCACAGTTATAGGTTTGCATGGTGTATTTCCGCTGACCATTGCGCAGTACATGTTGTACAAATGTTGTTCTGCTTGAGTTGTCGGTCTTGCTGAATCATGGAATGTTTTTGTCTGTTATCCTCACCAGAAGAGGAATTTTACGCTGGCGTTCCAAGCGGCTGAGAGCGTGGGGATCAAGTCCACACTGGTAGGTTCCTCTAAAGATGTTTGAGACGGCCCAAACCAGGGGGTTATTTAAAATGCTTTGTCACTCCAGGATGTGTCATCCAAGTCTGTTGACAGTCTAGCCAAATGAGCTATGGGATTTATACAATTCGAGCCCATCAAATCCGTAGATAAGCCCGTCACGGTTCGAATTCAAACTGCCAAACTCCTTCATGGCCCAACTCCAACCATTGACCGTGACAACAAGGAGAAACGATTCCACTTCTCACACCGTACAGTATGTCAATATTTAGGCCATGGCAGCCGCAACTTGGAAGCATTGTTTTAAATAGCCTGTGCTAAACGAGAACACGGAGCTGATCTATGGCCCCCTTCAGCTTCCCTCAGCCCCCCTTAGCCTCTCTCGGCCCCCAACGGAGCCCAGGAGGCTTGACCTTAAAAGAAGATATGGTCCCCTCCATGGAAGGCTACTGCAGGTTGGGGTGAAATGTAAATGTACTGCAACAGGTCTGGGTTTCGTCTTTAGAAATCTAGACACCCCCCTCCTCCTCCCCGAACAAACACGAGTACACCCTGAAAACACACACACACACACACATGCCCTTTACGCACACATACCTGGAACCCCCTACACACACAAACATGTCAGGAAGACTAACTCATATTATGCCTGTGTCAGTTAAATAGCCATTTAGATTACTGCATGCAACATTCCTTGGGTTGGGGAGTTCAGTGGAAAATGTTGAGACGACGTCGTCCTGTTCCAAGTGTGTGTTCTTACTTGGTGGTTTGTTTTGCTGTACCTGAATGAATCATGTGCGCTCCCACATGCACTCCTAGCAGTGTCCAGAAAAGCTTCTCCGCACTGTCCTCCTTTCTCCTCTCTCAAATGAGCTTGAACGCCAACATCTTCCTTCTCTTGCTCTCCATTTCCTCCGCTGTTCTCTGCCCTTTTTTCTCCTTTCCTCTTTGCTCCACACCTTCTCTCTCTCTCTCTCCCTTCATCTTTCTCTCAGGACATCGGCGAGATGGTGCACACCGAGAGGCCGGACTGGCAGAGCGTGATGACCTACGTCACCGCGATCTACAAGTACTTTGAGACATGACCTCCGGTCCTCAACACATCCATATTGTACGTGTTCACTACATGATTTTTTTGGTAGGAGTGCCTTACCAGAAGTACAAGTGCTTTGCCAACCTCTTGAGACACCAGGAAGCGTTTTTTTTTTTTTATATAGCCCTGTTTGTTAAAGTAGATTCCTGGCTTGATGCAGACCTGTTTGTTGTTAGCTCACTGTTAGCTTTAGTGACAATTGAAGCAAGCGGTTGCCTGAGCTATTGTTCTTTCGTGTTCCAAAGATGAGGATGCAATGTTGACACTGAGCAAATCATTAACTCAATCAATGCTGTATTAGTCTGTCTCTCCATCTCTGTGAACTGTGAATAGGTTGGTTTAAAGATGAGAGATGTTTGTCGTTTGTCCTTTCATACTAGTGGTAGCCTGAGGTTTTCGACAGTCAGGAAAGGTCTGAGCTTGGCTATATTGACCGTGCTCAAGGGCTACCTTGTTTTCCGTGTGGTGAACTCCCACAGTCTTTCCGAACATGACAGGGAGCTAATGTTATAAGCTAAACGTTGGGGTATTACAGTAAACGAGGCATGGATTAGTGTTTAACAAATCCTTGTTGGTTTCATAGCACAACTGGGGGGAGGCTACATCGGGGGGGAGAGGGGGGGGGCTTGGCTGTTCATTCCTGCAATGGAATGCGGTAAACCTTCATTGATGCCATGGAAACCACTGTCATAGGTGAAACAAGTTATACCTCTCCCCTCATGAGTATCAGGTTACTTATAGTACATAGGCTCCTAATCATGGCAAAAGCTAATTGAACTACTAAAACATGTATTTGTAAATATGTGATAGAATTTCAACGTTTATGGAAACACACTATGAAGAAGCTGAACAGTAAATGTTCATTCGCTACTACATGTCACAAACACATACAAAGAAATACATTTTTTAAGCTGTTGTTTTGCGTCTGACTGAGACGGGCTCTGTTGCTTTCGCTCAGCTTATTCCTTTGTCTGGAAAACGTCACCAGTCAGTCAAGTAGAAGAGCTCTCAATTGTAAAGCCGAGTTTCTGAGGAAGTGCTGCGATGTCGCTCACCTAAGTGAAACGTTTGTGGCACAGTTGAGAAGCCCTTTGGTGTTGGAGTGTCACTTCCTGAGCAATAGAAATAACCAAATTAAGCAGCTATCAGCTCCCTCTTTATATAACCTCTACAGACTTTTTGTAGTGAGCCGTTAAAAATAGAGCTAACAATGTCCTTTCATCTACTGTAAGTTCCAGATATTTAGCATAACCTAGTCTAGGCCTGCTGTTCTGGGCTTGCTAGTCTATGCCTGCTAGGCTGGTCTGTGTGGTGGAGTGACGAATCTGTGTCGTACATCTAACAGACGGGCGGTTGACAGGGGAGCCTTGTCGACAGGAAACCGATGCTTGTTGGTTCCTCTCTTGGTTGTATCTCTCCTCACTTATGTAGAGAAACAGGTAGCATAGTGACTTGGTATGTGTCAGTCCTGTCCAGCAACGGACACAAAGAATGTTATTATGTTTGTTATTTTTAAGTACTGTAACGTTAAACACTCAATTCATTCATTAGAGGACCTTTTTCTTCAAGTTGTTGGTGAATTGAGTGATTCTTTTTTTCTTTTCTTTTTTGGGGGGAGGTCAGAACCTTGATATAAGGAGTGAAAATCACATCAAGATGAATTTGATGGAACCTTTTTTGACACATTGCAGGGGATTTGTCTTAATTGTGTGAGAAGAAAGGTATATTTAAAGAAAGCGTGTTTTATATCCACTTTATTAGTGCGTGCGTGCGTGCGTGTGCGTGTATGTTAGCTACCAGATGCCCTGTAGCACTATTATACAGTATGATTCAACCAGAGTGTATAATGCTAATCCTAGACACTGTTATCGTAATTGTATGCACCGTTATACTTCTGTGCCATACACCTCACTCCATTATGTACTAACGTGTGTGTTTGTTCCACTGGTTTCTAATAAACTCATTGAAAGTGAAAAGTTTCCCTTTCACCATTCCTTATCACCATTATTCTATTGTTTATCGTTATGGCAGAAAAACTGAACCCGGCAGGAAAGTTTCTCTAAAGAGAAACCATGAAATGAAACTGAACTGGAGGTGAAACCCTTGCTTCCATGACTCCAGCAGGTGATGGAAACGTTTTTTTTGTATGTTATGAGCAGCCTCGAGTAAGCTGAGGTGTTGCCATGACGCCCACATCTCCGCGTGAAGTCTGGGCCTCGTCATGCATCCCCAAACATGACCAAACCAGAGGAAGTCATAGAACTGTTCCATAGCTCATGTGAAAGGTGTGAGATGTCACTATTCACTTCCAGAAAAACTTGTGTAAACGTATTAATTTGTCGTCCGTTTCGAATTATTTTTTTAACGTTTCGTTGTCTCTTCAACCTCAATACGATGAATGTCCCTTAATACTCGGACACTAGTAGTTCAATCCGTATCAACCCAACTCGAACTCTCTGGTCCCCATGGTTTCATGTGCATATGGACTGCTGCCCACACAAACCAACCGTAGACAATATATTTATCTAGAGACCGTACAGTATTAGACATCAGTGTTACCGGTCATCAACCAAATTGCGCTTCTATGAACGTAACCCTGTCCTGAGGCCACAGGGATTTGAAATACATTTAAAGCGGAAACGGTAACAGTATAACAGGAATTCAAACATGCTAATGGCTGGAACAGGATAGCTGGAACATAATTGTCTGGAAGTAGCAGGAAACTGTTATTCAAATGGACATTTATATTCAGATGGCACTGGGCAAAAAGACTAATCATACCTATTGTAGCGTTAATCTCATTTGTAATATGTGTCCCTTTGTCTCAAGTTTATGATGAATTGAAACCTGACCTCTGAAAGTAATTTCAGTTAGACAAAATATATAGATCTGTGGTGCCTACAACAATGGATGCATTTTTTCATAATGATCTAATTTTAGCAACAGACTGGTTACATGACAAGGAATTCTGACACTGTGAACGACTGATCCCTGCAGTTGTACACTAGATGATACACCTCGGTATGTATTCTCAACATGCTATTGATCTTCTCATCACTGAAACGGATCCTGCCAAGGCTACAGCCTGTTGTTATGCAAACACACATTTACGAACAAAACACGCGCGTGCTGGCGAACTTCTGAAAATCATCCGGCCGATCTAGTGTTTGTGTAGAAAAAAAGGGCACAAAATGCGCGCCTGACTTGTGGCTCATGTAGTGTGACGCGCGCCTGGAAACGAGCGCCGGCCACTGCGTTTCGCTGTCACTACCTCAAAACGTTCTCTAGACCCTCTGTGACAGATCGGCACTCGTTAGAAGAACCAGTTCTCACATCCAAATAACGCTTTTTCAATCAACAAGTCGTAATCTTTCGCGAGTCAGTGTTGACGATTTAACAAGATGGTTCACTTTATAGTTTTCGCATAGTGTAAAAGTAGAGGCGAGCGCGAAGACGCACCTACTTGGATAGATGGTTTGTGATTGTTGCTGTGCGTTTGCATGAGAACTGCTGATCAAGAAGGTACGTACCAGTTGCACGAGTTTCTCTCCATCCACAATTTGTGTTCAATGTATATCGAAGCTGTAAATTAATTAATAATTTAGGCTTCTGCTTTCAGACAGGCTGGTTAATGCATCGCAGTTACCTAATTGAATTGGTTGATTTCATTTGTCACATCTGAATTAACATTCTTTGTAACTGCCTTTAAAAAGAGTTATTTTGGGAGAAATTCATTACTGTATCACGGTTACACTTAACATTTCAGAGTCTGATGGGCATGAGATAAAGGTAGTGCAAGTAGGCTACAGTATACCTTAATATATGAACATCCTGCATGAGGTAGATTATAAAACTATCCTTGTCCCAGATCCACAGGTCTTGGTATGCAGCAACTCTTCAAGGTCTGATGCCTATAGGCTATAGTGGCTTTTAACAGCTAAATGTATTTCTCCTTTACCAGAGTCACAACTCACAAGATCCGATACATGCCCAAGTAACAGAGAGAGTTTGTTTTGCATAGTTAGCTTGGTCGAAACAGGGTTTTTTGTTTCCGTCCTAATCTTAGTCGACTCCTCAGGGCATTGATGTAGGACAGACTTGTAGACTTTCATCAGCTTTACACACAGAGGAATAGCCAAAAGCAACGTGGCCGGTTTTATTTTGTCAATGTTCTGGTGCCTAGTCAGTATTTTGATTGACAACATTGTGATAGGGACCCTCTAAAGGATGTGAGGGTGGCTTATCGCTTCCTTTCAAGGCCCACAAACACGAACAGGCACACACATGTGCCTACAAACTCGCCCTTACTCATACCGACGCTGACTCGTATCGTGCAATTACCGCCGCACATACACTGGGCACACGCGTGTAAAAATACAGGCAGATAAGCAACTCCCGCTCTACCTTTATCATAACGCACGACGTATCCTTTGCATGAAAGCAGGACACAGAAACAGACCCTGCCTTTGTTAGGGGTTAGGCAAGGACAGGGGAGGTAGAGTAGTTGGTCGCTTTTTTTTCTCCTGTTATAGCCATCTATTTCCTCCTGCCATTAGGTCAGGCTCTGGTGTGACTAGCATGCCTGAGCTGGGTTTCCAAACCGTTTCAAAAGCACTGAGGTCAACCGGTGTCTATAGACTTCCATGGAATTGGGGCAATACCAGAGACTAGGGGGCTTTCTATGAAATCTCTCCCTCTCCCCCACACCGCTTTATGCTGACACATGCCCGGCGTACTAAGCCTTCTGTCTCCGAGCGCAGGATCAAACCCAATGATGAGTTGCCATGGAGGAAAGTCAGGTCTCAGCTTGCGACGTTGCCACACCGTAAATACATCAACAGTTTTGGTGGCTGTAACCTTTAGCAATACTGTGGGGCTGGATATCAGAATGAATAAAGAGATTTGTGTTAGCGGTGAGACAGTTGAGCAAGAGAAGTATGCGGTATTCCTGGGTTATGACACACAGGCAGTTTTTCAGAAGAAAGTAGGTCATGTTTGCATGTCCAGATTACGTCTAGGATCTGAATGATGCTAGGTTCACTGTCCTTTGGGCATCCTTTATCCAATTCCTTTCTCACACCACTGTGCCCTTACGGAGGTTTGGCCCCTGTGTATGGGACTCAACCCCCCCCCCCACACCACACACATACACACAGGGGCCTTTAGGGCCACGGAGGATAAAGAGAGCAGTCAGATTGTCTGCTCATAGATAATCATGTCCTCAGACACACGCCTGCTGCCTAATCTGATAATGTCATACTCAGTTTCCCTCAGTCCTAACAACTTCAAAGTACTCCTCTATTACATACACACAGACGTACACACAACCTGTTTGATTGATCTCTCTACCAAGGTGTACTATGCTCTATCTCTCCAAAGCACAGACACATTTTCAAAATGTCCTCCCTCCCTCCCTGTCCGTTCCTCCCATTCCCCTGAGCCCTAGGAACCCAATAAACTGAATAGACTAGCCCACTTTTCAAACTCTCTTTGTTAAAGGTAACCGGAGGGAAACATGCCAACAATCTCAACAATATATCGTTAGCTGTTTTTAGAATAGGAGTCCCTGACTTCTCAATGGATTGGTGAAAACCACACCTTGAGCAGAACAAACAAAAGTCAAAATGTCTGTTCCAAGAATAACAGCGTGGATGTAAAACGAGCAGTAATTCAAATGAACTGTCTTGCACGTAATTGTCAGTGATTAGGGAGGAAAATGTCTGAGCATGATCTATGTGGGAGGGAGAGGCGGTAGAGAAACCTAAAATAAAAAAGCTGAATTGTTGACCTCTTTTCTGTGAGAAACTGACCTCTCGACTCTTGGCGAGATACACTGTCTTCCTGACCTGCTCTGTGCGCGGCAAGTGTGTGTGAGGAGTGTGCGGGTTCGTCAGTGACCACCTGACAGCCTTCTCAAATTCAAATATAAACGTTGCTTTATGGGCATGACTGTTGTAACAACAACGAGTGTTTCTCTCTCTTCCCAGGGCAGCAAGTGACAAGGACGATGCCTCCCTCCCCCAGCCGCCTAAAGCACTAGCCTCTTCTGAACCAGCTGAACTAGGAGACAGAGAGAGAGAGAGAGAGAGAGAGAGAGAGAGATAATGAGATAGAGAGACAAGCGTGATGAACGCACAGCTCACTCTTATTGGCACCACTTCATGGATACTTCTGACAACAGGAAGTAGATGGTGAAGAGATAAAAAGCAGGTGTAAGATAGAGTTGGGGGGAAGTACAGACAGAGACAGCGGATGGGCAGGAGCTAGAATGATAGCAACATGGATAAACAGAGTGATCAATAGGCGGGAGACCAAGAGAGAGCCGAAGAGGACGAGAAGCGAGTATGTGAGCTTGTTGCTGGCGACGTTTCTCCCGGGCGAGCGCAGCAATGTTTGTGGCGAGTGATAGTCTCCCACCCATCTCCTGCCAGTCTCACTTAGCAGCTGCCCCCCTCCATACCCTGCTATGTTGAAGGCCGAGTCTCTGGTGTACATGGGCCTGGAGGTGATCCTCGCCATCCTCGCCGTGGTCGGTAACGTGCTGGTGTGCTGGGCTGTGTGCCTCAACAGCACGCTGCAGAGCATCACCAACTTCTTCGTGGTGTCGCTGGCCGTGGCCGACATTGCCGTGGGCCTCCTCGCCATCCCCTTCGCCATCTCCATCAGCACAGGCTTCTGTGCCAACTTCCACGGGTGTTTGTTCATCGCCTGCTTCGTGCTGGTGCTCACGCAGAGCTCCATCTTCAGCCTGCTGGCCATCGCCGTCGACCGCTACATCGCCATCAAGAGCCCGCTCAGGTGAGGCCTCTCTGGGTGGTGGTGGGGGCGAGGGCGGGTGGCCAGTGCGGCTACAGTTGTCCATGGTCATCAGCTGACATTTGAAGTTGGGGTAAAGTGAGTGGAGGAGACTGACAGAGATTTGGCACATGGAGAGAGGGGGAGGAGAGGGAGAGAAAGAGAGGAAAGACTATGTAGAGAGGAGGCATGTGTTTTTACCCCCCACAGCTAGACGTACGTTAAAGGTTCCGTGTGGTTTGGGGCGTTTGCCCTGGAGGACACCAAAACTGCTCTACTTCTTGGCTAACTAATGTGCCCAGCGCAATGCATTCGTGTATAAAGAAGGACATTGAATTACGGACACAGGGTTATCCTATTACTGCAACCCTCACCCCACGACACACAGTGCCACCAACGTCAGTCTAGACTGAGATCAATCTCACTACTAGCTTGAGTGGGTTAGTGTTGCTGTGCTGGGATTACATCTGCTGAAGGCTTTGATCATTATCATCTCGCAAAATCAACACCGTGTGGAAAGGGTGGGAGGGAAGATAAGGGGGGGGGAGATGAGGAGAGGACAGGACAGGACAGGAGAGGAGAGGGGGGAGAAGAGAAGACAGGATAGGAGAGGACACCTAAAGTGGCCTCTTATCGGGTACATTATGAGATGGAAAGTCACGTAGGTAGAGATCGGCTGCATGCAAACGCAAAGCATACCAGATTTTATAGTCGTGAATCTGCGCCAGGTATACCGTCACAAAAGGCTGGATTTCCCTAGCTTTAACTTCCTGATGAAAGAACTCGTTTCAAAGGGAAGATACGAACAATAAGAAGAAAGAGGTTGTAATGTAGATTTATACGAGTCTATAACTATCAAACAGATGTGTTTTTTTACCCGTTATTTCATCACACGGGTTACGTGTATTCTATTTGTCGCAGTTGGTTCCTTTATTTCCTGTCATATATTACCACGAGAAAAGCGGCCAGTGATGTTGACACAGAACCGGTACAAAACAGAGACGTACTATAAATAGAGTTAGATACTGTGTTACAACATTACAACTCCTGGCTGCCATTGTACCCATGCACCTGTTGGTTGTGAACAGTTGGTGGGGCAAACCTGCAAAGCTTTATTCACAGTATTTGTTTACGATGTGAGGGTGACGGGATGGCAGTGAACAGCTACGTAAACAGCTGGCTCTTAGCCACTCGACACTTGTTACGCTGACCGATAATACGGAGAAATTGCCCCCCAATAAATGGCTCGAAAGTCTGTTTATTTGTGAGCCGCGGTTCGCGCAGCGCTCGGTTCTGCGAGGGCGCAGTGTGACTTCTGGGCAACTAATGAGGCACAAGGGTGCCGTGTGATGTTAACCCGTGTGTTGCCACTTCTATTTGGGGAAGAGTATCAAAAAGCGGAAATAGCAGGTAGTTCAGCTTTAAAACTAAATTCTCTCTCAGTGAATCTTGTCAGTTTGCGGCATCCACCCGCGCGGTTTGCCAGGCCCGGTCTTTGTTTACGCTGTCGATACAGGGTCACAAATGCAGTGTTTTGGTTCCAATAACCGATAATCCAAGGGGTTTGTTAGTCTTACCGCCCTTTTGCCCACACACACAAACACACGCCCGCACACGTTTGGATTGCTATTTATGTGTGATTTATAAATCCGTCTCCTTTCATTTTTTTCTCAACCTAACCTTAACCCAAAAACCTAATGTGAACTCCTGACCCCAACTCATAAAGTTATTCTAACCATGAAACGACCCTTAAACCTCTTTGAAAAGCACTTCAACTGACTGAGGACTGAGGAAACGTCCCCATGGGTAGTTTCAAAATGATTTGATTATTCTCGAGGACATTTCTGGTCGTCACAAGAATTAAACAAATTCAGACACACAGACATATACACACCTGACATACGTGGAAAGGTAACGTGTTTGTGTACTCTTTTATGGACAGGTATCTATTATAACATAGTAAAAGAGTAAAAATAAGAATGAACCATTTGTAATCATTCAGAAGACCTTATCACAGACATGGGTTTTGAAATGACAATGCTGAAGGGGGAGCCCATGGTTTTTAGTTCCATCGTGGTTCCAACCACAGTTTCTGTTTAACCTTCCAATAGAGGAAGACTTAGCCCACACCATGCATAAGACTGAGCCCTAGCAACCCTCCCTACATAACAATACAGGTTGTGAAATGCTCACCTTAAATCCACATACAGACCATGAGCTGACTTCCATCTGTTATTGCGATATGCAGGTAAGTTCCACAATAGTCATTTCCCCGGCTGTGGCTGCTGCATGCTTGGACCTGCTATACGCATTATTTCCCGCAAGTCTGATGATTGTCCAGAAATTCTTTGAACTTACTGGTTTGTCTGCTGAAAAACAAGAGTCACCAGTTCAGACCAGAGGACGGGAACTGCTTTTGTTTGACAAGAAAGAGTGTGTGTTGAATTTAATGTGTAAAGTTGAATGAAGGCATCTTCTCATTCAAATGTTGGAATGTTTGATTACGTACAGATGTTCTTTCTCAGTCAGAGATGATTAGACTTCGCTGTTTAATTTATTATCCAGTGTCATCCTGTTTAAGAGCTACATTATTCAAATACTTTCATTGTTTTCAATTGCTGGGGTATTTATGTAGGCCTATTTTCTACATGGTCCTTAACAAACCATCCTTGACTGTGTGAGATGATGTAAATTCATCACGTAAATTCATCAAGTTCAACACGTTTGTTGGTTTGTTCTCTGTCTTCAAGGTACAACAGCTTGGTGACAGGCAAGAGGGCGAAGGGCATCATCGCTGTGTGCTGGATCCTCTCTGCAGTCATCGGCCTCACGCCCATGATGGGCTGGAACAAGGGCATCAATGCCACCAACAGCAGCAGCTGCCCGGAGAGCATGACCGAGTGCCTGTTTGAGAGTGTAGTCACCTTGCAGTACATGGTCTACTTTAACTTTTTCGGCTGCGTGGCCGTGCCGCTAGTGGCCATGCTGGGCATCTACGCCAGCATCTTCATGGCCGCAAGGCGCCAGCTCCGGCTGATGGAGCTCAAGATGGTGCATGGCCACTCCCACGGTGGGGCCCCGGCTTCGTCGTCATCCCGGTCCACTCTGCAGAAGGAGGTGCACGCTGCCAAGTCCCTGGCCATTATCGTGGGGCTGTTTGCCCTCTGCTGGCTGCCTGTCCACCTCGTCAACTGTTTCAACTTGCTGTGCCAGGAGTGCGGACGGCTGCACATATGGCTGATGAACATCGCCATCCTCCTGTCCCATGCCAACTCAGTGGTCAACCCCTTCATCTACGCCTACCGCCTACGTGAGTTCCGGCTGACCTTCCGGAGGATTCTGCAACAGCATGTGTTGAGGCAGAGGGACGGGCAAGGCTGGGCGGGGGTAGGTGGCAGGGGCATCGAGGGAAGTAGCGTCATGCAGACGTCCAGTCATATCAGCATAGTGGACAGCTCTAGCATGACAGTGGTGAATAGTTTTGCTCTGGACCCCCCTAGCACTAACCACACTCCCAAACACAGTCCCTTTAACACACACAGGGTTGGGAGAGACATCTCCTCTGCCCCCTGTTCTTGGACACCGCCGCCTCACCCAGACCCTGTACCAATCAGTGTCATCAGCAATGGACACCATAAAGTGGAGAACTCCATATCAGAAATAGGCCCAACTGGAAGTTTGGGACATGTAGTTCAAGGTGGGACTGAGGCGGCATGTTGTGGGGGAACTACAACTCTACTGATGGAGGTGAAGGATGGAGGACAGATTTTTTTTGTTAATCCAAGAGCCTTGTCCACCACACAGACCAGCCCAACACGCTCCGTTGAGCTGACTAAAGTGTCATGACCCCTGCTTGTATGCGATCACACATGACCTTTCAAGACAGAGACGCTCATGTTGGAGGATTGGCTTTATTGTGGACAAGTCACATATCTGAATTAAGAGATAGAGAAGATGAGAGTTACCAAACATCATGTGTCAATAACTTTTTAATCTGAAGCGGGGAAAGAAACTGGTGTCTGTAAAAGGTGCAACAAACTGTTACATGAATTTGCCCTGACAAAGAATTCTGCATGAACTAAAACCTTTTTATTTGCTATTGATGGATTGTTCTAGATTCCAGTTGATGCCCTGTTGATGTTATTGACGTGGAAACATGTTTTTACCCAATTTATCTTTCCACAAAAATGATGTTCTATACTACCTGTACTACTGTATGCTGTAAAAGACCATGACCAAATACATTACTGTACTGTATGATTCTGCACATTTGGGTCTGAGTTTAAATAATAATGTGTTTGCACCCAAAGCACCTCTAGTTATGGGGCAGAGGGCTTCTCAGATAGTGTGTTAGCTTGTATGAAACAAGTAGACCGTCACTTTAAACAGCAGTTCCTATTCTAGTAAGAGAACACAATCAAAGTCAGTAAGTGTCTGTCTTGGTGGCATGCCAAGTAACCATCTTTACAGCCTGAAAATAGGTGGTCCTGTTTACTGGGTGCAATTGCTTCGTGAATGTGACCAAAGTTCACAGTTACAATACACATTCTAAAGTCATTGTTAGAATGATCAGATAACCCAAAGTGCTTTGTGAAATGATGGCGTATGTACTGTACTATTAATATGATTAAATATCTTTGGAAAAAAAAAGATCTTGAATTGTTAATTGATGGTCATTGTCAATGGT
This sequence comes from Plecoglossus altivelis, assembly GCA_036571765.1. Taxonomy (NCBI): domain Eukaryota; kingdom Metazoa; phylum Chordata; class Actinopteri; order Osmeriformes; family Plecoglossidae; genus Plecoglossus; species Plecoglossus altivelis. The sequence continues at coordinate 1,884,917 of BROE01000012.1, forward strand.
TAGTTGATTGTTGATCACACCTATTAGTGTGTGTACTTGTCACCGGCAGAAAAAAACATTGACTGAATATTTTGTTGAACACTCCCTTAAGGCCTCATCCTAACTTCCTGATAAGACACATGTGAAGCCTGTTTCAATTGAATTTGGGATTGTTATGGGCTGTAAAAAAGGATCTGATTGAACGGTAAATCACAGCTGTAGTAAAAAACAATCACATTACTCTGAGGGGCCGGATCAATTTTTGTCATACAACCCCAGGCCACTTTTCAATGTTAGTTTAAGACTGTGACTGTAGCTACAGATCCCAGAGGTTTGCTAGTTTGTTCCCCTGGCAGTTTGATAGGCTTCAGACAACCCAGCTTCAAACACCATCTGATTGAACACACTTCTCAAAGGGCAGCTTCACTGTAAGGATTTTACAACTGCACCAAACAAAGAAATGCTGAAGTGTTCTATAACACTTGGTGTATACATATATATGAATATATTTCTATTCATATAAACTGTGAGTGCACTTGTTTCCCTTCAAGGGGTAAACACACATGCAGGCGCACACACTGACCAACTGGTGTGAGTGTTTACGGACTAGCTGCTGACGCCAGTCACTGGGCCTAATGCAATGGAAATCAAATGAAGGTGCATTTGATGATGTCTTTTATTATGCCATTACACTTTCCTTTTCCTCATTAGGAAGCGACTTCACGGTGGGAGAGGCCTGCACTAAGTACAGTGTGCTTCCCTGGAGCAATCTCTTGATGGAGGGGAGGGCTGCCAGCTTAAGTGCTCAAAGCATTGATTATGTGGTTGTGTATTTGTGTGTGCGTGTGTACACATCTGTGCATGTGTGCACGTGTGTTTATGCGTGCGCGTCTGAGTGTTTCAGTACGGAAACATTATGGTAATATGGTGACCAATTTATCGCAGAGGCCAATTTGTAAATAATGCATGAAAATGCAGAGCAGACTCCAGGAGGCTCCTTGTGACGTTTTGTTTTGCGTTCCTTATAATACGCGGCATGGTGGGAAATACGAAAATGGGGACATATCAACAGTCATTTAGCCACTCTTCAAATCTCTCACCAAATGTTGTGGTAGATGTCTGTCTTGAAAAAAGGCATAATGAGATGTAGGAGAGGAACAATGGCTGTTGGATTAATCGACAAACCCTCGATTCAGTGTCCTGCAAGAAAACAATGCCTTTTTATGTTGGTAGATTTTACAGTCAGTAATATAGTCATAAACCCAGTGTCTGAGTGAGCAGTGAAACTAGTGTTCTACATTGTGGGAGTGCCATCTAATTGCAAGTGGTAGTTTACAAATTCTCAAATACTTAGTAATGTAATACAGATGGGATTTCCTTTGGAAATATGACAAAATCAATCGCCTACACTATAATCACAACACAAACTAAGGGTTGCCACAGATGGTACTGTGACAGTGATGCTAAATAGTGAATCCAAGGATATACTAACCTAACATATGTCTGTAAGGCCCCCCTTCCCTCTCCACAGTGTTGCCCTGCTTAAATGGGAGCATGCTGGCTAATTATAGTACCTAAAGAAGAAGGTCCACTTTATTAATGTGTGTGTGTCCAGAGTTGTATTCATGAGGTAATTTTTCTGAGCCGACAGTCCCACTCTCACAGAACAGAGGTTATCAGTATGACCTCCTGTGTTCCCCATCTTTTCACCATTTCACCTCATAGCTTAACCGTCCAATGTCAGTAACGATGGGTTGGAGTCGCAGAGGGAGTACTCATCTCCGTCTAGTCCTGAGACGTTGTTTGGGGGCATCCTGTACGTGCAGTATGACCAGCACACATTCTGCAAAAACAAATCATGTGTTCCTCTCTCCTTGTGCTTGTGGCCAGTAGAAAGACAGGAAGGAGGCAGTACAGACCCTTTTCTTTTACAGCTATAATTAAAAACTCAGCAAGTAATTGACTGATCCCCCCTGTCCCCCCCCCCTCTCTCTCTAAAAAACAAACAACCCTACAAACAAAACCGACCAAATAAAAAAACCTAGTGATTTTGAAATGTAGGTCGACCATTGATATTGATAATTTTATTGTTGCACAAGAATTTAGGTTGGTTGAGGGTTTAGGTTGGTTAAGGTCCAGTTCTATGGTGGCATGTGAAGCCCTCTGTGATGCTTGTAAAATCACATAATCACATAAAATGTGATTGATTTCAAGACAGTGGTCCCTGTATCCAAAGACTGGGATATGGAAGAAATGTGGCTCTCTGCTGCACTCTGCTGTCTTTGCTAGTCCATACTGAGTTGACTTATTTTCATTTTGCATAAGATTGTTGTACCAGAGGTCAATGATGCATTATTTTATTACCAGTAAACTATATTTCTTGACTCCGAGGGAAGCTCGACTTCCCCTAAAATGTCAAGGGTCAAATATTTACAAATGTATTGACATTTTAAAATCTGATAGAACAGGTTCATTTGAAGATGAGTTCCTCCAGAATCAGCTAAGACATACCAGGTCGCCTAACTCGATTTCCTTTTCATACTATCCCCTCGCGTAACAGTGCATTTTACTGTTGAAGCCTTGCGTCCATAGCCTGGTCCCTGCTAGACACTCGTACATTTCATTTGTACAGATTCTAGGACCTATCCATTGACAAACGTTATTTCTGTTAAGGCGGGTACTCTGTTGAAGTTTAAAAGTATTGGATCTACCCAGTCACTCTGGTTCTGCCATAGCCAATCGCTAACCTTTGTTCGTGAGGTAGGTCATGCACCAGGATGTAGTCACTTAGGCTGTAAACAAATGTTGAAATGAGCAGAGGGTCTTTGAAGATGTCGAATTCAAGAATTAAAGGAACAATTGTAAATTGTACATCTATATTTGACACTAACGCTCGCGATAATGTATAGTCAACTGTCGAAGCTGGGTCACAAGACGCCGTTTCATGTCTGCCACACATGCAGTGCAGTGACTACCACGCGATACAGATATTTTTCAGACGAGGAAGAACGAGGAGACGACAGAGACAGGGGACCATTCCACTGACAGGAGAGACAGAGACCCTGAAGCTCTAACATAGAACGCCTACTTAGAATGTTGGTGCAAATGTTGTTTAAATAGTTTACTATGTACAGACAATAATTCTATAATTATATATAAACATCAATACACTAATTATCCTTGCTTATAATGTTAAAGAATGTGTCATGAATATTCTCACTTCATTTGAAAAGGTACAATAAACACATTTTCATAGAATGTCCTTTTCGTATTCGGTTATTGGATAAATGCTGCGATTATGCCCCGCCAAACGACACTCTGCGTCTCAGGGAGTGACTCGAGAAGTGGGCTAGCCTGGACTCTGGGATTCAACGTGATAATTGGAGGGTCTGTTGAAATTCCAGAGCCATATACAATGTTATTATTTTGAAATGGTTCTGTGAAACATTACGTCTTTTGATTGACAGCGATTTATCACTATAAAAAGCGGGCTACTCGCAGCCGTTAGACCTCAGTCCCATCACGTATTTAGCAGGGTAGGCAGGTTGACAAACTGTTGCCTATTTCTGGGTAATTCAGTTTAACCAAATTCCCACAATTCCACCGAGTTTAATATATTTCCGTTAGATCGTTTACAGTCAGTAGGCTCGGCTAGTGGCGTTGCATTGAACTAGACAGCTAGCACCGCACACGATGGCAAACGTAGGGCAGAACATACGTATATTAATGGACATTACTGTGTATGACAAAAATGAGCTTCCCTCTTTGAAAGGCCAGCAGCTGCCACTAGGCTTAGATATATTTAGTGTATTGCTAATAAAACATGTTAAAACTATATATTTTGACCCTGTGATATACGTTTTATTCTGGTCCTTCAGTTACACCATTTGTACACGAAACTAACACACATAGACAACGATACAACATTCACAATCAGCGTGAATACTCAATTTATCCAAACTAACAGACGATAGCATTACACATAAAAAACCGAAACGATTACGATAATATAACTCCAATGTCGCGGAGTATTCGCAGCACCGTCACAATACATTTGTCAGCAGCACTACCATATACAATTTTATCAAAAATAATATACATGATACAACACCACTGTAGCCAATTCATTCATTTTGAGTGTAACAAATTGATGTGTTAATATTACGAAAATGACAGTAAATCCAGGTGCTAGTACCATTTATCCCGCTGAAAGTCATTCAAACTGGTTGATAGCAGTGGATTTTTTTGGTACTACGAGATCTGAGACGAAACTGCATTTGTACCGCTGTAGTCCGAAGTAGCAGCAGCAGCACTTGTTTCAATTAAATGTAATTTTACTCGGTTAAGGTAGCTTATAGCATCGAGCAAGATGTATGCCTACAGTTATTTAATCGTACATTGACATGATTGTGAAAGACACATAAGCAATTTAATTAAATTGTTAATAAGGCCAATTATGATGTCCGAAAAAATGAAAAGTCTAAGATTTTAACTGTTGGCATCGTATTTTGTTCAACATTGCGAAATGAAATGTAAATACCTTTTTGTATTACATAGAACATATATATATATATATATAAACTTTTATTACAGGCTCTAGACCCAACAAGACCAACAACATAACTAAATGAATAGATACATAACACAAAACATTTAAAACATATCATAAAACAAACATTTTTGTACAATTGAGATTTCGTGAAGATAGTTGACAGGGCTGCCAGCCCATGTTGACATGGTGAGGTAGTACCCAAGTGCAGGAGAGGAGAGAAACATGGCGTACAAACAAATGCTTTATTTTTTTATTAAGATACTCACAGAGACAGGGACAAGACAGACTGGACGCAAAGCAGGAAGCTAAATACACTGAACCAAACAAGACACAGGTGGACACAATGACACTGACGAAAAGTGAACAAGACACAGGTGTTAATAGTGACAGGGAACAAGTGGGACAGAGCAAAACCAAAAACAGAGGGGGCACACTGTACATATTGCTCAACATTAGCCGTCCATCTATGCTACAGACACCATCAACATTTGACTGCCATCCCTGTCCGCCCACACTAATCAGGGACGGCTGATTGTTTTCCATCGCGTTCTCTTCAGGGGCCAGAATGACCCGACCCCTTATTTAACCCTTGTGCTCTCCATATTCAGCAACTCTCTTGTCCTAAAGGTCAAAAAAGCCCCATCTTCAACCCCGAAATGAAGCAGGTCAATTAAATTTTTTCCCTGTTCCCTGTTGGGCACTGAAATGTGCAGCCATGCTGCACATGAATCAGAAAGATTTAGTTTAGTCCGAGTTCAATTGAGCACATACAATCTAAATGTCTCATTGTGGGTGTGCGTGTGTGCATATAACATAGTTTAGGGTCATTTTGACCCCTGGAGAGTTTACGAGGGTTAACACGTGTATGTATGTATATAGGCTACATACATGCAATTCATGCAAAATAAAGGGACAAAACTTAGTCACACATTTTGTGGTAGCCTTCGCTGGCTCACATTTGGCTCAACATCCCTGCCATCTCCGTCCATCCATACGAAGACAGCCCTTAACAACAACCTCCATTTGGACGTCCACGACGCTCTGGGGGATTTAGCTGTCTGGCTTCTCATAAGAGTAGGTTATCTGGTTGACCCTTTCATACCCTTAACGCATTGTGTAGTCCATACTGACATTCTGAACAGTAATAGGTTATGCTCCTAATTTGCAACAACCCAATAAAACCCCACAGTTTCTTAATTTTTAAATATATGTTCGTATTAATCTTTTAGTATACGTGTATATCACGTCTCTCTGACATATCAAGGAATATCATTGGACAAAAAAATGAGCACACAGCTATAAAACATATCTCGCAAAATGCTTTAAAATCTTGATTCTGTGTACGAGTAGGCAAGGCTTCTATAAACATTCCAGCAAAAAGAAGCAGCATGTTTGTGGTGTGTGATGTACTGGCTATATTCAGGACAGGATAATTTACACAGGATCCACTATCGACATCTGTGAACCTAATGGGCTTGGGATTTCGAGGTCTGTTGTCATAACAAGTCAATTAGCAATTATTGCCATCATATACTTACAGTACACAAGGAAACAAGATAACATTCTTCCAAGGCCTAGACATAGACAACTATCTAGAATTAGGTCAATACAATTAATTCAATATGACCATGCAATTGGTGACTAATGCCACAAGGCACCAAAAGTGTTACCAAGTTTCTGTGAATGTAAACAAGTGGGTTAGTACAGGGGAAACTGTGAATGTAACGATAACATACTGATACCATATATATGGACATGTTATTAAGGTGGAAGCCAAATGCTAGAATACTGAGTTCAGTCTGAAGTAGTACCAGTAGATGGGTTTGTCCGCAGTGCGTAAGGCTTTGCAAATGCATGCGTTTGGTCTAGCTGTCTGTGTGGTAGGGAGGAGCGAACCCAACCATCTTTTCGGCTGTCCTCACCATGCTCTGCCGAGTTGTGGTTCGAAGCGAGCCGTTTCCAAACCAGGCTGTGATGCAGCTCTTCAGGATGAACTCCATAGTCCCTCTATGCAATGTGGTGAGGATGTGGGATGGGCTTTCGGCCTTTGCCAAAAAATAAAGACATTGCCTGTACTCCAAGGAAATAGATGCTCGAGCATCTAGTTGATGTTCAGCAAGGAATGGACACTTTTTGCTGACCTTACTTGCTTGACACCTGAAAGAAGGTCATGTAAGATACACAGACAAACTCTACAGCGGTGCAAACATCTTTCAACATTTTCCTCTTTAAAACAGGGCGTGTGCAGGCTGACATTCACATTCACCTGCAAAATTAGAGATTTCAATATATAAAAAATGGTCAACAGCAGGCAGTCAAGTAGTAAGACAAGGTATGTTTCATCACTCACTGAAACATTACAGTCACACCTTATTGTCTTGCCATTTCAATGGGTTGTTATATTGAATAAGCATGTCTGGTTTATTCTACATGTCATCCACCAAGTAGCTCTGACCTAGATTTTTCAAACAAATAACAAATGCCTCTCATTTTCGCAATAATTTAACTATGGCTTGTCAAATGAATGAGGAATTATAAATGTTCTGTCGTTGCATGGTATGCGGTAAGAGCTCTTGTCTGCCAATAAGGAGATTGTGGGTTCGATTCTTGGGCCAAATCCAACATCACATGAACTCTCTGAGTGGAGTCTGTGTCCTATCTGGGCAATCCGGCTTCCACCCGTCCAAAGACATGCATGTGATTTATTTATTGGACATTCTAAATTGCCACTAATGAATGAGGGAATAGTTGCCCTTTCCGAACGGGAATAAGCGACACTGCAATCCCTAACAGGAGTCAGTAGATGAGAATGAATGAAATCTATCTATCTCTATCAACGCATAACTAAATTACAGTATAAGGTAGCAAAAGATCACAAATGTTATGATTAACTAACAAGGGATGTCTGCATTGTTGTGTTTTCTATAATGACAAAACGTTAGAAAGTTAGAAATCGCTAGCTCCTGGAATAATACCCTTTACAATGAGCTAGCAAGCATAAACATCAGATTGAGGAAAACTGGTCATGCTTTCATCTCAATATCATAGCACAGGTATGCGTACAATTTGTGGGTGTAAGTAATCTACTCACCAGAAAGGTTTCCAGGAAATATTGTTGACAACAAAATGGTTTGAAGGTATCGAAGCAGCATAGCTTGCTTGTTCGGCTTTCATCGAGGGGTCTAGGGTCTTTCATATAGTTAAGTAAAAATACTTTGTGCGAACAACTCATGTTTTGCGGCAATGACTGAAAAAGTTAGTAGCGCAACTACACCAAGTGGAAAATGCTAGTGCAGAGCCTGTATTTAGGAAAATTGCATATAATTAAAAGCATGAATTTGTTGCCGCTTATTTACAACTCCAAACACAAAGACTGAGAGAAACAGTTGTCTCATTATTTCCCCTGCAAGAAAGAACAGTGATCGGTTAAAGCAGCCTCATTATTGAATCAAAATGAATAAATTGGGCACACCGGTGTAAAATGGTTCGCCTGGAGTACTTCAAGTAATATTTTCAGGCACTTGGCCATCTCATATTGTATTCACACATCAAGACAGAATCCCCTTTGAAACTTAATGTAACAACATTATCAGTCATCAGTAGTATCTCAGATGGAATCGTGTTTCAAACAATACCATCCGCTTACTGCAAATATGCCTACCGAAATGTAAATAAGCTTGACAATTAATCGCTCATCCAACAAAAGGATTTTCAGTAACAACGTAAAATGGGACAATTTGGTCTCGGTAGTTTAGAGCCCTGCGTGATGAAGTTGGCCCCAGTCGTTTGTACCATGAGCTAGCTAACTTGTACAGCTAAGAACGATAATGCTAAATAACGCTAACTATGAAATTGTTATTTTAGCTCGGTTCCATGTCGCTGGGTTTGTAGTCTACAGCGTATGGCTCATGAGAAGTACCTAGCGAAAAGTAGACTTTTACCAAAGGTAGTTACTAATGCTGGTCCAATGGAGATTCGTTGATGTCGCTGTTTGGCTTAATAGAACGTCTATGTGCTGTTCATAACATGTGTTTACATGTGACCTTACGCAACGCAATCGGGACCAAGCATACTATCTATGTAGGTTTGTATAATTTTGAGATAAAAGTTCATCATTGTTTAATGCATTAGGTAAAATATTGTGGCCTGTGCATTTAAATTGATTTTCTATCAATGTAGCTTACATATTGAACTGAGGATGAAGGAGAAAATGAGAATGTCCGTGGTAAATTATTACTTTTCCGTCGGGTCAGTGCTGAAGGAAGGTCAGATGAGTGGAATTAGTATGGTTAAAGGTAGTAATAGTGCCCCAAGCTCAACACAGTCACACAAATATGTCACAGATTTTTTATTTCTTCTGTATTTTACTCTGCAAACTTACGCTCCAATGATCTAGTTTTGGTCTTGTGGCAGACGTTATGATTGACCTTTTTCTGATTATATCTAGCAACACTGAAATTGTTTAGGTTACTTCTGTGGACAAAGTTTTGTTGCAGATGCTTAACATATCATACTTTAACCTTATATTAAGCACCAACTCAGACTAAGCCTTACAGTTAGCCTGCCCCCGACTAGGCTAGCTTCGTAGTTGCCAGAGTAACTGAGTTTGAACTACGTTGAGCTGACTTTTTGGAACCAAATGAACTAGAATGGAGTCCGACTAATGGCCATAAACCTGACATTCTGTAAACTTGCTTTATGGAACAGGCCTCAGGTCTGTTGGGCTCATGAGACTGCTCACCAAAATAAGGGGGAGCCCATTTGTGTATCAGATTAAAACGTGTTGTAGAACCTACATAAAAATAGCCTGGGTTTATATGTACCTAGCAAAAGAAGACTTTTAGCTGAGGTTGCTAATGCCAAAGGCTTGCTAATATAGCTGTCTGGCTAAGTAGAACGTTGTATGCGTTGTTGCTAACCTGCTGACGCTGTGACGTTAGGCTACCCTGTGGTCCCTTTACATACCGGTATGTTACTTTTTGCCACAAAAATATTATGCGCTCTTGAACTGTGCAACGGAACGTAAATTTCAATGGAAGCAACGCAATCGAGACGAAGACGAATATTTTGACATCAACCTTATCTATGTAGTCCATATATAGTTTCGGCAATAGTTTAAGCTTGCAGAAGGCAACCACGACCTCCAAAAATAATTCATGTGGAGATAGGGTTGCCAACTGTCCCGAATTAGGCAGGACATCCCGCATTTTGAGCCTAATCGATTTGTCCCGTACGGGACCTCACTTGACAAGTTTTTTTAAACTGCTGCGCTGATCTCTACCAATGATACAACAGCAGTGCTGATCACGACACTTGAGAATGATCATCGATACACTGTATTTTCGCACAACACCGGCCCACCTTTTGTCCCGCATTTCATAGTGACAAAGTTTGCAACCCTGTTTGGAGATAATAGTCAAAAAGTTCAGGCCCATTTCATATTCTTAGCAAGAATGCCAGATCCACTATATTGTCCCAGTCCAGCCCTGGCTGTGCAGCATATTAGCCGTAACCTCCCTTACATTGGGCCTAATTGATTTATACTTGGCCTCCCTTGTCCTAACTGCTACACTGATCCAACCACTGACTGATTCAACAGCAGTATGAAATCAGAATCGGTTTTATTCCCCATGCAAGATATACAAGCACAGAACATAGCTTCCGCGCAAAGTTCATCATCTATAACAGACATTTACATAAATAGTAAGTAAACTTGTTTTACAGGATCCCTGCAGATATCAACAAGAAACACAGAATGGGGGGGGGGGGCAGCTTAATCCAATCCGACCTCATCATGTAACAAAAAGATTGATGACTGCTCTTTCTGAAGAAGCAAATTGAAAGAAGTGAAAGTTTGTATGGTGGCTTGGAAGAACAGCAGGTGCACTTCTGTCATGGGGTCAGTGAATGTCTGCACAAGCCTCTTGATAGATCTCTGTCCTGTGTGTTGCTCTCTGTGTCTTGTGTGTTGCTACTCTGTCCTGTGTGTTGCTCTCTGTGTTATGTGTGTTGCTCTCTGTGTTATGTGTGTTGCTCTCTCTGTCCTGTGCGTTGCTCTGTGTTCTCTGTGTTGCTCTTTCTGTCCTGTGTGTTGCTCTCTGTCCTGTGTGTTGCTCTCTGTCCTGTGTGTTGCTCTTTCTGTCCTGTGTGTTGCTCTCTCTGTCCCGTGTGTTGATCTTTCTGTCCTGTGTGTTGCTCTCTGTGTCCTGTGTGTTGCTCTCTGTCCTGTGTGTTGCTCTTTGTGTCTTGTGTGTTGCTCTCTGTGTCCTGTGTGTTGCTCTCTGTGTCCTGTGTGTTGCTCTGTGTCCTATGTGTTGCTCTCTGTCCTGTGTTGCTCTCTGTTCTATATTTTGCTCCTCTGTCCTGTGTGTTGCTCTCTCTGTCTGTCCTCTCATTTATATCAGTTGTTCTAACTTTTCTGCCAGTGTGTACGTCTGTATTTTCTCACTGGGCTGGTTCTTTAAATAAAAGGTCTCACTTTTAAACCTTGAAGAATTCATGGTTATGTTGATTCAATTACTCTGAGTTACAAACACATGCCTACTTCTATTGCACAAATTCCCTTATGTTATTTATGCCAAAATTCTTTGGAATACATCTTACCTGTTCAAAGTCCTGGTTGGTCCTACAGAAAATGTATTCATCCACAGTGAGTCCTTTTCTTTGGCGTGTTATAATTGTGATATAGTTATATTATAATTGCCATCTGAGTAAAAAAAAAGAAAAGACAATGCTATGAGCTGATGTATGGCTGCAGAATGAATCGAATTTGTAACTGGGATTACAATTAGGGATGCCACAATTATGTAAACATTCAAAGACAAAGGAAAACAATCTTAAGATGTTATCTTAAGTGTTTTCCCCCAATTGTCTTAACATTAGTTTTAGTATAACATTTTAATACCCTGCATATTTTTTACTTTTTTAGGGAAGGTTTAATATTTAATATTAATTATTGAGGCTTACTAGAATAGCAATACAAGTTTTTTCAAAAGACCGTTTTCATTTTGTTTAATATTTTGATATAACAATATGGCGTAAAAATATTCAAAACCTAATTCATTGAAAATTGTGATAATCGTAATTAATAATCGAGTCCTCAATAAATGTGCGAAGTATGCATTTTACATCTGCAGTACGAGCCTTGAAACAAATGGCTCACTTAGTGGTACCTTTCTCCCAACAACACATTCATTTGGAGCAGATTAGATCCTCAGTCTACAGGACTGTTAATGTGACGTGTGTCCATCGTATTTAACACGAAATCTTTCACTTGCAAGCGGTCGTTTGTTAATGTAACTATATATCTCACTGGCTACTGGCTAATCAGCTAACATGTTGAAATAGTCTAAATCTAAAATCGCTATCGTGAAACTAGCCTCTTTTCCACAAACTGCTGATTAATGGAAGTAGCTTCGAGGTCAAGTTTAAAACCTTCAAAACGTCTAGATTTACTAAATATGTCGATATTATTATGCACACGTATTTTAGCATAGTTGATATGTAACTTAAATTCTATAATTTCCACAGGCATAGTTCTTCAATCGTATTTCAGGAAAAACGTTCGAACTGGTTTGTCATCCCTATTCACAGACACACAAAAACAGAAACAATATCTAAAGTTTAATAGAGTGAGTACTCATTTGGACAACATTTAATTGTTACATACCTACCGAATTTCAACTCAGATTCTCAACAGACTTCTTAAGGTAGTTTCTCCGCGGTATTTTTCTTCTGTCTCTAACTTCGGGATGCAGCCATACAGAAGCGCATAGGGTTCAGCGCTCATCAGCGCCATCTACCGACCGTAGCTAAGCGGCTAAGCGGGACGCTGGCTAAGCGGGACTCACGAGAAAGCTATCAAAGGAAGGTTGAAAATTTATAGGAAGATAAAGTCAGGAATTGTAACACCAAAGCATGGAATTCTTCAGGAGAACACAGTATTTACAGTTTAGAGAAATCTGGTCTAAGGGCCAGTATTGACTGCCTCAGAAGAGGCTCAGTAGTTATTGAATCCTACTAGATATATGGAATTCAATCTTTTAATCCAGACTCAATTTTTCTTCTTACATCCGTGGTTTATGTTTTATTATGTGCAAGCGCCTGATCGACATACTGTATGTCAACGCAGCAAACAACGACATGCATGGATGTCCTAATTTGCAGAGCCGTTTAACTCCTCGCCGATTGCAAGCAGCAATTTACGATAGTCGTTTCAGGGCAGAAACACACTGGTTTCTAAGCGCCACGATCGGCTACCACTGACTCAAAGGTTAACACCAGACGCGCATTTCTCGGCGCCGGTCACACCGAGCTTTTCACATCAGACCTTTCCTATTTCACATGTAACGCTGACATCTTGCAAAAACACGGTACATAAACATTGCATAGGCCATATTTAGGAAACGTGTCATTCAAACAGCAACCACAACAGCATATTGGATTCATACAAACTCCCTGTGCTTATAACTTCGAGAATTAGATGCCACCCATCTACTTGAATTTCTCCACTCATTTTCAAAACCGAAGTTGGGGGTGTGCAACGCGTGAAAACTCGTTTCTTTCTTCCAATAGACACACCGTTCAGAAACAACCGCAAATATGCTAGCTCAACAGACTGATACGTCATTTTCACTTGTGCTTATCAGGATAACCACATGAAACGGCCGTTCGTTAGGCTACCAACATTGTGCTGTTAGATTGTGTGATACGGTTGGTATTAATACGTAGGGCTCCAAAGTATTATATAATAAATAATAGCAAAGTCTACAACTTTACAAATGTTCAACGTACTCTACAATTAATGTAATATAATCTTAATTACATAGTTTTCATTTAAATATATATTTAAAAAATACGGTGTATTTAATCATACTGCGGCCAAATTTCCAAGAGTCTCGCGAAAAATTTACACCAGGTCTCGAAGTGATCACTGCACAACGTGAGGCAATTGCGGCGCCTGGCAGCCTCTGTGACCATTCCAATTTGAAAACATGGGCGCCGAAAGAAAAAAGGCGGCGCTTCACAGTTAATTTCGGCACTTTGCGGCGTTTCGCAGCCGGTGTGTTTCTACCGTCATGCAACTTCAGCCGATGTCGCACATACTTAATTACTAAACGCCTTTTGAAGTTTGGGAGACGGCGGTAAAAGATATTTAAATCTTTACGAATGGTGTTCAAGTAAATGCGTAATTTAAATTAAGTGTTCAACTCTTACAAATTGACTTGTTTATCTAACAACTTTATTTCATTATTGTCTTATCCAACAACTTTCACGCCTTGTCTATGTCTTTGTAGTTTCGTGCGATTTCCGTGCGAGTTTGGCAACGCCTTTGGGTTACCTGCTCATTCCCTCAGCGTTATCTTGCAAAATTATTGCCCACTACGTTGATTAATAGGGTACATGTTCAATTACACTTTACTCATCAATCTTACTCTGTGATTAGGACTAATTGTTAAATCATTTAGAAGCTTGGCCTAATGAGTTTAACGTGTTTGTCTGAATCTGTATATTTTACAGATTGGAAAAGAACAAACATGTCTATCGGTGTTCCTATCAAAGTTCTCCATGAAGCAGAGGGGCATATAGTAACCTGTGAGACCAGTACTGGCGAAGTGTACAGAGGAAAACTCATTGAAGCTGAGGACAACATGAATTGCCAAGTAAGTTGTGCCATGTTGTTTTGAACTGAATGCCCTTACAGTAGCTTGGGTGGGTCTGTGTCACTGTTATGAATGTGACCTCTTTCTCTGTCCCCATCTACCTTGCTTTAGGCGGTGCATAGTAGTCATTGTATTGAATCACCTTGCATGCCACAAAGTTAATGTTTTGAGTCTTGGTGGTTGTGAACCAACACTGGCCTTCAGAACTAACCCTCTCCCAGATGTCAAACATTACAGTTACGCACAGAGATGGACGTGTTGCCCAACTGGAGCAGATCTACATAAGAGGTAGCAAAATCAAATTCCTTATCCTACCGGACATGCTAAAGAATGCTCCCATGTTAAAGAGCATGAAGAACAAGAACCAGGCCACTGCTGGAAGAGGGAAGGCTGCCATTCTTAAAGCCCAGGGTGAGCGTAGGTCCAGAATACAAACTTCTTCGGTTGGCTTATTCATAGCCTTTTTGCTCAACTCTCTTGATCTCTCCATAAATGACTTGGATAGTAAATAGTTACTTAATAATAAATGGATAAATAGTAAATTAAATCATGTAGACACTCTGTACAGTTGACGACATAGTGCATCATATTGTTGACTACATCAATAGCCTGCAGTCTCTAACGTTACATTGAAATAGGCTTATGTGTGTTCTCTCTGCAGTGGCTGCTAGAGGGCGAGGTCGTGGAGGAATGGGCAGGGGAAATATTTTCCAAAAAAGGCGATAGTGGGCCTATCTCACGGGTCAGTGTACAGTTTAAAGTTGTGGGTTCGAGCCATGTTCCTGTTAATTTGGAAGTGAAATGAATGCTGTTTTGATATGTTGATTCTTATTGATATTACTGGCATTTTTGTTTGTAAGTGTGTTTAAGTTTATAATCGTCAATTACATACAAAACTCGTGTATTTCCAGTCTGAAGTTGTTACGCTTTGATAATCACATGGTGGAGCCAGAGAGACAAAATGCACGCAACGTGCGCTCTACCAAAACGCATGAAGTTATTGAACATTTGTTATTCAATTCAAATGTGGAAGAGTCAAAATAAATGTATGATTTATTACGTTTTCTGAACAACATTTTGCTGGTTGCCACCCACACTCTTCCTCCACACGCGGTCTATTTTGTGCCGCGCAGCCCCATTGGTCCCTCATAAAGTGTTCACTGCCTATCGCTGTGCCTCGTACTGTTTTCTCATTTAGAATCCTACAACATTAACGCAGAAGCATTCAGTCCAAAGGCAAAATATCATTGTAGGACGGAAATTGGACTACAATTAATTTATGTTTGCGAAAAGGTAAGTTCATGAACGTTGTTTACACGCCCACAAGCGTGACTTTTGTGAAGAGGTGTTTTGGCGATACGCGCGAGCATCTCTTCACCAACATCTGTCTCGTGACAGACGGGGCTAGCTAGCAAGTGACAGCTAGCTCGCTAGCTAGCTTACATACTTACTACATACTAGCTTCCTAGCTAGCTAGCTGTTTATATAGGACTATTTCATATGTTAATGAACGATGACCAGAAATTCTCCGTCCCGTTAGTCTTCCAATTCTGGCCTTTGCACGCTCAAGTAATTATTACCCAAATTATAGCTGGAACATTGCAATGTTGCGTTACAATTTAAAGCTGTCTTTTCTATTAAGCTGCTTCGTGCTGCCAATATTTATTCTTGGATCTGGGATTTTTGCATATTGCAAGCTGTTAGCTGTTATGAACCTTGCGTTGAGCGTTTTTTTTATTATCCTGCTTGAATGTTTATGCTTCTGCATTATTCATATGTTTTGGCTCTCACCGAGTAAGGAATTCTCTCGCAGTATGTTCGTTGAAAGCATGCCCACCAACAGAAGTGAAAAAATAATATTGGGACGTATTTAGCTTGCTAGCTATCACACTCTACTTTCAAAGTCTGCGCCCATAAATTGGTGTTTCCGCATTTCATGTCCCACGGTTCCATGCGTTTTTCATCAGTTGGAACAGAAAGAATCGTATAGAACACTTCCATATTTAAAAATGGCATATTCCTTCAAGTACAGGCGAAAATGCCTGGATTGATTCATTTAACATCGGTGATGAATGATTTGAAAATGTAGTGTGCCCAACCAGCCAATGATAAGCCATATTTGGGTATCACAATGGCCTGCAAACTCGCTTGTGTTTTGCCCGCCCCCGAGCTCTTAGAGCCCCGATCCCATGTAACTCCAGTCTGCTCGAGTGTGGGAGGAACACTCATCTTGTCAGTCACAGAGGCAGAAGCTTATCTGTTCACGGTCCACAGATCAGTGACAGAGATGTTCTGTTGATCTTTTAATGATGCTGAGGATACTCCTCTGCTCCAGCTGGTCCCACAGCATGTGAGTGTTGCTGTCATCTGGTGAGGCCTCACCCCCCCTATCCTGTTACACCTCCCCATGTCTCCCTCCCCCATCCCCTTTCCCTCCCTCTTCCATCCCCTAGACCACCAACACAAAGGACAGAGGTCAGATCATGTGACATTAGTACTATCCATGCCACATCTGGATGAAGGATTGCAGTTGTTTGTTCCTAGGGATAGAAATCAACTCCTCCCAGGAAAAAAGGAGTAGGATCAGAGTTGATCGCTTCAGCATGAGATGTCCGGAGCAGGGCTACCCACCCACACACTCACCCACCTAGATTTTGCCTACCATGGATTTGCTCCTTTGTACAACTTGCTTCAGTGTAGCAGAATGTGACGGTGTATGTTGTAATGTGTGTGCATGTGAAGGCCATTTCTCCAGCTACCCATCATGTCTCATGGGCAAGTCATATCAAAGTAGGTCATGCGCACTCAGCACCCGCCCACAGACTGAAAAAGCTCAAAGTTGCTTGTGCTCAGTTGGTTGAGGTGGCTAGGGTACAACTGTGGTCGGGTCTCACCACTCGTCTATGCCTCTCCTCCTGCTTCATCAGATGTTTTGCAAGGAGATGCATGTGAATCTGAGGGGTGCACTGCTCTGGCCAGACTATGGGGAGATCTGCAGGGTTATCTTTGTAGAAAAGGAGTTGAAGGAAAATGAGGAGGGGGGGGGGAGGCGGTAAATATTGACATTGGCGTGCAATGTAAAACCGCCCTCTCACCTGTCCACTCCATGTCCCTCTGTTCAGCCTAGTCAACGCTACCTAAAGCCTGTGTACATCAAGTGTACATGCTGAAATACAGCATTTGGTACATATTAGTATAGACATAACTATTTAGGCTTAAATAAGGGCTTCCTGAAGGTTGTTGGATGAAAGATCAGAGGCTTTCGCAGTTTGACAGAATGCTGCAGAAAGAATGACTTCCATGGACAAGACCGGAGGCTGTCAGGCATCACAGGCCAGGGACGCCAAGGACCGCTAAGGTTAAACTGTTAGGGTTTCAGGTACAGCCCGCCAAAAGGAGGAGGACATTTGGCGGCCGTCCGAAACATCCCCATTGCAGGAATACCGATCCCTGCCTTACTGTAAACTGATGAGTGTAACGCAAGCAGGCAGGCAGAGAGAGAGAGGACGAGAGACTATCAAGAAAAAGGTGGGCTGAGATGTTATGAAAGAGAGAAAGAAGGAGAGAGAGGGGGAGGGTAGAGCCAAGGAGAGTGCAAAAGCAATGCTCCCCTGAGAGATGCAGAAGAATAAAGGTTCACGGTAGGGCATGCAGAGCCACTATTTGTGAAGGACAGGCTGGATTCAAGGCCACCTGGAGGGGGTGGTCTCCCACACACGCTCACTGGGAATTTAGCGAGGGGACCACTATCTTATGTGATTGTGTTGAGCCTGCTGTGTGTGTGTGAGTGTGTGTGTGGTCCTCTCAGCCCCCACACACTGGGCGCCTATCCCACCGGCACTGTGACAGCCATCAACCTGCAGCTTTATCCCTCTCACATTTCTGTCCCAGCAAGAGCTGAAGCGAGTATGAAATGAGTAATTGCATAATACTCTTAATTGCATAATTAAGTGCATGCATGATCATGTACCTTGATGACAGCCTGTCGTTACGAGCTCAGGTTCACTTGTCTCCTTAGTGTGAACTGTGACAATGGGTGGACATGGCCACATTAACAAGCACGTTCTCTTCTTTGTTGTTATTGCTGTTTTCTTCTCTCGCTGTGTCATTTAGTTCTGACAGGATTCCAGATCTCCAATCAAACTGTATTTGCGTTACCCTTTTTCTCTTTCGTTTTACAAGGAATGCCACAGTTGAGTTGAAGTAGCTGTGATGTTTACAAATGAACAAATGATCAAATTGATTATTTTGAAGAATAACAAAAACACAGTAGCTAGGTAGTGCCATCATATCTTTCGCCACCCTTTTGTTTTTGTTTTTTGTGACAGACAAAGCAAATATACAGTGCAAGGAAGGAAGCTACTAGCTGACAAATACAGCCAGCTAGCTGCAGGAAGCGTCCAGCTTCACCACAGAGCTCAGTTGTGTGCCTGAACAAACGTTGCAGAGTGTGGAATCCATGCACACATGTGAATGCCTGGTTAGCACCTTGGCACGGCTAAGGATTACTCATATTCTCAACATGTCACCAAATATGATTGTCACATTTATGTGATCGCAATTTCATCTGTCTTTTCCCCTCTTCCTGTCTGTCTGTTCCTCCCTACCTCCTCCCTCTTACTTTCCCTGTAGCCTGCTCTCTTGTAACCCCTCCCCCTAATGGAGCAGCGGTTGCCAAGTTGTCGGGACCGTTGCCATGTTCCCCTGTGTTTCCCCCTGGCCCCCTGCTGAGCCCCCCGCCTCCTGTGGCCATGCCGCCCTGCCCGCTCAGCCCCTGCCAGACCTACTCTGCAGCTGCCCCGCCCATCCCGGGCCCCTGAACCTGGCCCCGCACCCCCACTCCCAGTTTCCGCTGGACCACATGGAGTCCCTCATCGTGGTGACGGAGTACGAGCCCAGCGAGCCGCCAGGGGGAGGGGGCGGCGGTGCGGAGGACGATGAGGTGGAGGACATGGACAGCTCTGTGACCCCCGAGCCGGCCTCGGTGCCTGCCTTCCGCGCTCCGTCCTGCGACCTGCTCTCCCACACGGTGGGACGTCCCGCCGCCCTGTTACCCGAGCCCCAGGAGCACCGGGGGCGACTCAACCTGTCGGACAGGAAGCTGTCGCTGCAGGAGCGCTCGCACACCGCCACCTCCCCCTGCAGCTCGCCAGGGCTCAATGGGCGCTACATCTACCCCTCGCTGCCTTACTCGCCCATCACCTCGCCACACTCCTCCCCCCGCTTGCCCCGCAGGCCTACTGTGGAGTCCTACCGGGTCTCCATCACTGATCTGCAGGTAGGCTAATCCCTAGGCAGGCTAACACCACAGAAACAACTCTAGCCTGCCCACAACACACGCTAAATCTTGGTTAGCCAAACAGATTACAGTTTAAAGCCAGAACCAAAAAGATGGCAAGTCCTCACTGATGTTGTTTGTACACACAAGCTTTCATCTGTCTGGTCTTTCAGCCTGCCCACACGCCACCATTTCAAGTTCACCTTTAGCAGGGTCTGATAGACGAAGTGCCTGCCTTGAAACCTTCCTCCCAAAACAAACATGTCCCTTTTAAGCAGACAGTGTTCCTTTCTCTCCAGTGGTTTAACAAGAGACACAGGGCTGAAGGTAGGTCCCAGGGTCACAAGGTCACAAGGTAATGTCCACAATCTGGTCAGTAGTCGTGGTGCTCACCTATAGAGCCCCATAGTAACCCTGCTGTCCTCTAGTGCTGCTCTCATGTGAACCCCTATCCCTTTATACACATATGTAGACGCAACATTTCAATTGTCTGGCGTGTAAAGTTCACGCATTTCCTGTAGAGACAGGCAGCTTGTAATACGAGCCGTTTCTTAGACGACACCCCGGCAGCTTGTACCGCTTCTCTTGCGCTCTCTCACTTGCTCTTAGTGTCCCCCCCCCCCCCCCCCACTCTCCTCTGTTTTCTGGTCCGTTCAACACACAAAACGGCATTCAAGGATGGTGTGTTGATTTATGTTGAACGGTCGGACGGTTCCTGACAACTGATACCAGAACGATGAGTCACGCAGCTCCGCCAGGCTTTTGTGAACGTTTGTTGAAGTTGGGAGCATCCATCTTTAAGGCAGCGTCAGGGTCAAATCGATTTCATCAAAACGCAGGTGTCGTAGAGGATAAGAAATTATGCCGCTCATTAATGGAAGGCCCAGGTGGACGAGGGTCACTGGAAAGACTCCCTACAGTCTAAACGTAACATGGAGGCCTACAGTTAGACAGTCATGTAAGGGACGATTGCGTAACCACCCCTCTCCTCTCTTCTTTTCCTCAAAGGACTGCGTTCAGCTGAACCAGTACAAGCTGAAGGATGAGATCGGAAAGGTATTGTCACTCTCTCTCTCTCTCTCTCTCTCTCTCTCTCTCTCTCTCTCTCTCTCCCAACTGCTCTGTCCTTGCTGTCTTCCTCTCCCGTCTCGTCCTGCCCCCCCTCCCCCCCCACACACACTCACTCAAAACAAACTCTATCATCTCTGCTGGCTGGCCTAATTTAGAAGGGAAGTAGGGACACTGGGAGGGAGGGAGACAGGGAGGGAAAGAGGGAGGCAGGCAGATCATGGGAGAGTTGGAGCTAGAGGAGGATAAAAAGATGCTGGTATAAATAGCCCCTCTCATAGGGTAGTAGGACTAGTATGAAGCCAGAGCTCAGCGAGAGGAGCAGGGTAGGAGAGGAGGGAGAGAGATGGGAGCGGATCTAAGGGAAGACAAGACAGAGTGGGAATGATGGAGATTAGGGCAAGGGGGGGGGGGGGGGGTGGGGGCTTACAAGCTTGTCAGGATTGTATGTGTGACTCCTGACCACTGGGTCGGTGGTTCTGGCTCCCTGCTGCTCTCCCAATCTGTCCTCCCAGCAAGGCCCCTCTCTCCTCTGTGTTGGTGGGGGGGGCTATGCTATGCTATGCAATGCCATGCTCGTGTGCCCTCACATCGTGCATGCAGCGAGCACATGTGCCGCGCTAAGGAGATGTGGTATGAACGTTCCTTGTCATTTGGCCCCAGCACAAAAGGATGTGCGCTCGCATGAAGTTGCTGTTTCACTAATTAGGCAAAATTGTGTGTGTGTGTGCGCTGCAGATTTGGATGTCATCCTTCATGGTTGGAAGCAGCTGCTCCTCCTTGAGTGCACTCTACACAGCCCACACACCTCCCTGGGGCCGGCTTAGGATAGGCTGTGTGTGTCGGCGTGTGTGTGCATCTGAGTTCATACAGTATGTCTTGACTGTGTGTTCAAGTCCCCAACACAGTTGGTGTTCCTTTCGCTTACTCTCATTCTGGCTTCTCCTCTTCCCTCCCTCCCTCCCTCCCTCCCTCCCGTATGTCTCACCAGGGCTCCTACGGCGTTGTGAAGCTGGCCTACAACGAGGACGACAACACCTACTATGCAAGTCTTTCCTTTCCCTCCTCTTCCCTGAGTACCAGCTAACTAGTGTCACATCCTCGCAACACTCCGAGCTTAATAACTATGAACTGTGACTTGACAGTATGGGGAAGCCTGAGTTGGAGGGAATAGACTCAATAAATGGATTTCACGTTTAATTATGTAACCGAGATCTGTTATGTGTTTCCAATTTGGCAATTTAATCATTGTTTTTTGAAGTTAAGCGCAAATAATTGTTGGGTAGGGGATTCTTTGGAGCGTAGTGACTTACTGTGCCTGCAGTAACCTGTCTTTACTCCCCCTTTGACATTCTTCTTCCCCTCTTTCTTTCTCTCTCTCTCTCTTCTGTTCCGTCTCTTGCCCTTTTCTCTCCATCCCCCTTGAAATACAACCACACTTCCTAACCCCCCCCTCCTCCCCCCCACCCCCCACAGGCCATGAAGGTCCTGTCTAAGAAGCGTTTGATGAGGCAGGCAGGTTTCCCTCGTAAGTACAGTACAGGTCCTAAGGCAGATGGCCTATCTGGATGGGTGGGGGTGAGTGGGCGTGTGTGTGTGTTACGAGACCGATACACGCTCAACCTGTTCCTCTCCTCCTCTCTTCTCTCTCCTCCTCTCCTAGGGAGACCTCCGCCGCGTGGAGCCAGAGAAAGCCCCGCAGGGCCCCCACAGCCCAAAGGGCCCCTGGAGCGGGTCTACCAGGAGATCGCCATCTTGAAAAAACTGGACCATCCCAACGTGGTCAAACTAGTCGAGGTGGGTTCCCGTAGCCTTCAACGTTCCTTCGATGTTCCGCGCTACTTCAGGAGTTTTCTGCCATCTAGCAGATGGACCGTCGCTAAACTAGGTGGTGGAGAACTCAGGGCGTGTTTGCATGTTCCATGGTTCTGAAGTCAGAGCCAGGGCAGGGTGACGCTGGGGGGTTTGGACGGCACTGGTCTCATCTGTCCCTCTCTCTGTCCTACGGCTAGGTGTTGGATGACCCCGGAGAGGACCATCTGTACATGGGTACGGGAGGCCAAGCACACACACACATACACACGCGCCCTGCGTATACACTCTCACACATACGTACACACACGCTCAGATGCATGCACTCGTTCAAGGCTCAAACACCCACATGGTTTGGTTAAGAACGCACACTCATAGGACATCTGTAGTCTAACTTTCCATAGGGGGCAGAGTACTAACGAGGTTCCTTCCTTCCTTCCTCAGTGTTTGAGCTCGTCAAGCAGGGGTGAGTTAAACTGCTCCTTACATTCAGCATGAGAAGATGAAGTCAGATCAGTGGCATTAACGACTGGCTGTTCACTGTGTGTGTGTGTGTTTGCACACACACAGTCTGTTGTATTTTTATGTGTGCTTGTGCTTACATCACTGTGTGTGTGTGTGTGTGTGTGTGTGTGTCCATCCAGGGCTGTGATGGAGGTGCCCACTGATAAACCTCTCAACGAGAACCAGGCTCGTTTCTACTTCCAAGACCTGCTCAGGGGAATCGAGTTCTGTGAGCATGCACATACACAGACACACACACACACACACACACACACACACACACACACACAGGCACCGCCTGTCCTCCTCCTTCCTTCCTGCTGTCCTTCCTGCAGGCACAGCCTCATTTCCCCCACGCATATAATCACAGGGGCTTCTAGCGCTCAAGACCAGACTTACCACACAGCCTGTCATCCACCAGCACACAGTGGATAATGGGGAGGGGAGGGGGGAGGGGGGGGTTCATAAAGAGGAGGGGAGGGGGAAAGAGGGAGACACAGACAAACTCATAAAGGGAGAGAGAGATTGCAAGCCACAGAGGCACAAACAGAGAGAGAAAGAGGGAGCACCTAAGAGTGGCGGCAGAGAAAGAGAGCGACGAGGAGACGCTGGTGAAAGAGAGGGATTGTGAGTCAGACTAACAGAGAGGAACGTTGAAGGAAGGAGGAAATGACAAGAGACAGACAGACGCACAAAAGAATCTCCACAAGTAGCACTCAACCTCGCTCTTCTTTCTTTCATTCATTCTTCTCTCTCTCTCTCCTTTCTTTGTGTAGCTTCAGTCCATTGCTATTTTAAATATCCCATTTTCTTTCTCCTTAATGGACTATGACAACAGTACTCCTACAATACTCCTGCTGTGCTCTGTTCCTGAATGTTGTACCGGGAACTTCCTTTGTTTCCATGTGCATGCAAATAAACAGACATATTAGGTTACATAGACAATCCCATCATAGAATGTTTTGTTTAATGGAAAATCCCATTGCGCTCCTTGTTACATCTGCGTCACCCTGAGTTACAGGCCTTGTATCATTGCAGTATCCTTCTAAACGGTCTCCTTCCCTTCCAGTGCATTACCAGAAGATCATCCACAGGGACATTAAACCCTCAAACCTTCTGGTCGGAGAAGACGGCCACATCAAGATCGCCGACTTCGGGGTCAGCAATCAGTTTGAGGGTGCGGACGCCTTGCTGACCAGCACGGTGGGCACACCCGCCTTCCTTGCTCCAGAAACCCTCTCCGAAACCAGGAAGAACTTCTCTGGCAAGGTGAGCGAGCTGTCAGCCACTGCCATCTAGAGGGTGGTTTAGAAAGTAGCATGTATTGAATTTATGGAGAATTTGGCATTTAAAAAAAGGACTTCTTTTTCTTTCTCGGCTTGTAGGCACTGGATGTGTGGGCCATGGGAGTTACTCTTTATTGTTTTGTCTTTGGAGTGGTAAGTCCAATTCCTTTATAATGCTAGAGATGAATCCCCCAGTCCAGCCGGGTCAGAACGACATGTTGCTACCCCCTTTCACAGGAAGAGAGAGTTCTGAGAGACAACCTTTCTCATTCCAATGTCTCTCTGTCTCTCTTTCTAACTCTCTTCTTCCTCTCTCTTCCTCTTGACAGTGCCCGTTCATGGACGAGCGCATCCTCAGCTTGCACCAAAAGATCAAGTCTCAGCCTGTGGAGCTGCCTGAACAGTGAGTAGGGCCACGCTACTGCTACTGCTACTACTGCTACTGCTGCTGCTGCTGCTGCTGCTGCTGCTGCTGGAATCCACTGGAAACAGACAGGGAGACCAGAGCGCTCAGATAAGAGACAAGACTATACGTTCACTCGTCTTGACGGGCAAAAGATACAACGGCACAGCAACAAAATACCTGGCATGAATAAAGTTGGGGGAAGCAAAATATTTAAAAATATATATGAATGCATATACATAAATAGATGTTATACAACACAATACGGTGTTATACCTTGTAACTACCCAAGGCTGGTTTTTGCCACTGCTCTGTTATGTCAGAGAGGGTGAGAGCAGGCTCAGACATGTAAGATGTTCTGACTCGCTCAGACATGTAAGACGTTCTGACTCGCTCAGACATGTGGGATGTTCTGACTCGCTCAGACTTGTGGGATGTTCTGACTCGCTCAGACATGTAAGATGTTCTGACTCACTGAGGCTTGTGGGGTATGTTGACTCGCTCCTCTGTCCTCAGTGCCAACATCTCTGAAGACCTTAAAGATCTGCTGCTCAAGATGCTTGACAAGAACCCTGAGACCAGGATATCGATCCCACAGATCAAGGTGGGTCTCTGTGTACAAGGACCATTTCATGCATGTACATGAGTGTCTGGGAGGGCGAACCTTTCTTTCTGACCCCCCCTACTCCCTCTCTCTCTCCCCCCGTGACCAGATTCACCCCTGGGTGACGAGGAACGGTGCGGAGCCCCTCCCTCCAGAGGATGACAACTGCTGCATGCTGATCGAGGTGACGGAGGAGGAGGTGGAGAACTCAGTCAAACACATCCCCAGCCTGGCCACCGTGGTGAGGAGCAACCACACACACACACACAGAGACTGAAGCCTCCTTTTTCTGTGCATGAGGGATGGAGCCCCCTGGCTAGCATTGCCTTGGCTCACTTGACCTACTTTACCTTTAAGATTTTAGTTTTTTTTGTCTAGATGGCTTGAAGGATTCTCCAAGGGCAACTGAACCTCATCTATTGTGTGTGTGTGTATTTGATGTGTGTGTGTGTGTGTGTAGATCCTGGTAAGGACCATGCTGAGGAAGCGCTCTTTTGGGAACCCTTTCGACTGGGGCCGCAGGGAGGAGCGAGGGAACCTGTCCACCCCGGGACAGACACTCACGTAAGCACCCCTCTGTCCACCCTCCATCCACGCCCTTAGAGGACATCAGTGGGCTCAATTTGACTACAAGCCCCAGGATGTAGTTTATCTCCCTAGGGAACAGGCCAAGCAGTACAACAAAAAAGAAGAAGCTGGACTAAATCTGTCGTTAATTGCCAGTAGAAACCATAACACCTATGCTGTCGCTAGTTTAACAGCAGAGAGACTCTCATAGAGCATGTACTTTAGTTATGTCTGCGCTGATGTAAAAGAAAAGATTTTGAATGGAATCCACAAAAGGTCTGCTTGATGTTTCCTCACGGTTGCTGGCTAGTCTGCTAGACTCTGACTGTCTGTCTTCTCTTCCACCTGCACATTCCAGCAAAAGGAGATCGGGCAGTGTCAGATACTGCTACATTCATAGTAACCAAAGAAGGTACCCTTGCCTGCCTGTCTGTCTGCTTACTGGTAAAGTGCAGTAGACATAATCGTTCGAGACTTAAGGCATGACTCAGAATTCAAACCAGGATCTCAGATGGGTTTTTTATGTAACAGTTTTTGTAAAAAAAAAGCATTATTGAAGGAACCACGTCAGGGAATCACTGACTTGGCTCCTCCCCCCCCCCACATCCCCCCACCCCCTGCTGTGAAGGTGGCTGATCCCTCACCGAGTGCAACCCAGAGTCGTCTTGGCCAGAACACTTACGGATCCAGAACATCAAGATCTTTCTTTTGCTCCAATCCAATCGGGTCCTGCTAGACCTAGCCTTGAAGACCTGGGTCCTACTAGACCTAGCCTTAAAGGAGCCTGGGTCCTGCTAGACCTAGCCTTGAAGCAGCCTGGGTCCTGCTAGACCTAGCCTTGAAGCAGCCTGGGTCCTGCTAGACCTAGCCTTGGCCAAGCCAAACCGAGTTGCAGTCTGAAACATGTGCTCATGAAAAACAACCGCCCTTTAATAGCAACAGTCGCATGGAACTTCACTTTAGCCACAGCGTCATTTTGTCTCCTCGATCCTTTTGTAGGTCACACGTTTCTCCGCATGCTGCACCGTGCAAGCTGCATCCCTCCTGAGAACACACCGCTGATCTACTTCTGTTTCTTTGTCTCTTTTCAACCTGAATGTTCAACTTACTGCCTGCCAGACTTCCCTCCCTCTATCTCTCTACCTCTCCTTCCATCTCTCTCTCCCTCCTCTGCTTGACCTGGATCGGTGACATGACGATCAAACGGTTTCTATCATTGGCCGGTTAGCTTAGCCGTAACTAACCTTAGCTCTGCGCTGACGGCGGGACTGACACGTGAGCGCGTCGTGCTGACGACCCGGTTTCTGTTCCGTTTCCTAGGAAACAGGAGAGCGGCGAGGGCGTGCGGGCTATGGACCTGCCCTTCGTGGGTGAAGACGAGGCGCTCTCCTGATGCGTGGACGTGAGCGCGCTGCTGGGTGGACGGGCTTCTTCATAGCGTCTTGCAACTCTCCCTCCAGCCCTCTCACTCACCCTTCTCTCTCTCCTGCCTCCCTGGGGTCTCTGGCGCCCAGGCTGAACTGACACTGGCCTGGCTGAAGGAGCTAAAGGACCATCTTCCTGCACAATAGCTGGGACGCAGACACCTTGATGGGGATTGAGGGTCTGCTTAACACATTGGGGGCACCTCCCCCCCCCCTCTCTTTTTCTCTCTTTCTCCAAATGTCCTGCATGCGTTGGGTTTCTCTTCATGACATGCTGTGTCTCAGGCTTCCACTGCAGGGGGTTGTGTTGTTAGCTTAGGCACGTCTTGTACAGTACACACAGTCGTGCCGCCACACCCTCCTCCGCTTTCACAATTCTCTGGCACGTTGACTTCGGGGGCCGCGAGGGCAGCTGCCCGGTGCAAGCGTGCACTTTTTGTGCACTGACGGTTTAGACAAGACCGACATTTCACAGAGAGCACAGACATTTCACAGACATTTGTTGCCCCCTACCTTCCTCTCCTTTCCCCTACCCCCTCCCCAAAGTCTACTCTTCTGTAGAGTAGGTTACTATGACAATGATTGTCAGGACCACTGGTCACATGTTGCTGATTTTGCAACATATTCCTCTCACTAAGGGAAATCCATTTCCATTTCAATAATGAAGCTGTAGGATTGAAGTACAGGACAGACCAGAAAGAGCGTTGGGTTGTTTTCTCTCCAAATGCAACATTGTAGAAAAGCTCTGGCGACTTCAACGTGTTCGCATCGTCGACAAAGACCTCCATTGCACTTTTTTTGTTGTTGCAACACTTTGCCGTTTAGACCGTCAGGTCCCTGTAAGATCCCTCCATCGCTGGACACTGTTCTCAGTTACAGCAGCAAAGACCAGACCTAAGCACAGTACATGATGATCACATTACCCCTTTACTTGCATTTCTGCACTAAATCTGACCTTCACTGCTGCTGCCTGGAAAGTTCAGTAGCATTAGAGATCCCCTGTCCAGGTTATTCATGAATTAACTCAAATATCAAGTTTAAGCATGAAGGGCAACAGGAAAGAGGGGGTCATTTATTGAGGTACTTCAGTAGATTCATTCAACCTTAGGTTTTGGTTGTGATCTCAAGGTCTGTAGCCACACTAGTGGGAGTCATGGTTGAGTTGTGGTACCCAATGGGAAATATAGGATTAGACATTGACTGAATAGACAAGTGATAAAGGCAACAGCCAGCACAGACATCAGTTGAAAGCGTGGTCAGAATGCTTAGCACATCATTTTAGTGTCTGGTTACGATTGTTTAGCGTTTATTTCATTTAAAAAAACAATTTTGTATGAAAGGATATACTGATGTTGTTTTTAAATGTCACACTTTCAGGACACCAAAAAAGATGGTTAAATTGTGTCATTTTGTAAACTTATATTTACATTTTCCTTATTGACATTTTACCTCAAAACTTGAGGATTGTTTGTTTACAAATGTTGTGTCACTGGCTTATCAATGTGTACAGTTATTTTGATACAAGGTTTACATAGTGTGGCTGCAGACCTCTTGTCCAGTCTATGCATGACATCTCTTACAGAATAATGAACAGTAATTGACAAAGTTCCTCAGATGTGTAATGAATCTCCATTGTCATGGCTCATTCCAACCAAGACTACATATTACTGCAAATAGTATAGTAGTGCTTGGATCCAAAGCAGTCATGTGACTTCTAGTCTGCTTGTGGAAAGGGTTTTTTATTTATTAATTTTTCAACCTTTTGCTCTTATTTTGCATGTGTTTAGACTTTGTTGGTGTAAGAATAGCTAGAATCACTAAATATGGTTGTTGTATAGTTTACTTGCGATAGAACTGACATGAATTAATTCAACAAGTAATGCTTCCACTTACTGGTATTTCAACACTAATGTGTTAAATACACGATAAAGGGATTTGAAAACACAAAAAAACAAACAATTTCGTGCATGTCACTGCTGTATTTTAACAACTCTTCTCTGAATTGTATGTTGTGTGTTTTTGAAGACTTATTACTATGCATAAGAAACGTTACTCTGTCGTGCAGCTGGTTATGTCTGCTGTATGTTTCTCTGGCATCTGAGTGAGGTGGGGGGAGAGAGAGAGAGAGAGAGAGAGAAGGAAAGATTAACGGAGGAAAAGTGAGGTTGATGGAGCAGTAGGGACAGGGGAAGGGCTCACTGTCTTTTATACATGAAGGATGTAAGGATTCTGGTTAGATGTTGTAGTGAGCGTTGTCCACAGTACCTGTAAGATTGCCCCAACCCACTATCCACACTGACGTAACACACTCAGTAGTGACAGATCATGCTAAAAAAAAACACATCCTGGGTTTTGTCCTTGTTGGTGTACAAATCAGAATTATATTAGCATGTTCTGCAGTTTGACTATAACAAAGGACATTTGAAATGACAAAAACAATTCTGAACACAAATGTGCAGTAATGTATCCCTCACTTTAAAATGCACACACACACACACACACACACACACTCACACACTCTCTCTCTCTCTCTCTCTCTCTCTCTCACACACCCTCTCATTCAGCCACATTACTATGAAGTGCTTGACTGCCTTTAAAGTAACAAATAATAGCCAAGGTTGTTGACTGTAGGGTGCTGTGCCCCTCAGAACTGTATAGCATGGTATTTGTATGTCCACGTACCAAGCTATTTAAGCATTTCGCTTCATCACAATTGCCCAGTCTGAACAGAAGGGCTACTATCGATATAAATATGAATATCTTTATTGTTTATCATATCATACACATTGTACTGTAGCATTATGCCATAGTAGTAAGAGCTTTGGGGCTGTCTGAAACATATGAACGCATGCCAACATAATGTACCCGCACCATGGTATTGTCATAGCATGATGAGAGTTACTCACCAACGTGAGACAATGATAAACTATTATACATATTGTATCCAGTTCATTATTTAAATAAATAACAGTTGCCTTCCTGCACCATGGATGTGGCTTTGTGATTAACTTGTGAGGTATGATGAACCTGTGAGGAAAACACAACACTAGTATGACCAACAAACATTAGAGGGAAACCATGTCGCTAGAAATGTGTTGTCGCTATTGAGTACTCAACTATAATCGCTCTGTACAGCCACCAGGTGGCGCCATTCTGCCTAAATACAACCTCTTACTGAGATACTGTCAATGCCCGTATATGAAATCACATGAGATCATCAAGGCAGGCGAATCGCATGCTTATTTCTTGCCATTCTTTCCGTTGGGTGTCGGCCAGTTGGTGATATTCATCTTTCTAAAGATGTAAAACATTCTGAAGTTCTATTTTTTGCTAAACATAGATGATCAAAGTAGATGAAAGAAGAAGAAAATAAAATGAATGGATCATAATTTGCCTGCAAGAATGCCTGTTTTCAAGTGACACAAGAAACCACTGTCACCGGTCCTACTTCTTAAGGAGTGAAAGTAAAGCACAGTATCTGCGCATCCACTCCACAACTGCTGGGAGTTTCCGAGGCAACACAAAAACCACGCACTCATAAACTTGCAGTAGTTCAACATTCACGCATAAACGTATCCCGACCATGACAGGCTGGGACTGACTGACTAATTGATTTACTAAGTGGCTCAAATTCATCGACATCGGAGATGTGGTAGCGTTCCCTTTCACTCAGTGCTGAGAAGTCTACTCTGCCACAACACACGACTAATGGGACATAATCTCCTGTCATTTATACTAGCAGAGGAGTTGCAACGAACTTCGCCGTCGCCTTCTTCATTTTGACGCAGTAAGTAGACTACAACACGTTTACTAACAACCAATACTAAATCGATTTGTAAATGTTGAATTTGAGGCATTATTTGCAGTCTTGTAGCCTTCACTGTGTTACGAATGACGGTGCCTGGACACAGAAGGCAAGGATTATTTTAAACGGTATTTGACTTGGAGGCTGTTTCACAGTTATGCTCTGTTTTTTATTAATTTACGCATGTAGGCCTAAAGTAAAATTTAACATGAACCGCATCAGCAAATAGAAGAACGCATTTTAGATTTTGGGGGATAGTAGTTATCTCTGTAAAACTGAATCATCATACTATGCAGTTTTCGTGTGTTATTCGCAAGGGGTTGAGTTAAATAAGCTAAAAATACGCGAACCTGCAATACGATTCGTCTATGTGTTATTTGTCATTTGAATGTTTAACGTTTATCTGTATGTGATTGTTACTGGTGTTATGAATGTATGAATGTTTAATCATCATTGTTGTGTCATTGTCCGGCTCTGTGTTCTTGCTTTGTTTTCATTGTGTTTTGTATGTGTGGTCTCCAGCTGCGCGGCCAAAGACACTAACCACTACTGGTCTTGCTTGAGGGTTACACACATCCCCTGGGACTGTGCCTCTCCCCCCCTCCCTCCTCCCCTCCTCATCCCATCCACCTCCTCAAGATGCATATGAATAGCTTACTGAATCGATGGAGTAAGTAACACACTTTTCTTTGCACTTGTACCCTCCTAATAACCTTTATTTCCACTTTCTACCCCCATGTCCTAACTGTCTGTTTAACTTGGAACATCACCTCCCACCACCTCCTACATCTCCCCCACCCTGCTGCTCCGCTCTCCCATCTGAGAGTTCGGGACCTCTGAGTGCATCTCTGTTCCGCGTACCGTAGTCCAGGGTTGTTTCTGCACTGTATAATATTTCGATACAGGCCTCACATTTCAAGTGGCAGGCAGTGTTGGACTACGGAAATGGGGGTTGTGAAATGACTAAGGGCTAAACTTAGCGAAGCGCAGAATCTCGGCCGTCCGCGCGGTAAACGTCTGCGGTCCGCGCGGCTTGAGAGGCCCGTGGACGGATGCTTGCTTGAGGAGCTAGGTGGGGGCCAGGCTAGAGGGTTTGTTGCAGTTCTGTGAGCTGTTGACCCTGGACCTCTGCAGCCAGGAACAGGAACTGTGCCGCCCCAGCGAGGACATGGGCGAGGGCAAGTCGTAAATCAGTTGTTATTATTATCCTGCAATAGAACATTCTACTGCGACTTACCCAACACTGGACAACGAAAGCCCTACTGTAAAAGCAAAGGGTGTCGAACTACTTGATGTATTGAAATACATGGAAATACAGTAACTACTGTACTTTTTATGGTACTGTATGTATGTAATTAGGGGCGTAGGTGCAGCAGATTTGACAATGTTATAAATCAAGGGAAATATGCTTGGCATTTCATTTCAATGTAAGAATGTTAGAGCACCAACTCATCCTGAGATACAAACATGATGGGATTCTTGTAAACTTGTCTGTTTTCATTCCCCCCCCCCTGCCTGAGAAAGGAACCAGATAGTTATTTTCCCGGGCTTTGGAGTGACAAGGTCACCACGGCAACCCTGTGTCCTCGTTAGATGTTATAGCGTCGGTCCATCACCCGTCAGTGCTGCAGAAATGCAGGAAACAACCCTGAACCCCTGTGTTTACTTTCACGGTGCACGCCGACATTCTACACGTATATTATACGACTGTTTTGAAGTGGGCTTGTTTTGCCTGTTTGTTTGTGGATGCCTGTTGCGTTGTTGCCAGCGTAGCTGAATAAATGTGCGTAGGTCATCTGTGTGGGGTTGGCAGCCAGGCCTGAACAAGAGGAGAACAAGTGGGCTGATTCATGGCGGGCTTAGCTGCGTTGGTTAGCCCTTCAGCATGTGGCACGCTGCTGAAGGGCTGGCATGCAGGCCTCCTGTGAACCCTCTCCTGAGGTAGTATGTCATGCCTTGATCCATTTATCAACATTATTTTGCTGTATCGCAGAGAGGCAGTGCATGCCCTCTGTTCGTGTGGGTGCTATGGAGCGTGTGTATTGCCAGAGGTGGACCGGAGTTCATTGCAGAGCTTGTTCACCCACTTAAGTGAAGTCTAAGGTCAGTAAGGGAAACTGAGCCTTCTGACGGCCCTGAGCGGACAGGGGATCCATGAGGTGAGATGTCCCAGTTTTCACCTCCAAGCTGGGTCGGGTTCTGAAGA
Source organism: Plecoglossus altivelis (assembly GCA_036571765.1). NCBI lineage: Eukaryota > Metazoa > Chordata > Actinopteri > Osmeriformes > Plecoglossidae > Plecoglossus > Plecoglossus altivelis. The sequence goes on from BROE01000012.1 coordinate 1,918,067, forward strand.
AGGCTCAGCTTCCACCTCCATGCTTTGGTTTGGTTTTGTGGAAGTGGGAATGTAGTCAGTCACCCCCTCCCTGTCGCACATCTTGAGAGCGCTCTGTGTGTGTCTCTCGCTGTCTGTCTCGCTGTCTATCTGTCTCTCTCTGTCTGTCTCTCTCTGTCTGTCTCTCTCTTTGTCTCTCTCTGTCCTCAGCACCAGTCATCATCAGGATCGCAGCCCACATGCTTGACTTCAAAACTCCTACGCCATTTGCCAGAAATGGCCTGAATCCAGTCCTACTTCTGCTTCAAATGCATCGGTCTATCCCTCTTTCTCTGCCTTTCTGCCTGTCTCTCTTTCTTTATTTCTCTCACTCTCTCTCTCTTTCTCTCTTGCTCTGTATCTTTCTCTGGTCAGTGTGAATTACTGCTGTGTTACCATGGTTTTTAACCACTTCACCTCAGGAAAAGTGGATTACAGCAGCAGGATATGTTTTTTTAGATCTCCTTGCCTCACAGCCAAGTTGAAGTATCAAGTAAATCCATGCAGCAGGTCGTAAGGTTGCATCAAACGTCTCACTGGATCCAAAGCTATCGCTTCTACTTCTCACGTTCGCCTCAAACACCACTGTGCAAATTTCACATTCATATAACACAGGAGTGTCTATACGCTGTATGACTTCCAGCATACAGGGCACCATATTGTGTGAGCATGTCAGAGTATCATATCACGTGACCTTTCTTCAAATCTATGGACGGAGATTCAGTCCGGGGTTTTTTTCCATCTCTGCATCTTGATCTGGTAGCAACCTTTCGAATGGTCTAGGGCAGGACTGAAACTGGCTTTGAAACTCCCAGTTTAGTATTCACGTTTCTTGGAATGGTGTGGAAGACAGAGAGTCTGCAGGAAAGCTGGTTGGTGTTTTGTTTGTCCTTCGTATGGTATAAAAGCAGGACCTGTAACTATCAGTCAAGCTCAAATATTTTAGATAATCACTTAACTGCTCAAGACTGGACAAGGAAAATGGAGCAGTAATGCAAACAGGAAAGAGAGAAAAAGCAAACCGATGAGAGAGTGAGATTAAACTTGATCTGGGTTGTCAATATTCTCACCTCGCTTTGTACATAGATAGTAGATAATATACGTAGATAGATGTACAAGATATTGTTCATAGTTAAATAGATACTATGTAGGTCAAAACCTTTTCAGTGATGTCTGTTGCGCCGTCCACAATGACTGTAGGTCTATAAGAAGTCCCGTGTTGGCTAGTGAATTATGTAGCATGGAGCTGGCAGTCTAACCCCTTAGTCTGTAGCGAAACAGGTGCATGACCACCAAGGGATTAGATCGAGTTACTAGGCGGAAAAGAACTCAGATTGACGCATAATGAGGAGCTGTTGCACGTGGCGGCCATTGTAAACCTGCTGCTTGGCTTACGCGGTAAGCGAAGGGTGATTCAGAGAAAGCGGACACAGCTATACACAGATCAGGCTTCGAGGCCTCTTTGGGGGGAGAAGGGGGGGGCAGTCGTGTCAACGTTGTGTCCCCGTCTTTTTGCTTGATTTGTTTATTCAGCCAGATCTGGACTTACTTTTAGGCTGTTGTAGCTTTCCATTTAAGAAGAGACGACACGAAGTTGGGATTGATCTTCATTTTTTGAATGTGCCCAGACCCAGTCCTTTTAAACCCCTGCCAGCATATATACAGATCAACACGCCTTCACGCACTCATGCACATGCATACACGAGCAAACATACCCTCACATGCACAGCCAAGCCTACGCACACACACGAACAAAAGCGCACAGACCTCGTGGAAGCGACAGGTCGTGACCCGGGGAGGCCTTAGCCGGGGGCTCGTCTAACAGGAAGTAATGTGATCCATCGATGTCACCAGTGTAGCGGAGAGGCAAGTCTCTCAGGTTCCTTTCTGAATAATTCAATCAGAGCAGGTTCAGCACTGCCTGGCTTGGTCTAGCTTGGCCTGGCTAATCTCAATGCCTGCCCCCCCCCCTCCACTAACCAAAGGAGACCGGATTAGCCCTGTCCACCTAGCCTACGGCATGGGACGCCTTGGTGATCCATGACCCAGGGTGCGCGGCGTTCCTGAGAAGGCTGCGTTTCCTCTCTGCTCTAGCCTGCCTGGGCTGAGCTCAGAGTTTACTCTTCTGCACATCTCAGTGACAAAATGGTCTGATGGTCAGTGATACTGACATGTAAAACTGGTGGAGTGATTCGGCCTACTCTAAGGTTGAACATTTAACGGTGGGTGTTCCTTAGTCAACTTGGACCTTTCCTTTACGGGAGGCATCTTGTCTGCAGACCCAACCTGGATGGTTCCAGACTTCTTAGTTCTAGGCTCTGAATAACGTCTTAGTTCTAGATCATTGGAGGCCTCTCAGTTCTAAACTGTCTTGGGTTTTAGACGACTTCGTTCTGAAAGGGCTTCGCACACCAAAAGAGGGCTACTATCACCTCAAGGATTTTCATTGTACGCTGGATGCCAGCTTCTCCTGCTACGCTGATGCTAGCAGTGAGCCGTAGCAGGGCGGCTACTGCACACGAGATTGCATTCAATGTTTGTAAAAGCCTTTAATCACGGAAAGCTTCTTAGTTCTTGAACGTGGAGGATTCTAGATTGGTTTCTGGTAAATGGATGGATACTATTGTAGACTTTTTAACATGAACATGGTGGGTTTGAATCTTAGTTCTAGAATGTGGAGGGTTCTACACTTATACTAGAATGTGGAAAGTTCTATACTTTTTAGTTCCTGAAAAAGGCTTAGAAACAGGTGGGGGGCCAGTAAAACATAATGTTTAATTTATTCATATATTTCTTTAACCCCCAAATCATGACATCACTCACACAGGACTGGTCCTGGCCCCCTCCCAACCCTTCTCACCCTCCACTTTGTCCGCTCTAAGAGGATAAAGAGGTGTTATGAAATCATCGACTGACCATTTGCTGTGTGAGTGGCCTGCAATTGTTCCGTGGGTGGGCAGTCCTTTGTGTGACCCACAAAGCTTCAGCCCAGCTTGTACCCAGTGTTGGCAACCAACTCCATTTCTTCTTCGGCTCTTTTGTTTTCTCTTTCGCGCGCACATCCCCTCACCTCGCTCTCTCTCTCGCTCTCTCTCTCTCTCCCTCTCTTGCTCTCTCTGTCACCTCTCTCTCTCTTCCTATCTCACTCTCTCCCTCACCTCTCCCTCTCTCCCTCCCTCTCTCACACTCTGTCCCTCCCTCTCTCTCTGTATATAGATACAGTGTGGATGGTACATACCGTACCCCTGGTTGTATGGCCACATTCTCCGTTCACTAGCTTCCATAACTTTGGCATCTCATCCTCTCACAGTCATCTCCACGTAGACATAGTTGCGCAACCCCCCCCCCCCCAAACCTGAAAGACCGATGGACAGATAAGCCCACTGTTCAGTAAGACACGCCAATTAGCATAATTCCACGAAACACACATACACCCTTATTTGTTGCGTGCTGCACGCCGATGAGGCTTTCAGGGTGAGGCATCGTGCCAACACAGCCCAAATACACACCAACAAACACTCACACACGCGCCTGGGAAAACCTCGCACATGCACACATATTCACGCACAAATAATATACCCGCACACCAACTAGACACACACACACACATCCAGCCGTGGCAATGAGGATAACCTCTCAGCCCACTCTTGTGCTGGGAGCTCTCTGTGGGTGAGAATCTGAGTAGGAAGCTAGAATCACTGCCCTTCTCTGCCTGCTTGGAAGCAGAGACAATGTGAAGCCACAACCAACCCTGACAAACACAAACCACCCTGACAAACACAAACCACCCTGACAAACACTGCAAACCCCCCTCATATACACACACACACACACACACATGTACACACTCTTCCAATGTATCAGAGAATGAGAATGCCTTGAACAGTGACTAGTTTTAAAGGTGAGTGTTTGTTTTTAACCATCTGAATGCCAGTGTGTATGTGTACATGCACGTGTGTGTCAAAGTGTGTGTGTGCCATGACAACAATACCAACATTTGTGAACATTTGAGACCCACGCAAGGGTTAGGGGGGGTATCTGTGTTGGCCTGTCACGTTCAGTGTCACATGTCACACGGATGGCAACACGGAAACATGGCTTGTTGTACCATGATTTATGAAACAGTTCCTAATCTTTCAGAGTCAGGTGCAGCGAGACTCCTATAGTCTCCGAAACATCTGAGTTGAGGTTCGCTTTTCACATCAAAGAGTCTCTCAGCTTGTGGGTGAATGACTCATGTAAACTAGTTTAAGTCCCCAAGTCGTTACTGCACAGCCTGTCAGTGATAGTTTAGCAATGGAGTGAACTAATAGGATGTCATGAGAGGTTGATATCCTATATTTACCTTTATGGACATACAGAAATATAGAACTATTTATCCTATCTACAGTACATGTACTGCATAGTCTGTAACCTTTATAGGTTCGCTCATCCCCTAGATATTGTTACTGTATCTATCATCATTACCTCAGAAAGGCAGAGAGGATGGACATTCAAGAAAGTGACGATGCTAGTGGACTGAATTACATGAACCGAACTGCCAAGAAACGACAGTTGGTGTTTTAATAAACAGGGCCGATACAAAGCTTTCTGGATGATGCGAACGGGGGAATATCTTCAATTAAGAATAGATTGGAATTTAAAAACACTCTCACTCAGTCTATTGGTCTTTCTCTCTCTCTCTCCTTCTCCTTGTCTCTCTCATCCTCCGTTCCGTCTGTCTGTAATTCCTCTCAATCCCTCTAGAACTTACATTACTGAAGCGGGAGTCTCCCAGCTCCTTCTCCAGATGTTCATTTAGTCAGGAATCAGGAGTCAGGATGTAAGTTACCTAACTACTTCCTTTTTAATCCTCCTGCCTCCGATCGCGTCACGTAACACACAAAGACACGCACGCACGCCGTCACACGCACACTCACCCCTCCTGCCTGCTGTTTTCCCCCCCTGCGTTTGCAGGCAACAACATAAACAATCCACTCTGTGTCTGTGGGGGGGATCTCAGTGTGTGTGTGCTCAGGTGGAATAGAGGGCGAGGGGGTAATGAGATCGTGGGAGGGGATATGTGTCCTGGGAGGAGGGAGGGGGGATGATGGATGGATGGATGGATGGAGGGAGGGATGGAGGGATGGATGTGCAAACAAAGGTGGCCTGACGACTGTCTGGGGGAGATTGGATGGAGCTAGTAAAAGGGCCAGTCAAGGATACAGTTGGCCATCACAGGACAAACCACATGGGATGGCCACAGGGAGGGGAGGGCCGACAGAGGGAGGGGGGACAGAGGGAACAAGATGTCGCTGTGATGTAACATGTGGCTGTGACGCCGGATTGTTAATCTGCACTTGTAGAAACATGGCCCATGTACCCTTGTAGACTTTAATACCGAGGAACAAATAAACAAACCCACACACACACACACACACACACACACACAGTCACAGAATAGCAAACATTGCATGATTACGCGTACAGTTCATAGACGAAAGGAACAGACACACACATTTCCTACAATGAGAGACTAAAAAATGCCAAGATTACTCCCATTATGAAGACCGTGATTATATGAATAGTCTGAAATGCTTAAGTGTTCCAGTTGATGAGAACGCTGTTGTTTGCTAATCAAGACAGGAGTGAAGGCTTTGCAGAAAGGGAGACGCATCAACACATGGCTAAGTCCTCCAGTGAACACATGCACACGCAGCCCCAGAGCGTAATGATGAGCTCACATGACAGCCATGATCTCACCGCACCGAGTGTGAGTGTGTGTTTGTGAGTACTGTATGTAAGGGCAGGTGAATTACATGCTGGCAGGCAAAAGGTGAGCTTTGCACGCGTGTGTAACCTAATCGACGACCCAAATAGAACATTCTCAGCGTGTAATGCTCTCCATCTCCTCTGACGTCAACCCCAGAATAATACAGGTGTAACTGACCAGACTGGAGGGAGGAGGAGGATATAAATATACTCATAAACAATGTACTCTCTATCTATCTGTCTATCTATCTCTATCTATCTAACGCTCCCTATTTAATCTGTAGTTTTACAATATAGAGATGTTTTTGTATATATATATATACACTCACCGGCCACTTTATTAGGTACACCATGCTAGTAACGGGCTGGACCCCCTTTTGCCTTCAGAACTGCCTCAATTCTTCGTGGCATAGATACAACAAGGTGCTGGAAGCATTCCTCAGAGAGTTTGGTCCATATTGACATGATGGCATCACACAGTTGGCGCAGATTTGTTGGCTGCACATCCATGATACGAATCTGCCTTTCCACCACATCCCAAAGATGCTCTATTGGATTGAGATCTGGTGACTGTGGAGGCCATTTGAGTACAGTGAACTCATTGTCATATTCAAGAAACCAGTCTGAGATGATTCCAGCTTTATGACATGGCGCATTATCCTGCTGAAAGTAGCCATCAGAAATTGGGTACATTGTGGTCATAAAGGGATGGACATGGTCAGCAACAATACTTAGGTAGGCTGTGGCATTGCAACGATGTTCGATTGGTACCAAGGGGCCCAATGAGTGCCAAGAAAATATTCCCCACACAATATTGCAGCATGCCGACGCGACTAGCCTTGAAGCGGTTGGAGTAAGAGAGACAAGAGAATGGATGATCCATTGCGTTGTCATTGTTGTTGACCGCCAAAACTTCGTTGACGCTCGTACGGCCTTATTGTTTTTCGCTGTAGTGTCACTCGCAAAATAGTCCGCAGACTCAAGATCAGGAAAGGGCGAGCGGCAAACACGTGTTCCATCATAGAGTTTATGTGCCTCCCACGAATTTCGTGGAAGAGTCTTCGGTTGAAATTTGTAGCCTCACGTTTCCCTGTTTCTAGCTGATAAGGAGTGGCAAACCCGCACGTGTGAGGGGTCCCTCGCATGCTTTTGGGGTAAGACCACGCACTCCTGCTCTCTGCATTTCGTTCGGACGTACTTGTTGGGTGTCGGTTCAGGAGATGGGCTCTTAATACTGACCTAAACTATAGTTTTAAACAGGGTTGAGTGGGTTATTTTGTAGTTCACGTTGTTTGCCTCTCTACTCCAGGCTGGATCTAGGAGTTCTGGTTCTATTGTCGGCTTTCGTGACCTCTTTTTGGCTCGGACACTGAGCATTCGGTTCGCTACAAGATACTGCCGTGGCTGCAGTTTTAGAGAATATTGTTGTAGTATTTCGTGAGCTCATTTGTGTTCTTCTTGTGTAAACCCTTAGAGAGTGGTGTGTGTGCGGATTTATGGGGTTGTTTGGCTTGGGGTTTGCCCCGTTGGGGGTGTCTGGGTGGTTGGGTTTGGTTTCTTATCTTCTGGTTGCAGTGTGGGGTTGGCACCGGGATGTTTTGGTCCCCGGGGGTTTTGGGTTTGGTGGTCCCCTGGGGGGGGCGGGGTTGGGTTGTGGGGTGGGGTTGGGGGGGGGCTCCCCTGGGGTCTGCAGTAAATATTCCGGAGTATGTGGATTCTGAGGCAGTGTGGAAAGTGCGCTCAGTATACCAGTCTTCTACGCCTACGCAACGGAGACCAGTGGCCTAATTTTGTCTATTATAGTCCAGTCCAATCGTATCGTTGTCTTCTCCAGTGAGGTTCTTGGATTCTCGCGGTTTGAACTGGCAGGAGATGTGTGCTGTGACCATGGTGATAATGCTAACACATGCACCTGACTTCGTGGCGCCTATGGTGTGTGTGCGGCTATTAGAAAATTAAAAGTGTATAACTGTAGCAGGGTGGTTGGGTTATTTATGGGGGGGTTTAGGTTCTATATGTGGTGAGGCCGTGGGGTGTAGAGGGGGTTCCACCCACGGCGTTATAGACTCACACCCCAATACCACATATATCCACTCAATTCCGTCTGGTTTGGTTTCCCGTTTTACAGCCGGGATAACAATAATATAAAATTTCTGTTTTTTTATTACTATTATCTACTATTATAGTTATTACCCTATACCATATAAAAATAGCCTGTAAACATAATAGTCTTTTAAAATTGTTGTCGCATTTTTCCGGCTTTATACTGTCTTTACCTTCGCCTGTGGCTCCTCTGCTGTTTGGAGTCTCTCTCCATAGCCTGGGTTTGGGCCTGGCTAGGAGATCCAGGGTCAGGTGGTTCCACTCCACTTGCATGATTGGTTTGAGCATATCTTGTAGGGGTCTGCCGTTGAGAGACTGTTGTGAACACAACTGTGCACAGCTGCTGCTCGGTTCCAACCTTCTCATCCACACGCAAACTCACGATCACCCTACTTCCGACCAGAGACAGACACCCGCCCACCCAGCCAAGGCAGCCGAGAGAACACATTTACTGGAATGGCCTTCTGCGAAGAGACCGTCGAGATTCCATGTTCAAACCCATCCAAGACCTCCTGGCTCAGTTCAGAGAGAAAAAAAAAATATTTTTACTAGAGTTAGACAATAATGCAAACGAAGTGATTTTTGAAAGGTAAATGAACATATACAAATCAGTATATGTCATCAGTCATCCTTTTTACCCCCTGACAAGGATTGACAACAATGCATTTGTTAGGCTGAAGAAAGAGAGAATTCTGTCTAGAACTCGCATCTCTCGTCAAACCTTTTTGCACAGCAGGTTTTCAAGGGAGGTTTGGGGTCTCCTGGGAGTTGCTGTTCTTCAAGGCTGCCACTCAGTGTCAATGTGGCAGTTACCACATACTTCAACAGACAGAAAAATGAAAGCGTTGACAGATTTGATTTAAGCTGTGTTGAAAAATGCTGTCCTCTTGAAAAGTTGTATAGATTCTTGTAATAGCATTGTTGCCTGAAGAGAGTTCAGCCGAACACAGGGATACTTGTGAACTCCAGACCAAAAGAATCGTCTAATCTTTGGGAACCATAGATCCATAAATATGTAGAGGAGAAGGTTTTGATCAAAATATGGATTGGTTTAGTTTGAGTAACAATGTAGCATTTCTCTGATCTTTGTATCTAAACAAAGTAAACCTGCTGCACGGGTTTGATCATGCTTGTTGTTGTGTGCCTTTCTCTTTTCATTTAGACTCTTTTCTCTGCATATTTAGCTCAGCTCTCTGTGTAGCAGTGTGACAGTGTTGACTGAGTCAGTCCTGTGTGGATTACCTCCCCCTCTGAGCTCTTGCTGACAGAGTGTTGTTTAGCTCTGAGCAGGTGCGACTGAAGCAGTAGCAGGCATGACAGGCAGTCATCTATCCTGTTGTTTTGTTGAGGGAACCAATAAGCAATAAGCAGTTGCCGATGATTCTACCCTTGTGATTGTCAACCCTGGGTTCGCAGGGATTTGTTCAAGGTAAAGCACAACAGCGTGAACCGTGTGCGTGTGTGTGTCCCTCCCCCTGTTCCTCCCTCCAGACGAGCTTTCCAGGATGTGTGAAGTGGAGGAGACCCCAGAGCCGGCCAGTCCTACCTTCCTGGGGGAGTCGTCAGACACCTACTGCCAGGTGGATCGCTGGCAGCACCTACGCGCCGCTGTGCGGAAACTGGAATTCTGGGAAGACTTCAGCGCTGAGCTGATCGGGAGCGGATTTTTCTCCAAAGTCTACAAGGTTGGCCCCTCCCCTCCCCTCTGTATTGTAGTATATGCTTGCGTTTGGCGCCTTGTAATCATCATCAACGCCACATGAAAGACAGTGAAACGCTCATTACGTTTTTGAGGAGTAATTACAGATCAAACGCCACATCTCACCTAACCAGCCACCTCATCCGAACTGCAGGGTTGCCGGTGGTTGTTATTCCAGGGCTAAACTTTTAACACACATCCCGACAGACAAAACCTTTCCGGTAATGCAGTATCATTACCTTCCTCAGACAGCTCCTGCTGTGGCTCACTTACTTAGCCAACTGTCAAACCTGGCAACCCAACCACCCCTAAAGGCAGACCAGACATGCCTTAGTGATTAGCTAGCCTCTGTGCCCCACTGCATGCTGGTGTGTCTATAGAACAATAGGACCAAGCCTCCGTTCCCCTGAGAAACTGGGGGTTAGGTATGAGGCACTGTCTGGAGGCAGCCAGTCAATGAAGAGCGCCAACGACATGGTGGTCAGAGGCTCAATGGTTGTCTTGTTCTGCTGCTTAATGACTGAGACGAGACGAAGGGCCTCTTCTCCCCTCTCCTCTCCTGGTTCCTCCGTATTGTACTGCGTTCTAGTATGTTCTAGAAGGATGCTCCATCCTACCCAACTCCACTCTACCTTCTGTGTTCCGACCTTGAGGTCAGGTCGGATCACAGCAGAACTGTGACAGCTTGTGCATGCAACCACCTCCTGCTATTGTTGAGCATGCCAGCGTAGATCTTGCATACAGATACGCATCATAGAAGGAAGAACTGGTCCCTTTGATTAGGGCTGTAGTATAATAGTGCTCAGTCAGTGTGACTGTTCCCAGAGACTGTGCCAAAGGATGCCTAAACAAACCTAAACAAACAAAAGCACACACACACACACACACACATCCACACTCATAGAAGAAGCAGAAAGAACATGTTGTCCCAGAGACCAGGTTGTTCTCCATGGAGAGCCATAGAGACCAAAGGAAGGATGTTGTAAACACCTCTAGAACGTAGTACCGTAAAACCCTGCCCCTGCCTGTGTTTGTGTCTGTGTGTTTTCTCAACGCTTCAGTAAGAAAATATGTTTCTACGCACTTCATGAGGACGTCAAACTAGTTTACCATGTCCAAGCCCTTCTACATGCCATTGTTGATACATACTGTAGGAAAAGTACTGGCTATAACAGAAAGTTCTAGAATAATAGGTGTCTGTCTAGCCGCTGTCAATCCGAATCTCAAGGGTGTTGCTCCCTGTCGGGCAGGTGATGCACAGCACAACCAGGAAGGTGATGGTGGTGAAAATCTACAAGAATGACGTGGACCAGGACAGCATCGTCCGAGAGATCAGTCTGCTGCAGAAGCTCTCTCACCCCAACATCGTCAGGTAGAGGAGACACGATGTTGGCAGAAACCTTTTTTTTGGGGGGCTCATTTGTCACCACGGCGTCAGAAAATAATGCGTTTATCTCCTGTTTATGTCTCAAAGGTATCTTGGCATCTGTGTGAGAGAAGATAAGCTCTATCCCATACTGGAGGTGAGATTTGTTGAATTTGTTGACGATGGTTGATAAGCCCAGAGCTCCAGAAGGTAGCGGTGTCTCAGCTTGGTTCTTCATTAGCATACTGACGATGCCTTGCACTTGTGTTTTTAACGCTCACGCTGTATGCGTGTGTGTTTGTGTGTCCAGTATGTGAGCGGGGGCTGTCTGGAGGACCTGCTAGCCCAGGAGGACGTGCCTCTATGCTGGAGGGAGAAGGTGGACCTGGCCTGTGACATCAGCAGAGGAATGACCTACCTCCACTACAAGAACATCTACCACAGGGACCTCAACTCCAAGGTACAGAACATCTATCCATGTTCAAAAGAACCTGGGGTCGAGATTATTGTGTGGCATTTTGTCATATTTGAAACCAGTCATGACCATGGAAATATCTCAGATATCTCTGAAATATTTGAGATATCTAAAGTTATTGGGAAAAACACCATATCATGTGACCCAAATGTTAGCTGCCCAAGAGACATCTGCACCTGGCCTGGCAAACTGTTTCAACCAAAAACAAGGGTCCTTTTAATCACTTGAGTGATCTCTTTCCCTCTCTGATCCCTTCGTTCTCTCTCTTGCTCTGTGCCTCTCTTTGTTGGATCAACTCAAATGCTAGGCCCCTGGCTTTTTCACGGACTCTGTTTGTCTAACTCGACAGCTTCATGAAAGAATAAACCCTCTCCGAAACATAATTGCCTCTTTATTCACGCTCCCTTAGCTCGGCTAAACGGTGTTTTTGCCAAGAAAGCCAAATTCCAGGGAGCGTGTTTCAGATACCACTGACTACTACTGACTGAGGTCACGGTGGGGGCCTCACTCCTTCTGAATGTGTGGGTTTGTCTCTGCTAAGCTTCTTTGCAGCTTGAGCCTTTCAGAACCTGCTTTTTACTGTTAGAGCTGATCAACTACATTTACAAGAGGAAAACACCCATTACACTCAAATGTTGTCCCTCTAATAGGTAATGAGAGTGAAGAATCACTATGTCTGATCACCACCTGCTGGTCAGGTTATTCATGAGTTTGTTCGCTGTCACAACTCGCTGTTGACAATGTAGAGAAGGGCCTAGATGTGGATGCTGACAATTCAAGGCGATGTTTATAGAACCAGGCTCGCACACAAACACACAAACGCTCAATCCTACCCCAACGCGTACACACAATCGCCCTCTCATCATGAGGCTATTACAGCTCGCGCTGCGGTTTGGGGCCACATCTGAGTCATGATGTTGTGGCCACACAGAGCACTGTGGGGAAATATCCTACCTCTCTCTGGCTCTGTCATTACAGCCGCTAGCAGGAGACGCCCTGCTCCGAACCAAACCACCAACGACCAAGAACAGATCTGTTTGCAGAAGAAAAGAGATTGCTTCCACTAACTCTAAAGCCAGTGGACCTCATTTCAATTGGGTTTGCCTACTATTTGGCAGTGACCATGTACAGTTTCTAAGTTGTACTGGATACTGGAATCTGGAAAATGTCTGAGTCACGTAAAAACCTCCACATGGGTCGATTTGGACCAGTACTAGAGAGGTTTGAATCTTAACCTTATTGGGGAAGATGTTGAATGAGAAGATGCTCTGTCCGCCTAAGTATCATGTATCTCAAGAATTTTTATTTGGTATTTCTTGTTCCTGTAATTACACTGCATCTGCGTAACATCAGTAGGAAGAAGTGTCCATCTTCAATTATAGCAGGGCAGCTGGGCTCATAGACTAAGCAGAAGGAATGTCTGAAAGATCCATTTATGTGGATGTCACAGAATATCCTCCAACTGAACTAAAACCAAACCAAACCAAAGGTTATTTTGGTTTAATCAAGACATCGAAGAAATACAGTATAAAAACCTATAACATCTTGGCCTGTGCAATAATCAGGAAACCAAGATCATACATAATGATGGAAATTTTAAGCCCTGTAAAATCATTTTTTTAAATGCCGTATCGCACGCTTGCAAGAAACTCAATGATCCGACTTTGCCTCCGACAAGCGGACGCAGAATAGCTAAGGCAGTCGCTTAGACAACAGCTTAGCCTCCCCTGTGGTCTCCCCCAAAGTATAAACAACTGTACATTTAAAATGCATTGTCAGGGAGTTTTGACGTGTAAAAAAGAGATATCCCATCACCCCAGCATTCTATCTGGCTACCTGTACATTTTAGACCCCCAAGTGCCTATTTTAAACCCTCCATTGCCTCCGTTCTAGTGATTCTGAAGGTAAGCGAAGCAGTCTACCTTTATATGGCCCGAGGCTTTAGAACATCCTTCCAGTTAACATGAGACTGGCAGAAATGTAAAATACACTTATTACATAGTTTAAATACACTTATTTAAACTACCCTTCATTTATCCTGCTCTGCCTTTTCATTTTCACATAACTGATAGCATCTCTATCGTCTATTACACTGTACCATTTTACTTGTGATTTGATGTGCTATTCTAATCTCGTTTCCAAAATGTGGTGGTTTTGTGTCATTAGGTAGTCAGACAGACCACACAAAACCCAGGAGGTATAGGAGCCCATCCAGAGTACGGTACCCTACATCCAGTTCCAAGGGGGGGGGGGGGGGGGTCCACAGCAAAGGTTTACTGCTGTCAACACAAGACTTTAAGCCTCTAGGTTGCATATCAGTAATGGAACTGACCGTGGGGGCCCATGTTGACGGGAGGTTTCAGAGTAGACACTCGGGCTATATGAGCTACTGTCTGGTAACACAAGGCTTTAGCCTGTGTTTGCTGCTGTGGTCACTAGTACCAGAGTCAACAAGTCAACCCATAGCATATATTTTGGGATGGATTAAGTGATAAAAGAGTTGCTGTTATTCAAACGTTTGCTAAGATTTTTTTTTTTCCAGTTCAAATGCAGCACGTCGTGTCTATGAACATCTGTCAGTGTTCGGAAGATAAATAAAAAGGTGGTTGATATTATTGATCAGAAAAATGCAGTAATGTGGAACCCCCATGTTGAATAATGTTGCTGCCTACTGGATGAAATGTTACCTACACACTCACAGGCATGCATAGAGCCACTAGAGCACCAGTACAGTTTAAGTGTGTTGCACTGACCTCTTATGGAGAGAAGGATGCACTGCAGGCAGTTGGACCAAATTGAAACAAGTTGCTGCTATGCCTCGAAGCAGTAGAGGACATGAGTTAGGAATGGTCATTTCTGTGTAGATAAACCCACCTTACAAAAGACTTTACGTAATAGACCTGTCTTTTATATTTTGTTGTTGTTTCTCCTTCCCTCCCTCTGTCTCTGTAGAACTGCCTGATCCGGCTGACGTTACGAGGCCGGGAAGCGGTGGTGACAGACTTCGGTCTCGCCAGAGAGGTGGTGACCGAACTTCCTGCCAACAGCCCTGAAAGGAAGATGTCTCTGGTCGGCTCAGCTTTTTGGATGGCCCCAGAGATGCTGCGAGGTGAACCGTACGACCGCAAGGTAAACGCCCCTGACCCCCTGACCCTAACCCACAGCTGGTGTTTGAACTGTGTCAGAGGTCCACCAGAGTGTAGGTCGGGGAGTAACCATAGCAACTCAGAACCCTCCAAGTTAAACATTGTGTCAAGGGAGCTACCCTAACCCGCTCTTAATCCATTTAATGAGGCTGTCTAGATGATGCTCAATGGCATTTTCCATCTAATCCATTCATTAACTTAGTGGAATTGCCACCGTAATTAGCTCACCGAATTGAATTAACCCCCCTTATTTGCCTCTACCACTCTTAATTGAATTTAAGTTGATAAGATTGGCTTCTCACCTTCAGGTGGACGTTTTCTCCTTTGGGATCATGTTGTGTGAGATCCTGGGCCGAATCCCAGCGGATCCAGAGATTCTTCCCAGAACAAAGGTAAGAGACAGAGACTAGCAGAAACATGGATCCATTGTGAGATCCAGCAGAGACATAAAGGGTGTCGGTCAATGAGTGCTGATCTGGCCTGAGTCTGATCTCCTTTGCAACTGTGATGTAGACAGAGAGGGAGCTGGTTGTAGATTGGTTTCTGTGGGTCGCTAAATGAGCACAGACACAGTGTCGCCTACCTCTTGAAGTCCCCGCCCTGACATAGTGGCCACACACTGGAAGATCAGGCCATCACTCCAGGGGAGAGGAGCAGAGTCGAGTGGTTCATTCATTTTCATCCCTCCCAGTTTAGACGTTGCACTGACCGTAATCCGGCATAATTAGTCCATTAGAGGGGCTAATAGACCTGGTGACACCGCAGTTGTTGGCGCGGCGTTGACGAGGACGTTTAGCCCCCAGCCACCCCCACAGTAACTCTTGGAGCGCTATCAGAGCAGAGGGGGGGGGCCTCCACAGACAAAGGTCGTAGATGATTCATCTGCACTGTATTTATGTGATTACAGTAAACAATGATTGTTTAGTGCAACGGCCATTATTATACCTTCAGTCTATATACAGCGGGTTCTCTACCCTGTGTTGTTGTCACACTGCAACAGTTGGACTTTACGGCGGTGGGATTTATTCCTGAATGTGTGTGTGTCTCATCAGGACTATGGTCTGGATGTTGAGGCCTTCAGTGAGATGGTGGAGGGCTGTCCACAACGCATCCTGGAGCTGTCAGCCAGCTGCTGTTTGGTAAGCTGGGGCCTGGGAGACAGACACGACCGAAAGACAGAAGAAGGTGGACATACCAAGACTATTTTAGGCACCATCATGTTAAGGAGAACATGTGAAAATATCAGAATAACAAGAACCCAGAGGCCAAGCAGTTAGCCACAGTTAGGAGTCTCAGGGGG
Organism: Plecoglossus altivelis; assembly: GCA_036571765.1. Taxonomy (NCBI): domain Eukaryota; kingdom Metazoa; phylum Chordata; class Actinopteri; order Osmeriformes; family Plecoglossidae; genus Plecoglossus; species Plecoglossus altivelis. Next base: position 1,933,925 of record BROE01000012.1, read on the forward strand.
AGGATAGCTGGACTATACTGGGGGGGTGGTTCTGTTCTGATTGCAAGCTCTCCAAGGTTAACGCCCCCTTTTCTTGTCACTATCCCTGCTCTCCAGATGGACGCCTTCCGGAGACCCTCCTTCTCAGAGCTGCTGGACGAGCTGGAGGACATCGCAGAGACCCTCGAACCCCCCGACTCAGTCCTGACGACAGGGTGAAAGGGGGCATAACAGCACCCCGGCCCCCCCTCACCACCCCCACCACCACAACCACCACCACCCTCCCCACCCCAAGCCCAATTCCTCCTCCTCCCCCTAACTAGAGGACAATGAGGACTAGCACATGAACAGAGGAGAGAGAGAGAGAGAGAGAGAGGGGGGCCGGCCGGCCGTCAGCTGGTCTTCACAGGAGAAGCCACGTCCTCTCCATACTCACACCAGTAGGGAAACACAGCACCGCACCACCGCTCTCTCTCGGAGGGCTGTCCGTGAGAGCGACTGCGTTTCTCTGAGACAAAAGGGACACAAAAATGGACGTCCGGACTTTCTGTTCACCTTCCCTTTCTGTCTTTCCACAGTCCAAAACCAATTAGGGTGGGGCTGTCTGGAAACATACCCGGCCGAAGGAGAAACCATGACCAAAATGTTCCCTCAAGGACAATTCCTTTTCCGTAAATGGTACGCTTTTAATTCCGCTTGAAGATGATGACGACTTCTTTAAATGCATCTTAAAATGTAAATATTGAATGGGACCGTTTTTTCTTTCCTTTAATCCATTTCTTTGTTCCTTTCCCTAAGTGGCCTCCTATTCTTAGATGATGTAAACTTGATGTTAAGGGCTTATTATGTCAGGAAGAAAGAGTAAGAGGAGCTACTAGCTGGCTGCAGGCATTTTTCGGGAGACAACTTACGAGAGATACTGTACTTTGCACTAGCATCGACTGTTACCAAGTAGAATATAATATACTGTATGTAAGACAAAAGATGTGTTCCACTGTGTGGCTGAAGGACCAAACATCTCTCATTCCCCTCTGTCTTTCGTTATTTCTCTCTCACTCGTTAAATTTTTCCGGGGGGGGGGGGGGGGGGGGGAGGCGATGACGTAACAACCTTTTTGTTTTGTTTTTTATGAGTAGAGAGGGAGGGTGGATGTGCGATACAGGGGAAAGCAGAGAAATGATGGGCCCACTCTCCTTTTCCTCCTCCTCCTCTCATCCTTCTCTCAGGATTGGGGATGATAGCATACTGTCGAACGACAACTTCAAACTCAGCGAGAGACTTCAACAGTCATGGGTTTTTGATGTGACGGTCTTTTTCTTGTCACGTGTGTACAGTTACTGTCCTATCTCCCCAACAGGGAAGGACTTGTCTTGTTTACCATATCCCGTCCATACAGGGCAATTTGTGTATATTTTGTGAATCTGTTAGATGTATTGTGCAATGGGTAAACTACAATTTTGCTTACTGAAGAAATATCAATAGATTTGTATGGGCATTTGAAATGACTTAATAAAAAGTGTATATTTAGACTCACTGCGTTGAGCTATGAGTGGCCTTTGGTTGGTCTGTATGTATGCTGTTTTCATGCAATAGGGAAGTTGACATAGTGTCACATGGTCTTGTGCTCTACTTGCCTGATGTCCTTGACAGCACAAAGCTTTCTGAGAATGAAAATGTCCCCCTCTCCGCCGAACACACACACACAAACTCCTCCTCTACAAGGTCGGTGATCTAGGTGCCGCAGGACAGGGTCTCTCACACACTCACTCTCTCTCTCTCTCTCTCTCTCTCTCTCTCTCTCTCTCTCTCTCTCTCTCGATCTCTCTCGATCTCTCGATCCGACCGAAACACATTAGTATTCAGCATGTACAGTTCCAACCCCATGGTTTTGTAATTGCAGCCTGTAGGAGCTGGATTTACCGCCCTGTTGACAGCGTGCGCCACAAGACCGATGGACAGTGGCTGACCACCACCATCACCTTGCACCTCATGCGGTGTAACAGGACGGTGTGTGTCTGTGTGTGTGTGTGGGGGGGGGTCTGTCCTTAAATTGATGAACGCAGATAAAAAATCCATAAGCAGCCAAGGGGAACCAGGGCAGAGAGTGATAAACCGTTGTGATCGCCAACGAGGGTTATGAACGCGTGCGCTGGTGGATGCTGATGCTGAGGAATAGACCGGGGGTTGACTCCCGGAGGGCGACTCTGATGTGGTCCAGTGTGAAGGTGAGGATGAACCAGCGCAGGGCCAGAATGAAAATGGCTGGTTGGTAGTTTAGGGAGGGAAGGGATGAAGAGCAGAGAGTAGGAAACACAGACGCTGAGGATGATGATGATGAGGGAAATGGTTGGGGGGTGGGGGGTGGGGGGGTGCATGACTCTTCCCCTGTTTTAGAGATCGATGTTAGAGAGATGTATCCTGGATGAGCACAGCCTGGAACACACACCTGTAAGATATATCTTACACCTCTTCAATCACGCTCTTGTTATACTGTATGTACTCTACACAAAACCTGGATTGCTAGTTGAATGAACATTCACAGCCACATCTGTAAGACTCAATCCTCAGAGACGACATCTAGGAAGGAAAAGGATTCAAAGGACAGACCGGATTTGTCAGATGTGTCAGTTGTGCTACACTTGCTAAAAAAACAACATCATACTCTCCCAGAGGGGTCGTGTATGAAAGCTGATGTTGCCACACAAAGCTGTTGATTAGCTGATGTTTTGTGTACTGAGATCAAAGGCTATTTCGGGTCCAACATTGTAGATCCCCTCCCTGTGGCTATGCTCACACACAGACGTCTATAAAACCCCTGCATCAGCAGCCAGGAAATGCTGATTGTGAGGCTAACATGGGCTTGCCTTTACTCCTCATCCACACTTAATTGTTTACCTGGGGCTGGCTGGCTGGCTGGCGAAATAGGGCAAGAGAGACAAAGAGGGAGAGAGAGAGAGGGAGAGAAAAGAAAAACAAATGCAAACAAACAATGGAGTGAAAGAGGCCCAGATCAGCATTCTTCGAACTGCACACTTATGCAGGTGTGCTGTTTTTTCCTCCCCCACCTAGTCCTCGTGTTCCTCTAATCATGTCTCCTCCCATCCTGCCCTTCTGGGTTCTCTTCATTTGGACAAATGGCAGGTTTGGCCTCTGAAGAAAAACAGGAAGCTGACCTGGCAGCCAAGGGAGGGATGGAGGGAGGGAGGGAGGAAGGGGGGTGGAAGGGGGGGAGGAAGGAGCAGAGAGACTGAGTGTGAAAGAAAAGCATCTGTGGAGAGTAGTGCAGGTAGGGAGTTAATTACACAAAGTGTGAATTATGACACGTTATTATTTCAGTGTTTTCAGTGTGAGACAAACCACTGTATGTCTGTATTTACGTACTCTGTTCAAACCGTAGATTTTCCGGATGTTTTGGGGAAAGGAACTGGAAGAGATGCCAGGGTTACAGTGAATTGAGTCGATGTACCTCGTTCTTTGGCATACATTATTGATTCCAATCCCCTTAAGTGCTCCACAATGGAGGAAATAGTCACTCAGTTAGACCTCGTTGGAAAAACAAAACAATTAATTCCATTCTGTGTGGCTGCCAGGTACACAGACAGACAGTGGAAAGGCATGAGGCACTAGAAAGAAGTTGGAAAGATTGAGGTTGATGAAAAATGACAAGTTCCAGATGGAACCCTAGGTTTTAGTTAGTTAGTTAGCTTAGTTTATTGTCCTCGTAAGGGAATTGATTTGCGGTGAGTAATATAACTTACAAGACGACAGGACCTTCTGCATCAAGCGGATGACACACAATGTGAGACCTCACACAAAAAAATGAACAAAACAAAAACAAGTTTGACCAAAAACCCTGAAAAATCCCTTGTCCACATTTCTAGAGACCTTTATCTCTGAGTATCTAATAAAGACTGACTATTAACCTGTGAAGATTTTTTGCATTACCAAAGCACAGTAATTAGGGCTTCTTAATTTGATGATGTTTACAATACCTACGTCTCAAAAGGACATGCGTCACAGCAATTCTTATATATTTTTATGAGCAGGAAGGCAGTATGAAGACAGGAGAGAAGATACAGATGACAGTTTGTCTGCTGTAGACAGATACCAGTGTGAGTATTTGTGAATCTGCAAATCAGTGCTTTAAAATGATTCCATATTCAATATTCAATCAGTGACAAAACCTTATCACTTTTTTTGCCTTTTTATTTTGTCAAGTATCGTTCTGATACTGTATAATTTTTAAATATATTTTTAGTCCCTGGTCATGGTGTTATCTGAATGCTAGTGTTGTACATCAATGCAGGATCATGAAATGATGGAGACAGGCAGACAGAGGAAGAGAGCGGAGCAGACCAAAACGTGAGAGAGATGCAGAAGATTAGCTCTTTATATACCTTATATTGAAAGTAGCTCAGAGCTCAGAGCATGCAGGACCGCAGGAGAGGCAGAAACAGGGACAGACAGCGACTGAAGATTCAACGACAGAGTACAGACTCATGTCAGCCCTGCTCAAAATGCATACAGACTCGAGTGCTGTCTAATAGACTTTTACATTTTCCAGAGAGGTGGTAGAAGACATTTCCCTGGCTACATGACGATGCATTGCAAAACAAGGTTTTGTCAATTGGAATTTGAATGTCGCGCTCCGTCGTAGCGGACATTTCACTGTTTAGAGGGCCGTGTTTTAAATATAAACGTGATTTCAAAGATCTATTCACAATCTTTGTGTGTGACATCACAGGACCCACTAAGGGAAAGGTGCCCTTGGAGGACATTGTACAGGACAATGTAGGCACAGAATTTCATTGTTTTCACTTGAATTTATTTTTTCTCTGGAAAGCATAGGCACTTCATGTTGTCTCACTTGGAAGGGTATTTAATTCATGTTTTTTTCATCAAAAAGGAACCTTGTGTTTTTAGTTTCAGTTTAACTTCCAACATGAGGGCACCGATGCGCCAATTGCCACTTAAATCCTTTTGATCTCATGGACTCTTTGGAACTGCACACAATGTTTACATAAGTATGCAGACAAAAGCCAGACAGGGGACCAAAGAGACTTTGACCTTGACGGATCGAGACTACATCGAGACTATCGCGGAAATGTTTCTCTGCTCAAGCCGTTTGTCTTCCTGCTGTTGGCTTGTCAGGGGAGCTGAAGAGGGGAGAATTCTCGTTCTGCTCGTTCCCTTTCATAAAATGCTGAGTCAGATTCCCACTTATGATGGTGGAGCAGACTGGTTTGCATCAGCCTGAATTTCAAGCTTTCGTTGAGCTTCCGTTGCTGTCACAGGACGGTAGCTTCTTTTATCATTCCTCTGATTTACAAAATAGCCTCCTAGACCACTGTAAGGCCACAAGGCCTCATACAACAGAAAACCCAGAAGGACACAGAAGAATCTACTTTCAACTGAGATCCAGCTTGTGTTTTTAAACGTCTCTTCCAGAAGACGTGCCAGACAAGAATGAAAGCAGCTCAAAGCTGTCTGGGGAAAGAAACCTTTATTTTGTTTCCTTTAACCACATAAGGCAAGCATTTTAAATGCTATAGTTATATTATATTATAGAAATATAACAGGTCATCAAGATAGCAAAGTCCAGTTCTGAAGGTTTTGATCATCTGTATTGGTGTAGGTGTGTTAGAGAGTGAAGGAGAAGTGCAGTGTGTGAAAGAGAGAGAGATAAGAGAGAGAGAGGGGGGGGAGAGGGAGAGGGAGAGAGAGAGAGAGAGAGAGAGGAGAGAGACAGCAAAAGGCAGGCAGTATTACTTGGTGTATTGCTTGATGATTAAAGGTGGGGTTGTGCAGATTAGGGACGCATTTTGTCCCAGCGACGGTGAGATGAGGACACCTGAGCACAAGATGTAAGAGGGGGGTAAAAGCGTCATCTCTCTCTGACCCCCACCTAGATGGTGCAGACAGTGGACCACGATGACGCGACAGAGCGAGCACTGCACAGCGTTTGTATGGAGAAGATCATCTGGCCTCAAAGCAGCTCAATTGAGAAAGATGTCTTTGTTCTTTGGGCTTTGGTTTCAAAACGTAACAATCTTATCAGTCTGCATCAATACCATCCGTCTCTGTCTGGGGGAGTTTCAGAGTGGATGTGAGTGTTCTTTATGTAGACTTTTGACTTTCAAGGAAGAACTTTTATTCAACTGACCTGTTTTTCAATCCAGAGCAGGATATGATGTGGGGAGTCACAGGAAGTCATCATTCTGTCAATAAACTTATTAGGAGCTTTGGCAGACTCAAAGAGTGTGATGGGATTTGTAGTTTTGGATAGCACAAGCATGCTTCCTCATTCAAAGTACGTGTTTGTAATCTGCTTTGTTACTTACTTTTGACATGAAGAAAAAACACACACTTTATAGTTCCTTTTACAACAAATCACTTTTACTGGAAAATAATTATTTTTTTAAACATTTCAGTGTTCCATTAGATTATTTGGTACAGTGATTTGTTTAATATTCCTCACAATGGAGCCAGGCCTTGACTCAGCAAGCATGACTCCAAATGCAGTTCATCCCTATAGAATAATAGGAATGTTCATAGAAATGATCTCTTGCCAGTATTTACTTTGATGGTGGTCATTTGAAACGGATCACCAGTCGAGATATAGCATGTACTGTATTTGATTGCTGACACGTCTACAGTTATCTACCTTGGTAAAACACGTCGATGAAGCTCCAGAATCAGACAATGGCTACATCACTTCACCCCCCGCCCTGCCCCCCCCCCACCTCCATGTCATAAACGGTTCTCGTTATGGAATAAGTATTGATTGGTTCTACTGACAAATAAGCACTTCAAATGGGAATGGACTCCCGACGGCACTAAATCATCCCGGCAGGCCTTTCTTATAGCTCTCCACAACACTTGGCCCATCAGAATGTAAGAAATATGTGACCGGGCAGGCAGTGAGCCATTGGAGGCTGTACCTATCCGTCATTAGCAAAATGAGCCCTCTGGGTAGCTGAACACCAGCATGCTTGCAGCGGAAGGAGAACCCCCACTCATTCCTTCCTAATGCAGATACGATGGCTCAACTGGCATCAACAATTATTAAAGGAGAATCAACCTTATATCAGTGAAGTTGGATCAGAGAAGGAAGAAAGAGAGGACAACAGAGAGGATAGCTTGTAGTTGAGACGAAGATGTGACGATGCAGCAGACAAAGTCCCCAGAAAAGAAAGACGAAAGGACAGATGAGGGAGGCAGAAGAAAGCTCAAGTCTCTGCTGCTGATGTAACTATGGCTTCAGTGAAAAGGGACAAAAGACCGCTTGTTCCCAATTGCCTTTGCAAGAATCCTGCAAGCTCTTGAAACTGCAATATATGAGGTCACCCAAAGCCATCGCTGGTTGAAGAGCTCTTGAGTGTTATTGTCACTTGACAAATCAATCTTTTCCTGTCATTTTTTTAAGTGTTTCCCTTCCTGTTCTTACCTCTATACCAGTTTAACAGCCATGTCAAATAGGTCCCATGGTAGAGTATGACCTTGTCAATGAAACCACCCACCCAAGTGAATTCACACATCCTTCCTCTCTGCATGTAGTCAACGTCACACACTAAGCACACCAAAGGCTCAGGTCTCTCAAACAAATGAGTTCACCTTGTGACCCTCCAAAACGTTTATTTACATCCTCTCTGCCAGCATACCATTTTTATTTTCTCCACATCAGTTTAGAAAGTAACAGTACGGTCATAAAGAATGATGTCACACAAGGTATCAGATGATGGGGGAGGGGGAGGTAGTGGGGTGGGGGGGGGGGGGGGGGATTGGAGAGAAAAGAGATACAAGGTGGGAAGTTGAATCCGATTCCCCAGCGTGACCCCCACGAACGGAGACAGGGTGGACTTGGAGCCTGGGCTGCTGAGTCAGAGGCGCGGTTACATAAAGAAGTCGGAATGACTCAGCCTTCCACCGGAGTAGCACACGGCGCGTGACGACAGGTCGTGGGAAGCTTGCCGAGGTCCGACCGCACTTCTTTTTTCTTATTGCCGCGTCCCCTTGGGGGGGAGGTGAGACAACCTCCGAAGTACAGGTTTATAGAAAGGAACGATACACAGGTGAACAGCCGCACAAAATCAAACGAATCAACAATGCATATAGAAGCACACTTTTCTACACTTGCTCAGGTGGATTAATGCAGTGTGTGTGTGTGTATATGTGGATAGCTTGGTTCAGACTGGCACTGCGCCTGTGTTGCAGCTGTTCCTTCTCTGTCAGCCTGAGCAGCTGCTGGTTTTCGTCCTTCCCCTGAATGTCCTCTGGCTGTCTGGCCCAAGTATGCCTATGTTCCTGAAGGTGTGAGAGAATGGTATACCAATGCGCACGCACGCACACATCCACACGCACACACTCCTCCTCAGCACTTTATGGGACTCTCTGACACCTAGCATGAGACACAGATGGCTCCTTAATGGGCAAGATCGCTGGCAGATCCTATTCATTGACCTGGCTTTCTGACTGGATGGCAGCCCAGAGAAGGAAAAAGGTGCTGGACTCTGAGCTCGTTTGGCTGTCTTGGGGGCGGCAAGGCTGTCTAGCCGATGGCGAGAGCTGCCAAATGTCTTGACAGGGGCCAGCTTACATGCTCTCCCTGATGGAGACGGCTGGAGACTGAAAAAAAGGGGACTCGGCCAAGGAAGCTGGCATTGACACAGGATGTGACACACATGGAAGTGTGTGTGCACCAGCGAGTGCCAAATAGCGCTTTGAGGTGACAAATGGTTCCGCTTAGCAAGATGAAGGGGCACCCCTCCCCCCCCCAAAAAAAGACAAAATGGAGCACGCTCTTTTTCACTCTCTCTCGCATAGTTATAACTTAGAACCAATGGCTACGCCAGTTACAGTTCATTTGGATCAGAGGAAAGCGGTTGAAGTGGCTTTAAACGTCAGCTGTTCCTTACTCTCATCCCCAGTAATGTGGATGAGGATTACAATATCCGATAAAGACCAAAACGAACACACATGACTATTTCATGGCTAAAACCTGAGTTATTCAAAAGAGTTCATACAGTATGAAACACTCCAACAATAAGTTTAGAAAATGAACAATGGAACGTAATTCTCCTTGTTGAATATTTGCATGACTTATTGAGCAGGACTAGATATTTATGTGATGTATACGTACACATCTATATATGGATTTATTTATGCTTCTTCATGAAAGATTTTAGGAGAGAGGTCCGATCAAATCATAGAAGCCACAACAGTGAGAGTTCAGGCGACCTGGAGGTCATCGTCCTCATAATGTGTGTTGCAGACACGAATGGTTGGCACCACATCTCGCTATTTTCATCAAAAGATAATTTCTTTGTCCATCTGGCTCTCCCCTTTCTCATTTTTGAGAAAATGTTCCCGACATCCACTGGTCTTCTGTTTTCTCTCCTTTTACCTTTGACCTGTGTGCCTGGCATAAGAAGTGAAAAAGGGAGGAGATTCTATCAAGAATAAGTGGACTTGTGTCTCCCCTCCCCTCCCTCCTCCTCCCTTTTTCCTGTCTGACTTCTCTTCCTCCTCTTCCTCCTCTCTGTCGTCCCTCTCTCCTGCTAGGTGATGGGTCTTTACATTGGGGTTTGTGAAGTGATGGTGCTAGAGCAGAGTGGTTCCTCCCTCCCTCCCCAGGCCCATTGTCCAGAACCAACCCTGGGGGGTGGCAAAGGAGGGGGAGGCGGGTCCCTCACAGGTCCTCGTAGTCCAGCAGTTTGGAGTGCTGCCGGGTCTTCCAGAGGCGGTAGAGACGGAAGTCAAAATACTTCTCAATCATTTCTTTGCCTACATGGGGGGATGAAGAGATGATGTAACTGTGGATTCACTGTACAAAAGGCTATTTCTGGTCTTGTTGCTCATTAGGAGAAAGTGAGATAAGGGCGAGGGGGAAGGGGGAGGGGGGGAGTTAGCGAAGGAAAGAGAGGAGGAACAAAAAGTGTGTCCTGTAACTAAACAAGGGGAGAGGGAGAGAAGACAAGATGAGAAGGTCAGAGGTCAGCAGAGACAATAAAAAAAGACAAATAAGTACTCCGGGGAGTGGAGACGAAAAGAGAGCCGGGAGATTGAATGGGAGGACGAGCGAAACGAAAGACTATCAGGAAGGAAAACAAAATGGAAAAGCAGAAGGAGAAAGAGACAGAGAGGTGGAGGGGTGGAGGGCACTGGAGATAATGACATTTTTAATTGAGAAGAGAAGCAAAGGGAATAGGTGAAGCTGAAGACGGAGCATAAGCTGGACAAGCATCGTCTCTGTGAGTGTGTGTGTGTCTGTGTGTGTGTTTGTGTGTGTCTGTGTTTGTGTGTGTGTGTGTGTGTGTGTGTAGGCTGAAAGACTCACCCTGTGCGGACAGCTCCAGGGGAGATGCAAAGTCAATGGAGTAAGGCCTCATCAGGTTCTTCAGTTTCTGAAACAGCTGTTGGACAACGATAAGAACACACACCAATTAATCTCTCTGTCTATTTCATGCACACACGCAGACACAAGCGCGGGCAAACACACACCGATTAATATGCAGGCGTGGCATCATCACCCAACCCCACTCATCAGGGAAGGCTGGGTACCCAGTAAGACCCGGCCGTCGCCCTTTGCACGCACATACACACTAACACAACACATACACACTAACACAACGCATATACACACTGATAGACACACAAAGCTAGCTTATGGTACTTTATGGCCGCAACAAATTGTGCATTCATCCCAGATGGGTGACGGGGAGGACAAATGAGAAGAAAAGGCAATGGGAGAAAGAGAGAACGAGAGAGAGAGAGAGAGAGAGAGAGAGAGAGAGAGAGAGAGAAAGAGAGATATAGAAAGAAAGAGAACATATTTTGTAAGGCAGCCAGTGACTGCTACTCTCCATAGACCTCTCTCCATCTCCTCCTTCACATCCTTTTTCTCTCTACTCCAAACAACACTCCTCTCAACCTCCCCCCCCACCCCCCACCCCCCTGGAAACTCAAGCTCAGGGACATCCAGGGAACCAGCTCATCGTTAATTTAGAAGAATGTGGAACGCTGGTTTGACGACTCTCATTCAGAGACTCTCACTTAGTGTTTTAGCGAAGCTCTTTCTGATTAAAAGTGCCTGTTTCTCTCCATAGAGAACAGAGCAGACGGTCCCCCTTAGGGCATATGTTTCTGGACCTGTCACTGTCATGGCATGCCAACCATGTAGGAACTGGAAAAAGTCAGAGTTGAAAGCCAAAATTTGGTCTGAAGTTAGCTGCGGCAATGAGGAGAAAGAGGACAAGTACGGCACAGCGTTGACGATGATGAAGATGCCAATAGTGACAATACTGCTGCTAGTGGTGACAATCATGATGAAAGTGACAATACTGCTGCTAGTATTTACAATGATGATAATGACAATACAGTTGCTAGTGGCGACAATCATGATGATAATGACAATACTTCTGCTAGTATTTACAATGATGATAATGACAATACTTCTGCTAGTATTTACAACGATGATAATGACAATACTGTTGCTAGTGGCGACAATCGTGATGATAATGACAATACTTCTGCTAGTATTTACAATGATGATAATGACAATATTGCTGCTAGTGATGATAATTCTGATAAGGCTGCCATTCAGCATGGTGTATAGCTGGGCGGTCCAGCCGGCCAGGCCTGGAGGAGAGCTTAGGAGGCTAGACTGGTACGGCTGTTTAATCAGATCCAGCAGGGCTGTGTTTATTGGGGCATGCGCTGAGTCCACCCAGGAACGTTGGGAGAGGGCGGTGGAGAACCGTCCTGGTTTCTACGCCAAGGACGATTAGTTCTGCCTCTCTGGCACGCACGCACACATGCACATGCAGAGGCACACACGCACAGGCACGCACACACACACGCACAGGCACACACGCACAGGCACGCACATATATATATACACACAGTTGAGCATGCATGCGGTAAATTCACACACACACAGGGCACACAGCACACCGTCAATCCTTGTAATGTGGCGATGCTAATGTAGAGGCCAGAGAGGGGTTATGTGGGTGGAGGGGGCGTCTGAGGTTCCAAAAAGTGATCCGGCAGCTTGTCTGCATCTAGACCCCCCCCCTACCCCCACCCCACACGCACACACACTGCAGGTACAGTACACCTTGCTAAACGGCCCCATGAGAGCACTTCAGCTTACATAACCACAGCAACCATTTTGACAGACACGACAGGAGACCAGGTGACATCAGGTCAGAACCCATTTCTGCGACAGGGAGACATTCGGGGAGAGTGATAAACATGGAAAGAGAGAGAGCTTGGAGAGCTGTGTACTTGATGCATATCATCAAGTGTGTGTGTGGGAGGGTGTGTCTAAGTGGAGTACGACGCACCAGCCATTCCCCTGTTCCACTCTCAAGGTCCCAGCACCAAATAAACAGGACTCAGGATGACATAATCAGCTCACAGGTAAGAGATGTTAAAGATAGAGAGAGACAGAGCGTCATGTAGTGGAAATGAGAGACAGACCACGAGAAAGAATGAGCTACATAGACAAAGGACTGTGGAAGGGAAAGATGAAGAAAGGTGCAGAGAGGAGAGAGAGAAGCCAGACGGAGAAAAGGAGCGAGAAAGAGAGAGAGAACAAGAGATGGAAATATGATCTGACAGAGAGGGACCGGATGAGAGTAGAAAAATATGTCCTCCAGAGAAAGATAAGTCCATTCACTTGCATTATAGCATGCGTGTGTGTTTGTGTGTGTGAGTAAGCGTGTGAGTATGCGTGTGTGTCTGTGTGTACCTTCTCTCCATTGGGGTTGCCGAGGACATAGCATCCCATGATGTGGATGAGGTTGGGCTCTGGGTTCACTTTGCTCATAAACCGACTCAGCCTCCTCCAGAACCTGCACGCACGGTCAGGGAAGGGGGAGGGGGGGGCGGCAAGGGTGATAAGAGGGGAGAGTGAGTGCGTGTGTGGGATAGGGGAGGGGGGGGGTCGGGCAGGAGGGAGAGAGAGGAGTCAAGCAACAGGCTGCCCAATCCGGAGCGGTGACAAGACAAGTTACACAGAAACCAACCACATGCCAGAGTTGGACAGAGAAGAGCCTGTTGTAGCACAGTATAACAGAACAGCCTAACAGCACAGTCTAACAGCATGGTATAACAGCACAGTGTAACAACATGGTATAACAGCACAGTGTAACAGCACAGTGTAACAGCACAGTCTAACAGCATGGTATAACAGCACAGTGTAACAGCATGGTATAACAGCACAGTGTAACAGCATGGTATAACAGCACAGTATAACAGCACAGTATAACAGCACAGTGTAACAGCATGGTATAACAGCACAGTGTAACAGCATGGTATAACAGCACAGTCTAACAGCATGGTATAACAACACAGTATGAACATTGTGATGAGCTCCAGTAACAGTAGGTGGAGGTGTACAGTATGAACATTATTATGCTGCTGTGACTCACTGGCTCATGTCCTCCTCTTTCTCCACCTTGGCAAAAGTGGCAACTTTATTCTTCAGCAAGTACAGGTGCCCTGGGCCTCCCTGGAACAGGCACACACACACACACACATCCACTTAAGCCTTACAGCTTTCTTAGTCCAGAGTCATATTCATTTTGAATACTTCACACTTTCGAATAAAGGCCCTCTCACATCAAACTCGAAAGGTACAATTATCCACTCCAGCTCAAAAAGTCCTTAATTGAAGCCCAGCTCTCCTCCGGGAACTTACATCATCCACTACAAAAGGACCTTGGAGACTCTAAAGCACAGTGTGTTACATTTGATCTGAGGTTAGCTTAACACAGGCTCCTTCTCCTCTCTCTCCTGTCTCGTTTTTCTCAAAGGGGCAACTTCCCAAAGTGAGGTTCCACGTCCACAACCTCAAATGGAAACACGTTAATAATATATAAAATATAATATATTCAATAATGATATTTCCAAAAATAGACTTAATCTACAAAATTTAGGAAATAATTAGAAGAATAAACAAAAACATCAAAGTATCTCTCTTGATATTGATGTTGAAATCCTGTACCAAAGACGTCAACTCGTAATCATGGTCAAACTTGACCTGGTTTTCACCTTGAGTCTGAACATTAAAGTTATTTGCATTGATTACTTATTGTGCCTGACCACATTGTTTTAAATGTTGATTTGCAACCCACAGAACGCACCAGCTGTTCACTCCTAATAGCTACTGTTAAAAAAGCCAGGTCGCAATAACTGTGACCTGTTTCTGAACTAAAGTTTTGAAATAATTAACCCACTCCTGCCTGTCCTTTATAGTCTTTTTTCCCAGTCTGGGGATCCTCAGGGTCACAGGACTAAACTGCTCTTCTTAGAGTTTTCAAATGACAACTTAACGCAGGCTGATACTGGGGAATGTGCAGTTGTGTTGCTGCTTGACTTAAGTGGGGCCTCTGACACGTTTGATCTCTCTCTCTCTCTCTCTCTCTCTCTCTCTCTCTCTCTCCTTCGTACGCTTTAGACATGAGTGGGCAGGATTGGGTCTGCCCTTGACTGGCAACACCAAGGGCCACCGAGTTCACTCTGTCTGTTGTTACGGCTGCTAACACTCTCTGGAACTGTCTTCCTTAAGACCAACGACACAGAGCAGATCAGAGGATGGTTTTGGGAAACGATTGCAAGCCCCACTTGTTATGTATTTACTTTTTTGTCATGAGTGTTTGCCTTCTGTGTCGTTTGTACCGTTTGGTATTGCACTTGATGATTTTATAATTCTATACTGCATGTTGTATTTGAAGTTTTTCCAGTTTCACTTCTTCCATTCCAATTTTAGTTTCTTTTCAATGTTCTAATTGTAACACTGGTTTTGAAACGCGCTTTATAAATACATTTTTTAACTTACTATAATGAAGTAAAAACCACAAGAGGGTGTGGTCTGTCCTCAAATAGCCCCTGTGTTCTAATGCGGTCACAGTCCACCAGCACAACCCATGGGCTTTGGCGATTTACCGCAGTGGTTTATTGTTTTTATACAATGGTTACATAAACAGAAAATGAATAGATGACATAGTGTATGTTTAAATTATATTTAATTCTATTTCATCCCTTAGATTATACTTTATAGTGTTTCCTATGTCCCATATCCCTCTCTCTCCATCTCTCTCTCACTCTCTCTCCATGTCTGACTCACTCTCTCCATCTCTCACTCTCTGTCTCCATCTCTCTCACTCTCTCTCCATCCCTCTCCCATTCTGTTCCTCTCACTCTCGCGCTAACTCTCTCTCCATCCCTCTCCCGCTCCCCCTCTCTCTCTCACGCTAACTCTCTCTCCATCCCTCTCCCACTCCCCCCCCCTCTCTCTCTTTCTCTCACGCTAACTCTCTCTCCATCCCTCTCCCACTCCCACTCTCCCTCTCTCTCTCTCACGCTAACTCTCTCTCACCTGACAGAAGATGAGCATCCTCCAGATCTTGCAGCCTCTCCTGTAGGCAGTGAGCTTCTTCTCAATCTCCTCTGCGAGAGAAAAGGAGAAAGGTGAGAGGTTGATGTGAAAGGGGGAGAGGAGGGAAAAGGAGGGTGAGGGAAAGACAGAGGGCAAGAAGGTGGGAGGGAGAGAGGGGATGAATGAGAGAAAGAGAGAAAGAAAGATCACGGAGAAATGAGAGAGGACAAAACAATGTAGAAGACGGAGGTGAGATTAATGTGAGAGGAGAAACAGCGAGAGGAGAGAAAGAAAGAGAGAGGAAAAGATAAAGAGGTTAACAGAGAGAGGAAGGGATGAGTTGGAAAGAGAAGGTTGGTAAAAACACATGCAGGGGCTGAGAGAGACAGGTAAACAGACAGAAAATGAAGACTGATGAAAAACACCATGCAGCAGACAAGTACTATAATTCAGAAGGAAACTGCTCTCAGTGAGAGATAGCCAGCGATCACCAGCAACCTGACCAGACAGGTGCAGACATAGAGGGAGGACAGTGGAGGAAAACTGACAGACTGACAGACAGCATAGTAGGAAGACAGACAGACAGACAGACAGACAGACAGACAGACAGACAGACAGGTAAAGACAGACTGAGACAGGGCTCGAAATGGCAAAGATTTTGGTCACACATGCTAACAAAATTACAACCACGCAACCTCATAATATATTTGGGAGCATTTGTAAGACCAAGTAATTGCTACATTAATAGCTAATTTCTTTACAAAATGATCACAAATTACCCAAATTACTACACAGTGACTGGTCCACCATTTTATCCAACATTGCGTAACCTATTTGACTTCGGCCTGTGAATCATAACAGATTGGTTAATATTAGCTGTCAATCACTCCTAGTCACAGTGCTCCGTTGTCACATGACTTGTTACATGAGGGAACTAACTAATACGCAAAAACTGAAGAGCTGAAAAGACAATGTGAACATTTTCGGTTGGTGCTCCTGAATGATGCTATCAGTGCAACCAAGTAGAAAGGTGAATCTTGAGCCCTCCACAATATACCTCTTTACAAACCTCAAGTGAATCAGGAGAATAACAAACAAAGTGGAAAGAAAAGGAGACACAGGTGGAGGTGGAGAAAAACAGTTCGAAATAAGGGAGGAGATGCAGACCCACTGAGATCAACAGACACAAACACAAACAGACAGGAGAAATGGAGACGCGTAAAAAAAGAGATAGCTGACAGTCAAGCTTGGTGTACCTACCCAGGATATCATCAAACGTTGCATGCTCATGGTCCTGGACACACAGAGATCAATCAAAATCAGCGTCCTTAGATCATGCAGATCAACATGGCTCACAGTGTCTTTAACCCAGACAAGAGGTTACTTTTCGTACGGTAGAGTGACAGCTGTGCGCGTAGTGGAGGCATGTGTAGGAGTGTGTGGGTGGGTGTGCGTGTGACTCACGTAGAGGATGGGGATAATGGATGGGTCATCCCTACGGATGATGGTGGGAACGTACTCTGCCTTAGGGACTTTGGAGGAGATCAGCTAAAGGTGAGGTATGGAAGGAAGAGAGGAACAAGGAAGGAAGGGAGGGAGGGAGGGGGTGGGAGGGGAGAGAAGGAGGGGAGAGACACGTTCACCTCAGTCCCCAGAGTGTTCCATCTCAACTAATGCCTGCGAGGCAGTGAACCAACATCTATGTA
Source organism: Plecoglossus altivelis (assembly GCA_036571765.1). Taxonomy (NCBI): domain Eukaryota; kingdom Metazoa; phylum Chordata; class Actinopteri; order Osmeriformes; family Plecoglossidae; genus Plecoglossus; species Plecoglossus altivelis. The sequence continues at coordinate 1,950,992 of BROE01000012.1, forward strand.
TTATTCACACTGCCTCATTCAGTGAGCAGCCTGCATCTGTCTTACAGTAGACTGGCTTGGGCATGGAGAAATGACTCCGCCCATACTATCGGTCAAACATGATGCTGTTTCCCTTACCATGATCTTAGGAGGGATGAAGTCGTCTCCCTCGCAGGCCAACCTCTCTATCTCCCGCTCCTCTTCCCAGTCCATGTCATCACACCCCCCCTCGTCCAGGGTCCCACACGAGGCCTGCAGCTCCCCGCCTGCCACCCCCCCAGGGGAAAGAGTGTAGGAAGAACATGGTTAACGAGAGAGCGAACGAGGGGGAGTGGGGAAAGAGAGAGAGCGGAGAGAGAGAAGAATACTGTTTAAAGGAGAAAGCAGGGAGGGGATGGAGAGAGAGAATGGCAGCTAAAGACCGCCAGGAGTGGACAAAGAGGAAAGGGTGAGGCGACCATGACAGAGTGATCAAGGAATAAGACAGATGCAAGAGAGAGGCAGAATGTTCAGAGCAGAGTGGCGAGGGAGGAAGCGAGAGAAGAAAAACAGTGTGTGTGTGTGGGGGGGGGGGGGGGGTGAGGGACGTGGGAGGAGGGAGGAAAGGAAGAGGGGGGGGTGACAAGCAAGAAGCAAGATCAACAGCTCATGTCAGTCATCCAGAGAGGGAAAACAGGGCAGTCGCCAGAAAGAACTGCAGAGACTTAAAGGGGAGGAGCGGTTTCATAGTCATCAACATCAGCTCTCCTTCACACTTGCATAGACACACTGGCTCAATGCGGATGGGACCAACAGTAACCGAAACACGGTAACAAACAAACACACCGAAGACTACACAGAGACGTAAAAACACATGCAGACACTGACTAACATACAGTGTACACACACGCCCACGCAAACCTGCTGCAGACACTCCGTTTCAGACAGATACTCACAGAGAGAGAAAGAGCACCACAGAGTGTAGGACAGACCCACGGCCATTGGGGGACAGACAGACAGGGTCAAAGTCAATAGCAGAGGTAGCTAATCACGGTGTGTTTGTGAGGGTATGTGTGTGCCTGTGTATGTATGAGAGAGAGAGAGGCAGAGAGAAGGGAAAAGTGACAGAATGTGTAGAGGTTTTCGCGAACGTACATAAGAATGAGATTGCATGTATGTTTTTTGTATGTGTATGCGTCTGTGTGTGTTTGTTGACTCACTGTCTCTGGGGTCATGAGGAGAGTCAGCCTTGACAGGGGTAGGGTCACTCCAGGAGCGGTTGAAACTCTTCGCTCTACGCTCGGCAAATGCTATAGTGCAGGTGGGGGAGAGAGTGTCACACACTCACACGCCGCGCACGCACAAACGTACCTTGGACACGCACATTCACACACCTTGCACACACACATACAAACCTGAACCTTCATACGCACATACTATATGTGTACACACACAGCTGGAATACACATACGCAACCTGAACATTCATTCCTATGCACATGCACACTGCACACACACCTACACGCACACCCTGAACACACACATACATAGCTTGACAATTCACACGCAGATGCTAACCACTTACGTGAACATTCATACTCACACACCGTATGTACACACACACACACACACCCTGAACACACACATGCAAAACCTGCATATTCATAAGCAAATACACACCTCAAACATACAACCTGAAAAACCCAGAACTTGAACACACTGTACACACACACACACACGCACCCTGAACATACACACAGACCAGCAGACCAACAGACCGTCGCCCCTTTCTTGAGTACACACAGGAAGCACAGGAGCAGAATGTAGGAGATTCCCTGCATTCCCCACGACCCCACAGGTAAAAACGATCCTACGGTCTCCACGTCGTTATCATAGCGATGTCAACGTGACATTCAGCAGGTATAGACGGCCCACACGGAAACACGCACACGCCACTTGTCATCTCTTCATTAAACCCATGCTGGTTTTGTACGTCCACTTTCACAACATGTGCACAGAGGCATGCCGAAAACGGAGTTCAACACACACGCCATCGCACAGGGGAACATGCGTTCCACATCCACACACATGCAAGAACACCAAAACACTGATGGGGGCGGACAGAACGCAAAAGTGTTGGATAAACACACGCAAACACACACTTCTGTGACTCACTCTGTGCTTTCATTCTCCTGCTGCCCACCATCCGAAGATGCTTCCGAAAGTTTCTGTGGGCAGAGAGGGAGGAGAGGGGGAGAAGATGGGAAGGCGAACAATAAAAGAGACAGTCAAAATATTATTTGATTTTTGACGCGACACAAAAAAAAAGCTAATGTTGAAAAGACAGAAATAAAGAGACGACCAAGACGAAAATCGCTCGATGAGTTACAGGCAAATACGTTGTCAGTACCAACAACAGTACTGCACTATCCCAGGCTATCATTGACTTACTCTGGACACCATGGAAACTCAGCCAGATCATATTTGATGCTGGCCCAACATACTGGTGATGAATACCCCATGATAACCCTGACTATAACAGAATCTCAACAGAAAAAGTATGTATTAACTGTCTTCAACAGTGTTCCAGTGTTCAGCAGCACTACCTCTGAGACTTTTGTCTAATTGCCTTTTATTACTGTGCATCATTCTCTGTTTCCCTTTCTGTCTTCCACGCATCACGTCAGCTGTAGTATAGCCTCTAATTGTTCTTTTGGCGAAGATAAAGTCCTCTCAGTTATTCATGTAGCTGCTGTACGCCTCCACATGTCTTTCTTCTTCCTTAAGAAAGGCATCCGGACAGCTAATGATGTCAGTCCTTGGTGTTTGTGTGTGTGTTTGTGTGTGTGTGTGTGTGGTGTGGTGCGTGCATGCGTGGGTGGACAAACATGAGAGGAGGCCACAGATATAGTGTGTCCTTACTTCACCTGAGACACCATGTGAGGATTCTGCCAGTTTATAGTGAAGCAACACCTAATAATCATTTTAATAATTGGCATTCAGAACCCTGTGCTATTTTGTTTTACTTTGCATTATCAAAGGAATCAATAGTTGTATCATTCCTTTACCTTTAAATAAAACGAATTTTATTGTCCAAACTCTGCACTTTAAATGATAAATTGTTGATTCAGCTCTTCATCGATGGCTGACTAACCCTAGTTATCAGCCACCTGACGGAGAATAAAGAAGAGTACAGCTCAGCCCCCCCCCCCTCCGCCTCGGCCCTTTTCACCCACACGTCCGTAGAGGAGAGACAGACCCAGGCTTGGTAATGAGGAGATGAAAGGAGAGAGACCACCCCAACGCCCACTCAACCTGTTGGAGATGACTCACAGGCTCTCCCTCTATCTTCCTCCTCCTCCTTCCCCGGCAAGCGGTGCTTCTCCTCCCTCTTTCCTCCCACAGACATCTCATTAACTCTTCTTTCCTTTCGTCGTTCGGTCTCCCTCGTTTTTCTCCTGACACGACGTAGTTCCTCACTCTGTCACCCCCCCATCTCTATTGTCTGTGGGCTACCCCTCTCGTTCTCTCTCTCCTGGCCTTTCTCCTCCTCCCTCTGACATCATCTCTCTCATTATGTTCTGTGCTTCTTTCTAGAGGCTCTCCAGCTCTAGTGCTAAAGGCATGCTTTCTCCCTCTCTAGCTCTCTTCTGCTCTCTTCATCCTTTCTCTCTTTCACCCCCCAACCCTCTCTCTCTCTCGCGCGCTTCTTCCTCCTCTCTTTCGTTCATCTCCTTCTCCCTCTTTTGTCAGAATCTGCCCGACAGCCTAAATCGTTCTATCGTCCCTCCATTAATCAGACTTGAGAGCCGTGTCATCGTGACCTTCTACCGCAGCACCGAGCACCGCGAGTCCGTCTGCCTCCTCGCTGAGCCCCAGACCTTGACGATCTCAGCCCTTACCTGCCCAGCCAGACCCCCCCCCCGGAGTAGAGTTACAAACCAATGACCAGCCAAGTAGCTCTAGCCACATTAGCAAAGAGCTTCACAAGTAGCTTCACCACCATTAGAACCCCTCCCCCCTCCGCCTCCCCAACCATTTGCATGAGCTCGCTATCTGCTAAAACCTCACATATGGCTCATCGTCAGCATTTTCACCCCTACTAAATCAAATGCTCACTGATGTAAGATGATACCAAGATGTCAGTAACACCAGGCCAGTGAAGATGCATTGCACGCACACCAGCCATCTGCCCACGATGCTACAGTGAAACATACTGTAAGGGAAGCTAACTTTTTCACACATTTAGAATTATGTTCTTATTTAAAGCCAATAGCTGCACTGAGATTCTCCTGGGAGGGGGGGGGGCATGTTGAGTGTCTTGCCTGTTACATTTCACAGGGTTTGGAACGGGAACAATAGCAGTGAGGTAAAGCCAACACTAGCGTTAGCACATCTAGCACACAACCCTGTGGCTAGGGACACGGTACCTCTGGATGACATCCGCCGTTTCCTGATCCCTCTCTCTCCTCTTTTTCTGCACAAATCCCCGGAAAGCCCTGCCGGGACGTGGCACAGAATTAAAGGATGAGGGGAGAGAATGGCGGACTTAGCATGAGGAGGGCACAGAGCGTGACGCGCGGCCCGCTAGCTACCATAGATAGCTGCCAGCCCAGGGTGTTAGCGCTACCGCTAGCTCTGCTGGTTTGGTGCTGGCTTTGTTGGGGATGTGGGGGCACGGGTGGGGGATAGCATTGGATGGACATCAGAGGTTAGCATGAGTGGACCGGCCTTTTCAGGTTGGTTCGATGGGTTTAGTTAAGGTTAGCATTAGGTTAGCGGATTAGACAATATTAGGGCTAGCTACAGGGTTTTGTTTGGTAAAAGCTCTTCTGGGTTTTTCTTTATTGTTCTTATTCTTGTCAAAGGAGGTATTTCAGAAAGCGGGGTTAACATGCTCCCAGTTCAAAACACACTTGAGTTGACCGGTAAAAATGTGTTCCCTCGACTCAAAGTCTAATTAACATTGACTAAAGCTTGCGTGCGAGAATATAAAAAGCCCTCATTAATGGTACACAGATAACATTATTCATCATGGTAATAGGAAGAAATAAAGATTAAAACCGCTCATTTCATCCCAGTGGAATAAAATAAATTTTGACTGTCAAAAATGCCAAATATGAGCAGATATTTCATTTTAGAAATCAATACCACAGCAGCAAAAGAAGTCTCTCATTTTTTATATTATCTAGGTGCAACCAACAGAATAGCTTCCCGCAGCATGTTACCGTAGTAACAGAGTCAGAGAAATGCTGAACTGGCTCTTTGAAACGCTAAACCAAGAGTTTCCATCAACCTTTAGTTATAAGAAAACCTGCTTTCTAAAACACCCCCATGTCCTGTTTGTCGTCATGGTTTCAGTGCGGTCTGGCTTAGACACATGGCTCTTGGGCACTCTAAGCTGCTTGATGGCAAAACCTGCATTAGGGCGGAGCAAGGTTGAGCTGCTGTTAGTTGGAGGCAGACATGAGAAGGATGAGTCATTGTAGGTCCTTTTGTGTCAGGTAGTGTTTGAATGTAACAACCGGTGAGAATGATAGGGGATGTCTGTTTGACGACAAACACACATCCTAGTGCGCCCCTGCCTGTGCATCTTGATTCGCTCAGCAGTTACAGTAGAGAGTCTGCTTTCCATGTAACACCCAGCCTTGACTGGGGAGGGTTAAGGTCCAAGGGTTAGGGACTAGGTAAGTAGGAAGCTGCTAGTGGAATGGAGTGAATACTCACGATATCCTGCCGAGGCCATTAACGGTTTGCGTGAAAGAGAGGGAGAGAGGACAATGTTCAAATAGAGATCAGTGAGTTAGAGAGCCAGAGAGAGAAAGAGAGAGAGAGAGAGAGAAATAGAGGAAGAGCCTGAGAAAAAAAGAGTACACAAGAGCAATAATCAGAAGGAGGAGGCAGAGAGAGGCAGACAATTTGAGCGCGGAGCCCAGAGAGTGAAGATGTCCCCTGAGAGGCAGGTGTTCAGGTGTTAGCAGGATGTCCTTCACCAACATCTGTCTCCCAAAGGTCACTCTGACAATCCAGGTATGAGTATTAGTCTCTCTGGACCAAATGTGTGTGAGCGTCAATCTTTTCTTCCATTTCCTTACATGTGTGTGTGTGAGAGAGAGAGAGCGTAGGAGAGACAGAGAGCGAGAGAGAGAAAAAAAGAGAGGGGAGAGAGAGATAGTTGCACAGAGAGAAAGAAAATTGAGTTTGAGTGACGCATTTGCGATGCGCGTGACGTGATGTACTCACGCCTGCATGGTTGTTGTGGCGGTCTGGAAACTGAACATGTTTTCCTTCGGAAACCAGTTGCTGTCTTCTGCGGACGGAGAGAACATTGAGTTGACGTTAAGGCAGTGCCAGGTCGAACAGTTAAGAGTAGTATATTGAATAGAATATAGCGTTGATACAGCACGACCAGCGACAGCACCATTCCACATATCCACTCCACAGAGGGAGAGAGGAAGAGGGGGAGACACAGAGGGAGAGATGGAGAGACGAACTAGTCAGAAATACAGACCACGTCACATCCAGCCTTTTGACACCAACCCGCCCACCACCCACCCTCCCCTAACCCCACAACACCGACCCCCCCAACCCCTTTGGATTTGGGCGCCTCTCCCTCACCGCGGCCTCTCCCCCCCTCACCTCTCTCCAGCCCAGTCATCCGGTCCACACTCCACATCCGCTCTAGGCGCTTGTGCTGCTTGCCTGCCTCGCGGGTGGAGCTTTCCAGATCCAGAGAGCCCTGGCTGCGTGATGGGGCCCCCCCGCAGGAGTCACATGCCAAGCCACCGCAATCCTCTCCTTTCCCCCCTTCGCCCCAGCCCCGGATGTTGTGGGCGCTCACTGAGCTCTGCAGCGGGGGCTGGGAAAGGTGGTGGTGGTGTCCATGGTGACTGCCGCCAACGCTCAGCGTGTGATGGTTACTCCCACCGCTGGCCCCGCCCCCTCCTCCGCTGCTGGAGCTCCCCCCCGCGTGGTGGTGGTTACCGGCATGGTAATGGTTGCCGTGGTGATGGTTGCTGCTTCCACCACCGCCACCTCCGTGGTGGTGGCGCAGGTGGTGCTGGGTGGGGGAGGAGGAGGAGGGGGAGGTCGAGGGCTGGACCAGGGTGTTCGGGTGGTGGGGGTCCCGCGAAGACGAGGGAACCCCCTTCAGGACATCCAGCTCCAGGCTTTCCTTGCTTCCCCGTCCGCTTCCCAGCATGCCGTGCTCTCCGGTGATGGTATAGACGCGTGCGGGCTGCAGGGCACACTCCACGCACTTCTGCTGGTCCTCCTCAGCCGAGAAACTCCGCTCGAGGGAAAGCCGGACAGGCTTGCCTGAGGAAGTGCCTGAGGTGGTGGTGGTGGTGATGGAGGGGGGCGGCGGCTGGAGAAGACCCAGCGAAGGATTCACCAGACTGGGATCAGCTGTGGCCGGAGAGCCCCTGTGGTGGGGATGAAGGTCGTTGTTTGGAGGACAGCCGCCCTCGAGGGACTCTGAGTCTGGACCCACCAAGGTGTCAGTGAGTAGGTGAGCTATAAGGAGGAAAAAGAGAGGAAGAGGTTAGAGAAGATGAGAGAGGAAAAAGAGAAGGGAGAGAGAGAGGAAACCAAAAGAGAGGAGGAAAGATGGACAAAGGAAAATAATAAATAAGAAGACATTTAAAATTAAGATGATTTTGAGGGTCAAGAAGGAAACGATCCACTGGAACAACAGGGATGGAGGGAGGACAGGGGCGCTGACCTGATCCGTTTCGGTTTTCAGGGTGTGTGTGGGACAGGTACTCTCCAAATGCTCGTGCTGCTCTGTAAGGACACACACATGACAGACACGCGCACATTAACACACGGGTAGGGGGGACGGACGAGAGAGGAACGCCGAGAGAGGAACGCCGAGAGAATGCGGAATGGAGCGAGAAAGGATGAGGGAGAAACAGGCAAAAGAGGGAGAGAGACAGAGAGCGACAGAGACACACAGAGAGAGAGACAGACAGACAGAGAGAGACAGAGGCAGAGAGGGAGAGAGAGAGAGAGAGAGAGAGAGCAAGTGAGGAAGAAGAGGGAAAGAGAGGGATTAAGAAAATGGAGAGAGAAAGAAAAACAGGAAACAGGAAAAGAGAGGAATAAGGAGTAAGGAGGGATTAGAAAGAAGGAGGATTGTACACTTAATTGCCTGCTTTTGTAGGACGGTGCCACCCACAGATTAAAACGTAGCCATATTATCTCTAAACTCCAGACGGGCTGAGAGAGAGGAAGTGGAAGAGGAGAGGAGGGGAGGAGAGGTGGAGGGGAGAGAGAGAGTCGTAGAGGTGACGTACAGAGATGGAGAGACGGCGAAGGAGGGACAGAGCAACGGGCAGAGCAGTGTGCATAAAGCGAGCAGGAGGTGGAGAAAGGAAGGTTGCTTAACAAACAGGTGGAGTCAATCTCATGACCTCAGACTCACTGTGCTCACACCACGTTGACGCACGCTCCTCTCTCTGTAGCAAGGGTAGTGCACGCTCATGTGCGCATATGTAACTGAATGGGAGTATTTATGCGTCTGTATGCATGCCCATGTGTGTGCATATCTGCTATGGGAAAGACCTACTGACATACACATCTGAAAATAGAGATGCTCTCTGTCTCTGTGTGTGTGTGTCAAATGTGAAATACCGCCTCAGCACTTCACATCCACGACGTGCACATGCCCACGTGCAGGTGCACGCGGCACGATTACGCTCGATGCCATCTCAAACGCTGGGACGCGATCCAACGGCAAAAAGAACGGGCTTTCAGAGAGCAGCCTGAGGTCGGGGGAACAGCTACTATTAAACTGTCTGTTTTCATTGGCAGGTGAAGAGGGGAGAGAGAGAGCTACTCAGTATCCGAGTCAGAGGGAAATAGAAGATGGAGAAACAACAGGGGGGGGCTCCAACAGCAACAATGGATGACAGACGAGTCAGACAGTTCCGAGTTGGAGTGTGCGTGTCTGTTGGGGGAGGGGCAGGAGGAGGGGAAACGAGGAAAGGAGACAAGCGCAGACAAGGAGATAAGATTCAAGAGGAGCCAAGCTGAGAGAGGCTCGGTGGGAGAGACTGGGCGAAGGAGACAAGGAGAGAAAGATAATGCGAAGGGGAGGCAGACGACTACAGGAGACGAGGAGAGAAGGATGGGAGAGAGACAACCAGTAAATGGCGTGGCTCTCTCCCTTCGGATGGACAGGACTTCAGAGAGACAAGCCCAGTTGATGTGCAGCATAACAAACACGCAGCGGGAGTGAGGTGCGTGGCTGGGCAGAAACGGATTTTGTGGTCCGCGGTGGAGACACATTTGAGACTAATCTCATAAAAGATGACAGGACGCTTTTATCATCGCAACCCATGATGCAGTGCACATCTGTGTGAGTGTGCAGGGGTGGTGATGGTGGTGGTGGTGTGGGGGGTGGTGGTGGTGTGAGTGCTGCACGTGTGTGAGATATGTGTGAGATATGTGTGAGGTGTGTGTGTGTGTGTGTGTGTGTGTGTGTGTGTGTGTGTGTGTGTGTGTGTGAAAAGGAGATGCATCCCTGGCCCAGCTTCTGACAAAGAGGAGGATTAGACCGAGGGATGAGCCTCCTGTGAGAGAACGACATCACTTCCTGTCGGCCCCCTCATGCCGGGGATAAGACCCACGCCATCTCACATAAATACACATGCAGCAGAGCTGTGGGTCTATGTATAAATGTACTCCTTATCCCTGACAGCACTGTTAATTATTAAAGCAAGCACAGCCACAAACTGAGCTGGAGACTCCTTAAGAGAAGCCTGAGCTTAAGATTCCTGTCTGTCTGTCGTTCTGCCTGTCTATCTTTCTGCCCATCTTTCTTTCTACCTTCTTGTCTGTCTGTCTGACTGCCTGACCTGCATTTGTATCTGTCTGTCTTTCTTCTACCTGACTGCCTGTCTGTATTTCTCCCTGCTTTCCTGTCCGTCAGTTTGTCTAACCACCTGCCTGTCTATCTGACTATCTGCCTGTCTCTCTCTTTCCTTCCTGTCATCTTACAGACTTTTCTCTTTAGTGACCCCCCACAGCGCTGTAGATGACATAATACTTTTTGATGTTCCGTGCCAGTGCGCTTGTGTGTGTGTGTGTGTCTCCCTCCAGTTTGAGGGTGTCACAGGAGTGGCTTGACATGTGCTCAGCCTTCTGTGTGCATCCAAACATCATCTGCATGCCGTACGCACTGACATCTCTCTCACAGCTCCTTGGCTTTACAAAGGCAGTGTCTCTCTATGACTATACCCAGAATGCTCGTGTGAGTGCATGAAATAGAAAGGAAATGAGACAGTGTGAGACAGTGTGAGACAGTGTGTGTGTTTGTGTGTGTGTGTGTGAGTGAGAAAGAGAGCTGTAATCTAGCCGGTCAGATGTTACAGACCTGGTCCAGATTAAACTGGTGGGGTGGAAGGGTTCTCGTTCTGAAGCTCCCAGACTTTTTCATTTTTCTCTTTTTTATTATTCAAACGCAGAGGCTTTGATTAAAATCAACAATCCACACACACACAAACACACACACAAACACACACACTCACGGTGGCCTGGGAGACGTCATCCATAAACCATGAGCATAAACAGAGGAGGAGAACAGAGAGAGACAGAGACGTAGTAGAGAGAAAGAGAGAGAGAGAGAGAGAGAGAGAGAGAGGGAGGGGGGGAGGGAGGGAGAGACATAGTAGAGAGAGGGAGATTGAATGTGTGCTTTTTTAGGGAGGGGGATTATGAAAAAGGGTGAGAGGAAAAATAAGGAGAGATGCAGAAGGAGAGACGTGCTCCCAGACGGAAGACGAGGCGGGAGGAAGGAGAGGCGAGCGAGGTGAATTAGGAGGAGGGCGGAGAGAAAGGACGAGGGGCGCGAGGCCAGGAGGGAACGACGACGACAGAGAGGAAGAGGAGCGTGGAGAGCAGACAGAGGGAAAATTACAAAGAGCCAGCGAGAGCCAGCCGACCGCAGAGAGGAGGGAAGCGGAGGACAGGGGGGGGAGAGAGGAGAGGGATGGAGGCGACGACCGACTGTGCCCTGCAGACACACACAAACAGATGCACGCACACGCGCATCCAAGTTAATTGTCACTGTTCCGGGGTACCGAAAAATGTTCAGTACCTATGTTTGAACAGCGATAGCCAATAACATCACGCTGTGTCCATGGACTTTGCCAGCCCCTGATAGGCCAACATGACACAGCCACACTGTGAAACACACCAAGCACAGCTCTCTGGTCTGGTTGACGTCATCGAGAACACAGGGGATGCTACTTTGCTTTCTGACTGGTCAGTCAAGGAAGAATTGGCAGCCAACTCCCGTTCTCTCTCTTTCGACTGTGAGACTTAGAGATTAACGTGACCCACTCAAAATTCTTCAATAGTCAAACATGGTTCTTTGTGCAGAAACCGACCATCTCTTCTCTGGCATCAGCTCCAGTTGGTTCTAACGTGAGAATCTCATTGAGGTGCACGGATTCTTCTACCAACCACAAACAACACCCTGGAGATAAACACTTCAAAGGTTCGGCCAATCAAATCCCTCGAGGCAGCGCTAACTGAAGCCTTTCTTTATGATTTCTTCCCTCCAGCTCAGCTCCTCTAAGTCACAGGGCCAACGGCCTCTTGAGAGCACTTGTGGCCGAAAGGCGACCGCAATTGCGGGCTCGCATCAGCGGCGTATTACGGAGCGCAGGGGGGGGTCAGCGCTCCCGATCGCAGCGGCCGTTTAAAACGTCCCCTCGAGTGACACTCGCAGTGCTGTTCCCACCTGCACCTCCACCTCCTGACGCATTCTCATACACCACTGACACGTACACTTGCGCAATGCCCATCCGGGGGAGTGGAGTGGGGCTTCGTGGCTGAGGGTCACCTGGTAATTTGGATCATCTCTCACAAGCAATTACAGCAAGCACCCTCATGGGTTGCTCAACTGAGAGAGAGAGAGAGAAAGACAGAGAGAGAGAGAGAGAGAGAGAGAGAGAGAGAGAGAGAGAGAGAGAGAAAGAGAAAGAGAGATCAGTTCAGCTGTATCTCTGGCCAGTTGCTAAAAACTTTTAGAACCATAAGTGTACCATGTATAAAAGACATGGAAAAACAAGATGATGAATAGTTGTCAATAAATAGCTGACCAGGGAACAAGCCTATTTGGTCAACCGAATCGACTTGCATTGCTTTCATCCTTCATAAAAGATGAGGCAGTACAAGCTTTTCATCCATCGTAAGATCTCTCTTTCTTTCCTTTTCTGGAGGCATCTGTTCGGTCTACAGCAGCTCTTCATTCTCTCTGTCCTTTACAGAAGCACCTTGGTCTTCTCCTTCCAGGTCTTGCTATTCTCAGGTACCAACGCTGCAGGTTGAGCTCGATTTCAATCTCTAGCTTTTTTTTTCCTCCCTCGTTTTTTCTCTCTGCCGCCTGAGGGCTCAGTGTGACCTGTTTCATAATCAGGATAGACGCAAACACACACACACTCACACACAAACACACTCACACACAAACACACGCACACCAAACAAGATGGCCAAGTTCTCATTTGCATCTCACTCTGCGTCAGTCGTTCTCGCTGTCTGAACTACCCAATCAACACATCACGAAAGCGACACTCAACTGAGCGAGAGATGATTGATTGGTTGAGAGGAACTATATGAACTCAACAACCCTCAAAACCAAGCCGATCTGTTGTGAGCTTAAGCACATTCCTTCAGAACACCCCCACATCCAGCTTGTCCATGTCGGTAGAGAGGATAATGCTGCTTTGCTATTGTTCTCTGTGTGTGTGTTTGGGGGCCACAGTAAAACATACAGTTTAGCAGCAATATATGTTACCTTACTGAGTGATGACTCAGTCACCCAGAGACACTCATACATCTGTGTGTGTGTGTGTGTGTGTGTGTGAGAGAGAGAGTGAGTGTGTGTGTGTGTGTGAATGTGTGTGAGTGAGTGTGTGTGAGTGTGTCCCACACCGGGTGTCTGATTAGCCCTCTTCCGGCGCTCTTTAGCAAGGTTGAGCCCCTTCAGGGTGACCTAGCATTTTCTTACAACAAATCAGCTGGTGGATGAGTCAGACCGCAGAGAGAAAGAGAGAGAGAGACCTCACCCTCGCAGTTGTGGATGAGCCCTGCCGACCTCATCCATCAGACAGACACCCCAGGCCAGGGAGAAGTGAGCTTAGCCATATGGCGGGCAAACGCCGCACATTTACACGCAGGGTATATATCTCCTGAGCATGGCCGGCTGGGTGCTCAGTGTCCTGGGCAGCGTCTGACGTGATGTTAAGGGGTGGGGGTGGTGGTGAAAGGGGGCGGTGGGAGGGGGTTGTGTGGTCATGAAGCTAAGAGCGTAGGTGAACAATTAGGAGCATATAAGGATTGTATGGCTTTGTATGGCTAAAAGTAAAGAGCATACTACCTATGGCTCTGGTCAAGTAGAGATGGAGGGAATGAGAAAGAAAGAGAGAGAGAGAGAGAGCAGGTGAAGCACAGATGGAGGGAGTGAGAGAGTGAGAGAGAAAAGGTAAAGCAGAGATGGAGAGATGAGAGAGAGAGAAAGAGAGAGAGAGAGAGATGGAGAGAGAGCAGGTGAAGCAGAGATGGAGGGAGTGAGAGAGTGAGAGAGAAAAGGTAAAGCAGAGATGGAGAGATGAGAGAGAGAGAAAGAGAGAGAGAGATGGAGAGAGAGCAGGTGAAGCAGAGATGGCCACTGAGCTCCTGAGGAAGCACTGCAGACACACAATACAGACATGACTAGCCTCTCATCGAGCAGCAGAGCTCCAGTCTGCCCTTCAGACGGTCGACAGACGAGCAGAAGAAGACCGTGAGGAGGGCACGAGGACAGGAGTTTGCGTGATGGCAGGACTGTGTGCGATAAAGGAGACAGGAATGTGTGCTCTTAAAAAAGGGCATAGCAGGACAGTGTGTGTGAGTTTGTGTGTGTTTAAAGCACCCAAAGACCTTGACATTTGAATCATTTAAAAACACGAAACACGCTGTCTCAGAATACATATAATCTATTCCACAGCCCAGCCGACACAGAAACACTATAAGTGTATGCATGTGTTCTCTAGGGTATGTCTGCACACGTGTAAGGCGTGTGCTTGTTTGAGTGTGTTATTATTGGTGAATGTCTGTGTGAGTATGTGTGGTTCTCTTGCATGCATGAGGTCATCAGTAGGGGACAGGGAGATGTTGACAGTATGCTATGTGATGTCAAGGGTCATTCTAATAGAAGCCAGATTTAATAGTAGTAGGGTTTAGCCTCAACCTGAGACTGTAGAATCCTGTTGGCTCTTGTGTGTGTGTGTGTGTGTGTGTGTGTGTGTGAGTGTGACTTTCCTCGGATCTCCTCTCTCATCACAGCCCTTTGTGTTTTCAGCACGTAGTGCAGCATGCCATGCACAGGCAGAGTGTTGCACACACTCTCACATGCACGCACACACTCACTGAGGCACATACACACCTGATGACGTAACAACATTCCTTCACACATCTAAACCTGGACATCAAGGTCGTTTCAGTGACCTTAATTGAAGAAATGATTAGGTGATCTCAAATCACCATGTATCTGTCAATCGCATCCTATTTTAACTTCGGATCGATTCATGACGGGTTGGGTTTCAACAGCAACGCAGTCCCCGTCAGTCCATTAAAGATTGCGGTTTGGGTTTCGGCTGTTTGGTTCTGGTTCAGATCTGTTCGCACATGTCCCCAAACGGACTGAGGAAAACACCGGAGATTTACAGCACGTGTTTACAGTGACATGTGAAAGCACATTTAGACGCGGTGGAGTCGTTAACCAGTCCTAAAGCCCAACACCTGCCAGAAAGACGTAAGCGTGCTTGCGTTCCTATAGGCATTCTGATGGCCTCTCTGTCCGGTGCAGTAACTCACTGTGACTGCTGATCACCGAAGGCGAGTCAATTGCGCCTGATTAATAAATGAGTAGTAATCTTACTATTTTCGATTATTTGTCCGCTGGGGCGGGAGTGCTACCGAGACAGGCTCTCCGTTGGAAGGTCAAAAGCACATAATTACAAACGTCTTTGTTACGGAATCAGCGTGATAGCCTGTACTGGGTTCGACACTAAAAATGTGCTTATCCTCCCTTTTAATGGGATGTTTCCTTCCAGAATGCGTCTGCGTCGCATTACAACCTTGTCCTTGCTGTCACGCGGTAATTAGACAAACAATGCTTATATCTACATTTTATGTCGTTCTGTGAGGTAGCCAATATACCCTATCCGAACCATCATACGTTTGTTCAGTGTTCTCAGCATTGAAGTGGCTGGGTTAAACTCAGCACGCGTGCACACACCTGCACCTGTGTGCGTGCGTGCGCTCATGCTACAATACACGGAAATAACAGCCATTTGGGACACCTGCGGCAGTAAATGCCGTCGCTGTTTACGAAATCCGGTCATGTAGTCTTGGCTGGCGGGAGACATAGCGATGGGTGCAGGGTGCAGATGTTCCCGGTGAACATCACGGGACGACAAATGTGGTGGGATTCATAGGTGACAAGGGCGATTATATATGTTCATACACGCGTTCTTAAGTTGCGTCAACGCATTTCAACTTATCTTTACCACATAAAATTGCTGCACGGGTCCATACTTCATGGTTGACTGTTTAATAACTTGACAATCAAAACGAAAATCAGCGCCGATGTCATGCAATCTGCGCAGAACATGCTACGCGGATCGATGGGCGGTCTGGATCGGGTATACTTACCTAACTTTTGCTGCCACAGAAGATATCGCATCGTTTCTCAAATTCTTCCTTTTAGATACGGCAGTTCCCATGCTGGCATGGACACGACGCGTGCAGAAAAACGGCTCATTCCAGAGATCCTCAACACCGGAAAAATGCGGCGAGAAAACACGAGAAGCTTGCAAAAAAAAAAGAACACACGAAAAGCCCCGGGTCTGGACACTCCACTGTTGCTAAACTGTTTTGAGGTCCGCAGAGATCTCTTGTTGAAAAAAAAAGCCTGAAAGCGTAGTGGACGACTGGGTGAGATTTGGGTCGCCTCCTCGCCTTGCTGTCTTCAAGGTACTTGCGTTAGGTTAAAGCTGGCCATCAACGTGCAGAAAGAATCCACACAGACACGCGCATCTCTATCTCTCTCTCTCTCTTTCTATTTCTCTCTCCCTCATTGATTTCCACCAAGGGAAATGGTACGGGGAGGGGTTTCAACTCGTGGTGTCATCATCATAAGGTTTGTCGGTGTGGTGTGTACGTGTCTAGCTGTGCGTGTGTTTGTGTGTGCCGGTGGGGGAGGGGCTGGGGAGGCAGGAAACCCACAAAACCATATAAGGAGTACATGCACCCCCCCACCCTCCAACCTCCACCCTCCCTTCATCTGGGTGAATTCCCACCCGGCCCCACACAGGTGATTGAGCCGACGTCAAACGTTCAGGATTTGACAGGTGCACAACCTTTGACCATTTGAGGGAACACGTTGATGGCATTACCCAGCATAAAAGAAGACAGTTTTAGACTATCAAGTCATCCCGAGTTACACACTGTAGTTCATCTGCTTAGAGATACTCTCAGACAGGAATCCATACTAAACAGATGTACACGTTAATGTGTGGCTTCGATGCTGTTCGCTGATCCCACAAATTGTGACCTCAGCAGGGCTTCAGCAGAGTTCAGGATGACGGGACATGTTGCTCTCAACAGCCCTCAGACGGGGAACAGAGACAGGCAGACAGAACAGCAAGTAATGGGACCATCAGCGTTCAGACGGCAGATTGATCAATCAATCAATTCACAAATCAATCTGCAGCTGGAGCACACGTAGCAATCGTCCTTGGCCTTTTTCATGTGTGTGTGTGTGTGTGTGTGTGTGTGTGTGTGAGAGGGAAGAGAGAGAGAGAGAGAGAGAGAGAGAGAGAGAGAGTGGACGGAAGAGGCAAACGCATGTACACTCCCGTTACACGAACGCACGCAACAAAAAAGGTGATCAATAAATAAAATCCCTTCTCCCCTCCCCAGAGTCTTCAGTTTGGACCTGAAGGCAGTTAAGCAGTAAATGGTTTTCGACAGTACTGAGGAGACTGGCCGTGTGTGGCAGGACTGCAGATGAAGGGATGGGGGGGATGAATGGGAGGGAGGACAGGGTTGGCGCGGCTCCACGCAGGGAGGAGTTCCAGATGACGGAGGGGAGGTGGACAGATGAATGAAGAGAGGTGCGGCATGGCTCGGTACGCTAAAGAAGAGTGCAGCTGGGGAACCGTTGCCAGACAGAAGCAACAATAGGAGGTCGTCTTTCCAGGACGAGGGAAGAAAGAGCAGGGAGAATGTGTGTGGGTGTGTTTCTGTTTCTGGGTGTTTCTGTTTCTGGGTATTTCTGTGTGTGTGTGTGTGTGTGTAGTGGGGGGACTACAAATATTTCCCTACACAGTACAGAAAGAAAATGGAGGACAAAATGAACGGAATGCCAAAGAAGAGAAAATGAGAAAACAAGTTGGAAGAAAATTCAAAAGTGGTCAACACTAAGCTTTCTCAAGACCCTCCGTCTATAAATGAGTCATTCCATTCTCCTTTGAGCTTATGAAGCACCTCTGATTGAAGAAAGACCTAATCAATACTATGCTGATTAGAGCATCAAAACAAACCAGTGAGTCACTCTCATTGGTCTGAACTAGTCTGATTGTCCTACTAATTCACCAGTAAGAGACCATCTTATTGACTTCTGAACTAAAAAATTTAAATGCTGCTCTCTGCAGTCATGGGAAAAGAATTATGGCTCCATAAAGCCTCCCACTTAGAGCCAGAGATGGCGCTCTCCAGGGTCCTGAAACAGCAGAACCTGCACTAGTATCTATCCATGGTTCTGAAACACAACACATTTTGGTCCAAACCTCTATTCTCCTAAATAGTCTCCTCCTGTGCTCGCTGAAAAATAGCTGATTCGATCAGACTAGATGGGAACAGCTGCTAGGAGGGGCTCTGAACTATTAGAGGTTTGAGAGCTTACCTTGAGGAATTAGGCAACGTAGGGTACGATCTGGGAGACTCACTGGTATCACTGAAAGATCCTAAGGGGGAGACAAATGAGACTGATATCACAAACACTGCCGTGGAGACACACAGGTGCGATAGCTGCATCTCCCCCAGAGCTTCACATATGAGCAGTCTGGCAGCTGGGCCGGAGAGCGAGGCAGGGCCGACCTTGATGCTTTCAGGGGAGACGGTTCAGCCAATCGCCGGCGCCGAATTTCACTCAGCAGAGTCGTTACACCGAGGTCGCTGTGTCACAGCTTGTGACATCTGCTGACCTCTCCAGGGGTCCCAATCAAGGTCAGGTCCTCACACCTTCTGCCTCTGCCTCCCTCCCTGAAGTCCTGAACTGAAAGGGGTACAAGAAGATGTGCCTGGATGGAATTCGAGAGCGTCAAAGAAAAGAGAGCTGAAGAAACAAACACATCAAACTCCCAAACAACCAAACCCTTCTGTTGTCATTTGAAATGAGATTTGAAGATACATGTGATCACACTTGCGCTAGATGTACATTCTTTGTTTGTCTGTGTTTGCTTCTGTCGTTTGGGCCTCCGTCTAAAGAAACATTTCCATCCCTGCGCGATCACATTTTTCCAAGTGTGACTTTGAAAAAGGGCCGTCCGTGAGATGAGGACACGGTGCTTCAGTTGAAGGGGGCTCAGCGTGAAAGAACTATTCACTTGTACCGTGTGTGCGTTTGTGTGACAGAGCGAGGAAGGGGCCGGGGGAAAGGAAAAGATCAACGGCAGCGCTAAAGCGAAAGAAAGGGAGGGATGAGATAGAAATCATGTGTGGCCGAGCAGGGGAGATGTTCCCTGACAGATGATGGATAGCGCAATCGGCGAACAGTAAGCGAGGAAGGGACCGGATATGTTTTGTGAATGTGCATGCATGGGTCCTTGGCCATGTGTACAGCCAGAGTGTTTGGTGCTGACGTGGAGGAACGTTGACATGCAAATACAGACTCACATTCACTCACACACACACACACACACACACACACACACACACACACACACACACACACACACACACACATGCACACGCACACACACACATACACCCGCAAACACACACTCTCACATCAGCTCACCAACTCACACACGCAACTGTCCTCTCCTTTCACCTTTCCTCACTTCCCTCTCCTTATCCCTCCTCTTTCCCTCTCCTCTCTCTTCTCTCCATCTTCTCTTCTCCTCTCTCCATCTTCCCCTCTCCTCTCCCCCTCTCCTCCGGGCGGGCGAGCCAAAGCCACCTGTGAAAGTAAACCAGAAAAAACAACAACCAACAAGGTCGGCCAACACCCATTCATCCGTTTCTCCTTCCTCCACTTGCATGCTCTGTGCCTCGCATCAATCTCCCTGTAACAAGGCTGCCGTGAATATAATTACTGGCCCGGCATACTGTAGTTGATGAGCCACCGTGAGCGTGTCCTGAAGCAGGGTGATGATGCCCTGAATGAGCTGCCAATGGCAGGTTTGATGTCAACCCCCCCCACCCCGACCCCTCTGTCTCCTTCACTCCTTTCTGTTGGGCTCTCTCTCGATTTAGTTCCGAACGCCAACGTCTTCGCTGACATTGACTTTGTCAACATCGCCAGAGCAAGTTACTCTAAATCCACAGACTTTAGCATTTAGAACGGAGCAAACAATGGAAGCGTGACCTTTATGACGTCACTTAAAAGTGCTTACGATGTCTTTGTGTTTAAAAGACAAGTTATCTCTCTCTCTCTGTCTCTCTCTCTCTCTGTCTCTCTCTGTGTCCATCTCCGTTTCTCATTTCTCATGGAGCAGATGTCGGTCCTTGCAACATTTGTTAACTAATGCAGACAAGCTGCCAATAGCTCGTAAATGAGCCATTTCATTTGCATGAGCCAATTTGATGGGATGCTAATATAAACACGCTTTTGATATAGATTGAATATGTCACTTCGGGTTAAACTGTATCAAAAACCCATCATTGGGCAATAGAGATGGGGTGTATGAAGCTGACAGCAACCCAGAAATGGTCGAGAACCAGAAATGACCTACACGGGGAGAAAGTGTTTCTGAAGCTGTCTGAGCCAGGCCCCACTTAGGTACAGCCCCTTCTGTCTTGTAACCACATCCCCTTTCTATTGTGATACATTGTGACCACCACAATGTCAGAAAACGACTGCAAGCCCCCCCTGCCCTCCACCTTTAAACACTGGACATGCTGCCCCCCCTTTCCCCCCTGGAAGTCCCAGCTCCATGGCCTTCTCCTGGAGGTGACTAACCCTCCTCCTCCCTCACCTCTGTCTCATTCTGCCCCCTCCCCTCACTGCCACCCCCATTGACCACGCGCTCACCTATGCAGAGTGTGTGGGAGGATAATTGCCATTCTGCCGGTTGACGGGAATCCCCCCTTTAGTGCCTCCACCTCCCCTTGCCGACATTTCCATGGCGTGACAGTGGTTGATGGTGGTGTGTGGGGGGGCGGGGGGATGCAGGTGGTGATGACGCACATTGCTAAAGGTCTCCATCTTGCTTGTTATGGAATACCCGTAACTTGGGACTCATGTGGCTGCAGGCGAGCTGTCCTGTGGTCACAATTCATCCTCTAATCCCCCCCCTTCCACCTCCCCCTCCACACCTCCCCCCTCCACCTCTCCCCCGGAGGCCAGCTCTTCTTCCCCCTGTTCCCTCCTTCCATGCCTTTTTTGGCTCCCCCAGACAAGCTCTGGAACGGCATGACAGCTCTAGAATGTTACAATATCCAATCTTTATTGGGGAGCTGTAACAACTGTCCAACAATAAGAGTTCACCCAAAACTCTTTGATCCACAGCAATTATTCTTGATATATAAACAAATACCTCCTCATCCATTTCCAACATGTAATAATTTATCCGGCACAGGGTGCAGATTTTATAACCAGTAATGGGTGTACAGAGGGAAGTCGAAATACAACTCAGTTTGAGTTCAGCATCGTGTGCGTGTCCCTGACTATGACATGAGCTCTGCTGCTATCTACAAAGAGACTTCTGCCAAAGCCCCTCCTCTCTACTCATTTCCCAGACTCTCTGTTGTGTCCTGTTTCACTGCCCTGGTTGGCTGATAGTGATGACATGATCCTTTATTCTACAAAGACACCACTTTGAGGCTTTGTAACTCTGGTCAATGTGTGTGTGTGTGTGTGTACGTGTGTGTGTGTGTGCGTGTGTGCGTGTGTGTGCTTGCTTCTCAACGTCTCTATCACACAACCCAGCAGAGAGCAGTCAGAGACAAGCTCCTTGACTTAAGGTCAAATGCTTATACTCTTCGCCACACACACTCACGCACGCACGCTCGCACGCACACACACACACACACACACAGACACACACACAATCTGGACCAACAGCACAAGCACACTGGGAGTGAGTAGTTTTGGGGGGAGGGGTCGATAGGGGGCGGCCATTATTCCCTTGTGTCCAGGTCCTACTGAAACACACCTCCAATAGAAGCGCGTAGCACAGGAATCACATTCCATTAACACTCTTCTGACCATTATTTCCATTTCAATGGCCAGACAAATTATGTTTCTATTCACACAATGGATATAATAGCGATGGTGTCTTTTCTGTAAAGCCTTCTAAAAGCTATGACATCTTCTGGACGCCGTGAATATTTTCGCCTTTGTGACAAAAGCCTGATGCTACGGCAGAAAACCCTCCATGTTAGTCATGTCTAAAATTGATCTAAGTATTTAAACATTTTTTGTTCTATTTTGACGCAATGCTATCAGTGCCGTCATGGCTCTTTAGACAATTCTGACATCAAGCTCCAACTGCCTCTAAATACCACGCAGCTTCTACATGATTAAAGCCACAGGGCTTTAATTCATGTGTTTAACCTGGCCGGGATACGACTGAGCAGGCAGGTCTGCAAACACTGATAAAGCCTCGACGATCGCACTGCGTGTGAATTTAGTGCTTCGCTGGCAGCATAACTCTGCAGCACCGAGGCCACTAGTGTCATTACTGCTCCCCAGCCTGCATCCCAGGGATTCATGGCGTTTCAGACAGCCCGTAGATTCCATGTGTGAGTGTGTGTGTGTGCGGTGAGAGAGGGAGGCCTTTTTACTGTACGTGATGCCCATGTCTATCCCCACCTTGTCTCACCTTGGCTCTGCAGCACCACCATTCCATCCATATATCCGTCCATCCCTCCTTCTCTCTCTCTCTCTCTCTCTCTCCCTCCCATCTGAATCGCTCCGAATGTCGGCAGCAGAGTGACGGATTCCCGCTTCTGCGCTTATTGGATTGTGCCGCCCGTCGGTTGGCTGGAGAGAAATGGCCTGATTCTCAGCGAGGTGAACGGGAGGGAAGAGGAACAGTGGCGGGCAGGCGGGAGGGACGAAAAGAGAATGGAAGTGGGAGGAATGTAAAGAAGGGTGGGATGATTCAAGAGATATCTGTTCATCTGTTCCTCGCTGCCAGCTCAAGTTTCTCACCGAGTGCTCCATCTTCCTGCCATCTCTCTCCTCCTCTGTCATGGACTGATTACTTGGTCAAACCTACGGTGGCACTGTCCCCTACAGCAGTGTCCTGTCCCCTACAGCAGTGTCCTGTCCCCTACACTAGTGTCCTGTCCCCTACAGCAGTGTCCTGTCCCCTACAGCAGTGTCCTGTCCCCTACAGCAGTGTCACATCTGCTAAGGACAAAGTCATCCCATCAACGTTTGAGGGTCATCAAAACACACTCAACTACATTAAGTGTGCAGTTCTCCCAACTCGTCGCTGTGCATGAACAACAGCTCTTCTACAATAGTGGAAGTTATATTTGGGAGTGTTTGTAGGTCTTCTCTAAATGTGGTGCCCTCTCTTGTTCTGTCAGAAGACAGTAGTGACTGGCTGAGGTTAGGTTATTGGATCCACAAACTGATCGAGGCTTGATGCCCAGCGCAGATGGAGTTGGCTGGCTAGCTGGCTGGCAAATTCTGGTCCTCCAGCTGTTGCCAGATTACTTATTGAGAACTGTGTTTGTCTTTAACCAAATGTGCCCTCGCTTGGTCCATTTCATGTTGCTAGGCGGGTGTATGTGAGTGTGCGTGCGTGTAATACTACTATGATGTTTGGACATGGGCTGCCCATGGGCTGCCCATCTTAAACACATTCACATGCCTGAAGTAAAAGCACAACAGGGGATTTTTAGAAGCGATTTGGTTCTATTCTGAAGTGGATCCTGCTGTTTGAAAAGACTCATCTGCCCAATCATCTGAAAGAGAGAGATGTGCAAAAAAGACAGACAGACAGACAGACTGTCAGGGGTGGTGACAGCCCATCCA
Organism: Plecoglossus altivelis; assembly: GCA_036571765.1. Classification (NCBI taxonomy): domain Eukaryota; kingdom Metazoa; phylum Chordata; class Actinopteri; order Osmeriformes; family Plecoglossidae; genus Plecoglossus; species Plecoglossus altivelis. Next base: position 1,974,218 of record BROE01000012.1, read on the forward strand.
GGGCAGATGTACATGTACAGTGAAGGAGGAGAGAGAGGGGGGGGAGTGATTAAAGAGTTGGCGCTGGGCTGTCAGGAACGAGGGATGAGGTAGGGGAGGCCGCATAGGTGACAGGCTGTCTGGTCCACACACACACACACACTGCAGTCATAACTCCATATTGTTAGCCATGCCATTGATACACAGTTCAAACTCTAATGTGTCAACAGGAAAAGTCAAACATTGAGTCCAAATCATTGGAATAACATTGAATTGATCATTGAATTGATATACAGTAAGATGCACGACCAAACAGTCTCCCATTTATTTGCCTTTGTCAATTACAGATGAATTTTTGGAATTATTGTACTGCATCAAAATCCAATGGATACTTATATGTCTATATGTCTATATTCAGTTCAGTTTGGTGTGCGTGGGCTCATCCAACTTACTAGTGATGACAAAAGGTCGTGTGCAAGTGGGTATAAATACACTGTATGCCTCACAAAGAGAAAGAGAAACAGTTTATAGAAACGGCTGCACCTCGGTGACGCACTTCTCCACGACCACGGTCTCACCTCGTGCTCCCACCCGGAAGCACGAGCCGACAGAAATAGCCAACCAGGCGGCTGCGTTAAGCAGCACCGCCAGACCTCTTGCTCCCGCAATTCCCAAGTCTAATTCAGTGCGGCGCTCGGTGGCTTTTTAAAGATTTTCTCCACCTCCAGCACTTTCGTCTCGACCGCTTCTCCCCCGTCTTCCTCGCTGGCTCTTTTTTCCCTCCGGTCCCACCCCTCTCTATCGCTCCTCGTCCTTCATCGCCAGATAATAGGTGCAAAGTTGTTATCGTTGACACCAGTAGGTTCCACCCCCCCTTCACCTTCTGATAATGCAATCTCTCACTTCTCTCACAATCCCAGAGAAGTTCCAACGTGTGTACAGTGACACCCATCATCAAACTCCGTGAAAGAAGGAAGCCCGAAAGGCATTGTGCGTCATGGAGACAGACCAGAGAACAGCTCAACAGATCCCCATGATCTCTCTAACCACCAAACATTTGCTGTCGCTAAATTGGTCTCAAAGCATTCTGATATGATGGCTACCATATCAGTCTGAGATCAACACGTCTCTACAGACAGCCCTATCAAACAGAGGGAGATTTGCTGTGGCTGGTTTTTGGGGGATCAAAGACAGCTCGTCCGTCTACCAAAAGCAAACAGCCATTTTAAGAGCCCTCTGCTGAGTCACTTTGTTTCTGTGAGGGCAGCTTTGTAGTTCTCAGTTCTATGTACTTCTTCGTTTCATTAAATAACTTTCATCCCTCCCTCCCTCCTTCGGTCGCACCAACAGTTCCTCTCCAAATCTGAATTTCAAATCTGTTCCCATCTGAAATCCCATACTGCATCATCAGATCACAGTTTTTTTCGTCTTCTTTCTTTGGGATTGCCTAGGGTAAACTGAAATGCGAGAAGTAAATAAAGAACAAAAATGGGAAGGAAGGGATAAATATATTCCATTCCAAGTCAGACTCTCCAACAACCAGCTGTGGTCTCCTTTCAACTAAAGACCAAAAGAAAAGTTCATTCAAACACAGCGAGCACAGATTCACAAATTCTATTGAGAAAAACAAAGGTTTTTACTGCCAATCTTTGCTCAGCAGACACCATATATAGGCTACAGGTGATAGGCTGTCCTACGATTGAGTCCTGATGTGGACACAAGCGAATGAGAAGAAACAGTCAGAGGAATGACAGATGGTCATTGAAGAAGACCACATGATGTTGGATAGATGCTCCCCGTGCCAGGCAGGTAGCATGTGTGCGACTGATGCAGATGGGTCAGGGGTCAAATAGTGCCTGATGCAGGGCCCCCGGATCATATCTTTGGGTGCACTGTCTTCTGTTGGAGGGCTAAGTCGTGTGGCCTGTGTGACCTGAGAGAGAGACGATGCTGAGAGACAGAACAAGGGAGGAAGAGAGACACAGTGATATAATAAGAGAATTGGTACTGTAGTCTTTAGTAGATTTCTTGGCCAGAACATTATGTACAGATATTTGTTGCTGGGTATTTTTTAACCAATAATAACTATTCTAGCAGTTAACCATTACAGAGGATAGGAATAGACATGAGAACAAAGTAAAGGGATGACACATTAGGCAGTAAGTTTGTATTTAAGACCAAGTGACACAAGTCACACAGATAGCAGACAATCTTTTTCACAGGCCAACACAGCAAGTGACATAACCTACAGTTTTTCCTTTGTTTCTCCAGAAGTTTGGGTGATCAGCTATGTCAAGTTCTTGGGAGTGTGTTAAACCAGAACAGCAGCAGCAGCAGCAGCCAGGAAACACTGGAGCATCTGCTGTCTCCCCTGAGGCCCACGTGGCTCCGCCCACCAGAGTGCCCCCCCACTGGGATGCCAGTCCCCCGATGTTTCCTACTAACGACAGGATAACGACTGTGTCGGTCACACAGGGTTGGCACAGGTACCCCCCCCCCTGTCTGAAGAATGGGACCTGTTCACGATATCAGCAGATCTCCTGGGGCAACCAAAGCGTAATTACAGCCTCCCATTGTCGTAGGAGACGAGTTGTGAGTCATGGTCTGCAGAGAGGCCACCGTCTGACCTGAAACAGGCCGCTAGGGGCCTCAGAGATAAGGACAGGGGGGCTGGGGGCAATGGTGTGTGATGCAGATAAAGGGAGAGAAAGAGATAGACAGAAAGGGATAGTGAGACAGAGTGACACAGAGAGTGAGAGACAGAGAAAGGGAAAGTAAGAGAAACCCAGTGAGTGAATGTGAGCGTGAGAGACAGAGTGCCTGCTGGAGAGCGCGTCAGCGTGCGTGTTGGTGTGATATGCTTGATTAGAGGAGGATTAGAGACCGCCAGGGGGAGGGGGAGTATAGACGGGAGCTGATAAGGTTGTTTTTTTTAACACACAACTTCCCTCCGTATCAGCTTGCCCTAATTTCAACCCGAGGAAAAGCCTCAACCTAGACATGGCTCCGTCCTTCAACGGTCACCCAGACGGAACGGCAAATCAAAATAACAGAGATTAAGGCCATCGCGCACAACATTAATTTACTCATCTCACAGAGCCAGAGTTGCTGACAAAACGTAAAAGCTGGTCACAAATCCATTGCATTTTCGGCTAGGGTTCGGTGCAGACTATCAAACATAGTTTGTACACTCACGCTAATTTCATCCTAACGTGTTTACTGGCTCTGTCGAAGAACAGATACCCGTGTCACGGAGAGACAGCCGGTGACAGGAACATCCACGGAGCCTGCGGGCGCTGTATTAGATTGGTGGATTCAGCTCTGAACGAGAAAACATTAGACCATCAATAATAGCCCTTTTCCCTGACATAGCGCAATCAGCTAGTGTCACAATACCAACTCCTTGCGTCAAGTCAAGTGATTGGGGAAAAACAACGGTGTCGTGTTTTTCGTCTCTCTCCAGGGCAGTGACAGAGATGCTGGCGGCGTGTCGATTGGCAGACGAGCGATGTTGGTAAGGTAGTGGAAGTGGAGGGGGCGACGGTGGGGGAGTTTAGTCAAGGTGCCAGCAGGTGATGAAATAGCACGGGGTAAAGGCGTAGTCTTACCGTTAAGGCCTGCGCTGTTGCGTCAGTTTGGTGTTCACAACGTTACCTACAATAATCCCTGAGAAGTATTTTAGTCGGGAACAGGTAAGCTTTTCAAACCGGTTGTGAAGACATGCACGGAAGCACATATGCGTGCAGCCACGCACACAGAAAGAAAGACACAAAGACAGTTTGGGTCGAAACAAACCTAGTTAGGATATTGATTTCTGCCTGTCTCGCAGGAAATGAGTTGGGCTGTAATACAGGCCAGACAGAACTAATCAGACTCAGAATCCGGAGAATGATTGAATGAGGAAATTAACTGATGAATACTAAAATAATGAACATGATCTTTTTACACTAAGGACCGTCTATACTATTATGCAAGGAATATCTGTGTTTATGTGTGTGGATGGGCTTTTATAGTGGGCTTTTAGGGCAACAGGTGTTCAACAATATCTTGAGAACGGAGCACTGTGCAAAGTTGTCATTTTGAAGGTGTCTGTTTCGAGGACATGCGGTGCTACGGTTGAACACTTTGAGATTGGGCCATGTACCGTCAAATCTTGGGTGAGAACCTCCTTCCCTCAGCCAGGGCATTGTAAATGGGTCGTGGATGTGTTTTCCAGCATGATAATGACCCAAACACATGGCCAAAACCATGGCCAAGTCAGTCTCCAGACCTTAATTCCAAAGGCAATCTGTGGAGGGAGCTGAAGGTTACAGTTGCCAAACGTCAACCTCAAAACCTTACTGACTGGGAGAAATGCTGCAAAGAGCAGTGGGACAGACTCCCTCCTGAGATGTGTGCAAATCTGCTGGCCAACTACAAGAAAACATGTGACCTCTTTGACTGCCAATAAGGGCTTTGCTACCAAGTATTAAGTCATGTTTTGCAGAATACTTGTTTCACTCATTAAAATGTGAATCCATTCATAACCATTTTGACATGCGCTTTTCTGGATTCTTATTGTTATTCTGTCGCTCTGTTCAAATATACCTAACATTCTAATTATATATGGATTGTTTCTTTGTCAGAGAACAAATGTACAAAATTAGCAGAGGATCAAAAAAATAATTCCCTCACTGGACCAAAGCCACCGAGAGGAGCTTTCATGACCAGCTGTATCATGGGCATTGCACTGCATGTTACCCCAGGAATTTATGTCGCTATTGCATCATGGGCACTGCACTAGTTTATATTAATTCACAGTAGAAAGAAACTAAACAAATGAACTAAATGCTAGTTTGATCCGGTTTTCCAAGTGGAAGTGTATGAGTGAAGTACTGTGCTTATGTAGATATACCAGGGATAACTGTGGGAGTGCTGTGCACACTTATTAATGATGGAAAATGCAACAAACATTGCAGATGCAAAATCTTGCCAAAATTCCATTAGTGTCTTTTGATTAGTTACCGCATGCGTGTTTGTGTGTGGACAAATGTTATTGTGTTTGGTTCTATATTGGTCCTCGTGCGTCAGAGAGGCGTTTAAACACCTGAGGCAAGTGTGACCCACTTACCTGTTTAAGTCAGCTCTATCCACAAGAGGGGTACAGTAGGGTGAACGAAACACCTGCTTCTAACAGTGAGAGAGAGAGGATTTGAAAAAACAAACAAACAGCACAGCAAGGGAGGAAGGCAATTTTCATAGCACTTGTTAGGGTCCGTTAAACACGTCCTTCAGTAAATCAACCAGCCCAGCGATTTGCGTCTGACCCCTTCTCCTTGTCCCTTTTCTTTGTTCATTTTTTTTCCGACGGCATCCGTCTGGCCCATTTACAAGCTGTCAAGGTTTGTCAGCATTCCACTCTTTACTCCCCGCCATCCTCCCCATATTAACACACACACACACACACACACACACAAACACACACCAACGACACAGCTCTTCGCTGTGATCTCTTCCTTCACTCCACTTCACCTCCATGATCGATCTCCTGATCATCCCTCATGCAGCCCACCCTCCCCACGACCTCTCTCTTGCACAAGACATATCCATCCTGTCCACAGCAGACAGACTCTATTCACTCTCTTTTCCCCCTTGATTTCTTTTTCTTCTGGTAACCTTTTAGTTAACCCAAATCCTTCCCTTGATGCTCGTTCATTAATTAACTGACGTCGGGTCTGCCGCCTCAGGGGAGAATGGGGGGGGCTCACTATGAACAAATGGCCTTTATCCAGTGTATTACATTGGTTAAACACACACGCAGTATGTCAAAATACACCAGCATGGTTCATATCTACACTTTCTTCCCTCAGGATTCCATAGCTCCGAACACCGTCGAACACCATGTTTCATAATGTCTCCCCCTATTGGAGAAGAAAAGACTGCTATCCATCCCTCAGAGACTGAACCAATGTAATACTGCTCAATTTCATGCTCAAGGACGCCTCGATAGCAGCGTCTGAGATGAGAAAAGATGAGCGGCGACAACTAAGCATAGGTCTATTATTGAATGGCGACTGAGTTAGAAAACAAACAAATCAATATCGAAGTGACTTATGAGTTACTTTATTTATTAGTTTTACACTGTGGTTATAAAAAAAACACGACAAATATAACAATACTGTTCATATGGACACAAAAGTACATAATTACAAGTTACAAGAAACAGGCGAGAACGGAAGTGTAACAGCAGCCTTAGTTCAAGGCACTACAGCCGGGTGTTAAATGTAGAATGTCAAAAGTTTCACCCAGTCACTTAAGGCTTTGAGAACACTCGTCGTAGTTTTGCATTGGTTACATAAAAGCACTTTCCATTTCCGTAATGAGCAACGCTCGCATGGATCGTCCATCTTAGGGCGCCAATCCACTCGGTCCTGCACGTTGGACACCACACAAAACAATGAGTCAGACAAAAACATTGGCTGAAATCGCGCCATCAATCAACGACCAATCCGTCAATTTAATCAAAGGGAAAATTCATATGCCACACTTAATACTTATTGGAGAAAGGCTCGTGTTAATTAAACCATTCTTTCTAGCCTTTCACCATAATCTAGCTATATTGATCTCGTGCGCATCCACTGCCGTGTCGGGTTAAGGCTCGTCGTGATAGCATAACTGCGAGACACCGCTGGAGGGATTGTGTACAAAATGACCCACACAATTAGCCCCCAAAAAAGTAATTATAATAAAAACATTGGAGGGCTTCTTAGTGGTTCTACATAAGCCTACACAGCAAATGCCACATATAAATAGAAAAGTCAAACACATATTAGTCAAATCACTTGTTAGCATCAAGCTGGAAAAGATTGTCCAGCAATGGTTTGAGAGAGTAGCCTAAATGATGGCCTGTTTAGCTCAAAAGAAGGGTGCGAGGCAGTTTGGAGGGTATTGTGTGTGCTCCTGTCACGGCTGCAAACGCCGTGTCTCATCGTTTTAAATCTGATACGGTCTGGAGGGAGCTGAAACCTTGAGGGCTTTGATGTTACTCGCTTGTCACGATGTTCCGTGACGTTGGCACACTGGGCATGTCTAAACCATGCTCCATGCAGACGCCCGTGACCAGGGAGCGGAACGCGTCGTCCCTTTTTCCTTATTTCATCAGGGTCTAGCGTGCCAAACGTACACGGAGGGTTTCATGCCCGCGGGCGCATTTGAGTGCGTGTGAGGTAGCATTAGGTAGCCGTTATAAAACGCCACAAACCCCTCCCATCTCCAAGAGGAAATCCAACATCGAAAAAGTGCGAATCAGACTAGAAAAAGAAGAACTCATCTGATTGAGTGAACCAGCGTTGCTTCGGCCTAACATAATACTATGAAAATACCTTGCAAAAGGCAGGTGTAAAGAACTGAGGTGGAGTGGGTTGTTGGGGGGTGTTTTGTAAAAAGGCACTGTCCATGTGTTGCTGTGCTGTCGCCTGCTAGAGGCTTGGATTGTTCTGGTGGATGTTGCTGCCCACGGCCGGGTCTCTGTGGTCACAGAGCATCCTGGCTTGGAGGGAGGGGCTGCAGGTGGGGGGAACCGGTGGAGGAAGAGGGTCCCCTGTCGGTCCCGGCAGCAGGAGGCTGGTGTCTTCTGCGGCTCTCCAGGTCCTCATCCTGCGGGGGGAGGGGGGAGGGAGGGTGAGTCATGGGATGGTGACGAGACAGAAGAAGGAGAGTGTGTGTGACCTGTGTGTCAGGTAGGAACGTGAACACTGGGGGTGCAAGGGGGAAACCACCCGACCAGCCAGTGCCCAGGGGGGTGGGGGTGGGCGTGTCCGCACCGTGTCAGCTGTCTCCTCCCCTGTAGTGTGCCCCCCGTAGTGACCGGACACCTCCACGTCCGAGTAGGCGCTCTCCATCGCCTCGTCCTCGTAGTCAGTGTGATAGTCTGACTCTTCTGGGGCGGGAGAATGAGGGAGGGGAGGGGAGTGAGATGAGAGAAAGATGAGTGAGTGTGGTTGAGGGTGCGGAGAGAGTGAGTGGGGGTGTTTAAAGAGTGATGGAGGAGGGGACAGGCGTTGTAAACACTCGGAGTGAGGAAAGGAGTGAGAGCGGTGGAGGGAGAGAGAGAGAATCGCAAGACAGACAGAGAGGAGGAGAATGAGAAGAGTGAGTTATAGGAACCATATCGAAACGCCACTAAGGTCACAGTAGCATATTAATCATCATTTACCAAAACTACTTCCTGTGCCCTCTAACTGATAGTCACGCTAATGGAACTCGACAGCGTAAAGCGTGGTGTCTTAGTAAATCCAAACAATAGAAGAAAATGCACGCACTGAAGAGCCCAGAGCAGAAAGGAAAAGATGGGGAAAAAAGGATCATTTATCTCCAGTCAGGGGGGGAGGAGCAGAATATCTCCATGCAGGAAAGAGGGATGGGAAAGACAATGGCACAAGAGAGAGAAAGAAAATGGACAAAGAAAGAGAGATACTATAGAGAGAGAGAGATTAGAAGAGAAGAGCGCCAGGCAGAGTCAATAATCCCTAAGTATTCCTTCTTTCCGGCTGTGTTGGCTGAGGTAAGCTAAACAGCTAACNGGGGGCTGTGAGGCCAGCAGTGATTGGGTCATAAGGAGGGGAAAGCAGGAAATGGACTTGGCCATGTTGGTGTCTCTCACCATCCACGAGGGCAGGCTTGACCAGCTCGATGCGCGACACGATCTCCGCCAGGTCCGTGAAGGAAGCGTTGGGACAAGTCACCACCTGCAGAACAGAGGGGGGGACGACAGCCAAAGAAAGTCAAGGCTTTTGTTTCAAACGGAAGGGCCTGGAGTCCTGTGCCACTGGCTCCTCCCTGCCTACGTTGTTGCTCTGCGTGTTGTGGAACTCCTCCTGGTGTCTGTCTCTCAGCATCTTCTCCACCACTCCGCTGCGTTTCCAGACATCAAACACTGTCTTCCCGTGCTGGTAGCCCACCTCCTGCAGGACACACAAACAAATACCCGCACACCCACACAAGACATAAAAGGTCAAACGAAGACTGGAGAGAGATAACGAAGCTGAGCCAGACAGCTACTCGCTCGGACATCGGTCCACGCAGGCCGACTCACCGCGATCTCATCAAACTTGCCAAACTCCAGCGTGCGGTAGCGGTCGATGGGCGGCCGGATGTACTCGCAGTAGTCGCTGCTCTTCACCAGCTCCAGCTGGCGGACGCAGCACACGTACGCCAGCCGGGTCTGGATCTCAGCCATATTCAACACCTGGGGGAGGGGGGGGGGGGGGGGGGGTCAAACCAACTGGCCTGAGGGCGCAATGACACCTGGGTCAGCGGAGTCTTATGACAAGCCCGCATGCTCCTAACAAATACTTTCAGACAATCTGAAGTTCCGTCAAAAGTCCAGCGCTGTTCCCTTTCCCTTCCCGCCCTCCCTCACCTTCACTTTCTCTGCCAGAGGGTTGAGGCGTTTCCATAGCAGCCACCAGCCGGACAGCGAGTCGCCGTAGTTGGTGAGGTTGGTCTCGTCCTGGCTGCCCACGTCGATGGCGATCACCACCTTGGCACCCATGGAGCGGGCCACGTCAGCTAGAGGAAGGAGGAGGAGTTTGTACCTGCTCACAAAGCTCTGCTGTCATTGTAGGGGAGGCAGTCGTGACCCTACACTTTCAGGAGGAAACCTTTTACACATTCAGCAGTAGTTGACTACGAACCCCCCCCCCATTTGTTTTAATAAGCACTGAGTGACGCCAGGTTGTTGTAAAGGTTAGAAGGGGTAAAGACCTCTTGAAGATGCTGCTTATGTGTGTGAGTGAAGGAGGAGGAGGGGTAAGGGAAGGGCAGGCAGACCTGGCAGGTTGTTGATGTAGCCCCCGTCCATGAGCAGGTGTCCATCTTTGGGGTCGCAGAGGGGGGGAAGGTACCCAGACAAGGACATGCTGGCCCGCACGTACCTCCACAGAGACCCTGGGGAGGGGAGGGGGGAGGGGGGGTTAGAGAGATGAACGGGCCACAAAGATGCTGAAAAGAAAGGATATCTGAAGAGAATAGAAGAAGAGAGACAAGAAGAGGAAAAAAGGAGAGAACGAAAAAGAGAAAGCGAGAGTGTGTGTACCATCAGTGTGGACCCTCATGGAAGATGCAGTGATGTCAGTGGTGATGTTGAAGTAGGGGATCCACAGGTCCTGTCAACACATGCAGGAACCAACATGAGTGACACGGACAACATTTCCTGTATTTAGCAGAGCAAATAATCCGTTGGAACTGGATATGCAGTAATAAGGCTAAACGGCTAAATATCTTAACATGCGCGGTGTTAAACTGTCGCTCTCTATGATGTCTGAGTCAGTCTGGGGCCTCTGAGCCTGGTGGGATTGTGGGACCTCAATCTGCTTGTCCTTGAAGACGTTGGCGATGCTGGAGTTGAAGGCAGCGCCAGAAAACATGGAGGTGATGGGGTAGGTCAGGTCTAGAACCTTCTTGAACACGGACGTCATCTCCTACAGGACACACGCACACAAACGTCACATTCTACAGTACGTACACACACACACACACACACAATCTTCCTCACGATACGCACGCACACAAAACATCCCCTGCAGAACACACACACCACTCCCAAGAGGACACACACACGGCACTGCAAGGCGTCTCACCATGGCCCACTCCCTGGCCCTCATCCTCATGCGGCTGTGGCTACGGTCCTCAGCGTACAGCGCCCCCATCAGGGAGCCGATGGACGTGCCGCCCACCAGGTCGACGGGGATGCCCGCCTCGCTGAGGGCGCGCAGGACGCCCACCTGAGAACAGCCCCTGTGAGGAGAGAGGGGGGCAGTTCGATTAGAAGAGGGAGACGGGTTAGGGATGAGCGAGGACGTGAGACAGAGAGACACAGAGAGCGAGATCGAGACAGAGAGACAGAGAGAAAGAGAAGGTGAGGGAAATGATGAAACAAAGAAAGAAAAGAAAGCAAAACAAGACAATACGAGCTCCTATGAATCAGTCGAGTGTCTCCAGTGGTCCGTCAGCACACAAACACATGCCACCAGCATGTCTGTCGTCACAAACGGAGGGATGGGATAGTGATGGAGTTCAGGACCCCCCAACTGAACATCCTCACCCCTGCTCCCAAAGCAGGTGCTGGGACCTGGGAGGCCTGGTTCACATTAGTGGGAATTGTCATCAACTGCGCATACATTTATCAATGCGGTCGACTGTATTGAGAGTTTGAATGACTTTCTTTTTAATCAAATAGCCATGGGCGGGTTTTAACCATCTAATAAGAGTTGGAAAAAGCTCATTTCTGGGGGCTGTACGGATGCGTGACCAATAAAAACACAGCTGTTTCCCGTGTCACATTTCACATGTACCGCAATTGTTTTGGGGGAAGCCCACCCTCTGCAGACAGATCCTTAAACACACGGCCAAATGTGAACCCACTGTGAGGCATACGTGTGTGTGTGTGGGTGTGTGTGTTTGTATGTGTGGGAATATGAGGAAAATCTTTTCTCAAGGCTATAACTTCGTACTTCCTAATTCCACAACAGCACAACCACAGGTTGAAAAGACAAACAGCACGACACAGTTACGTTTAAGGAAAGATGGAGGGATGCAACATTTAAGCGCGGGGACACGCACAGCAGCTGAAGCAAGACCAGAGTTAGAGAGGGAAGAGGAGACGGAAGTAACCAACCTTCAGCCATCCTGAACACACACAAAGGATGGACAGAAAGGGAGAGGGGACAAATGAGAAGACCAAAATGAGGAAAACAGATGGTGAAGTGAGGCTTCGGTGTGGAAACAAGAACATGCGTGAGGACAAACCTTGTTTGGACTAGCACGCCTGAAGTATTGCAACGTCATATCCATCAAAGCATAACCTTCCATTCTTCTTAAATACTTAAATACTCTTTAATACTTCTCAAAGTATTTTCTAAAGTCAACGTCTGATACTGGCGCAACATCTGAATAGCAGATCTTGAGATAGGAAGGAAGTATTTTGGAGCTGGCAAAGGGAACTCTGGCTTGTCGACGTGGCAACAACTCTGCCTGGGGTCAGAGGTTATGAGGCTCAAAAAGGCAAAGAGAATACCTGGCCCCTCCCCCTCCGAGGATAAGGGCGATGGCGTTGCCAGTGAGAACACGGGCCAGGCGGGAGAAGTCGGAGTGGCGGTCGGCCTCCTTCTGGAACACACGCTGATACATCTCTATCTGGAGGGGGAATGAGGAACAACATGAGAGATCAGGAGGGAGAAGAGGTGTATAAAAAAAATAATAAAAAAGAGATAATCAATCAAGAAGTAAATAAAGTGCTCTATAGCAGCTGGGATACACCTCGCCTTGTGTCATGTGCGTATTTGGGATCCTGCTCATTGTTCCACCAGCCGATCCGCCCGATAGTGGAATTGTTGTTTACCTCGACGCTAACCACTGAAACTGCTGTTCCTGCACTTCAGGTTCTTAGCTACCTACTGTGCACTTGTTTGACACGGCTAACAAATGAAGGCGTCCACCAACCACGAATGGAGGCTAGACATGAAGCGTGCGTGTGTGTGCGCGTGTGTGTGTACCAGTTTGGGCAGGCTTCTCTTGGAGAAGACCCTGCGTGGGCAGGACAGGTGGAGGTGTCTGGAGATCCAGCTCCTCATGTTGAGCCACTCCACCGTGTCCTTGGGTGGAGGTCCATCCTCCCGGTGCAGCAGCACCAGCTGCTTCTGGGCCCGCACCGCGCTGCCCTCCAGCATGCGCTCCAGCTAGGGGGGGCAAGGAGAAGGAGGGAGGGATGGGGGGACGGTTAGCAGTGTTGTGGTAGTAAGGGCTAACCAGGTACCGCTAATAGCCGTGCTACAACAGACATGGATCATCTTGACATGACCGTCTTTAGACACTTTTTTTTTCCCTCCCAAAAGTGATCTGATTGCTTATCATCCTCTTACCCACTTTTCCGCCCTATTCGAATTTAAAAGGTCGTTCTCAGTAGTTCAGCCCATCAAGCTCGTTGAAGCGCAGAGCAGAGCTAATGATCCAGACGGACTCTTATCACCCATGGAACACCTTGGTCTTCCTACGCTGCGCACGCACACCAACCTCCCCTTTGAATGACCTCGGCTGTTTACTGCTGCCATTGTTGGTAGAAGCCATCATGTGAGGCAGAGGCTGCGGTGTGAGGCAGAGGGTGTCGTGTGAGGCAGAGGCTGCGGTGTGAGGCAGAGGCTGCGGTGTGAGGCAGAGGCTGCGGTGTGAGGCAGAGGCTGCCGTGTGAGGCAGAGGCTGCCGTGTGAGGCTGAGGCTGCGAGCTCTTCATCTCCTGGCATCTCTGAGGTCTTGACTACTTCTATACGCAGCACTGAGACTAATGCAGATTCAGAGAGGAGCCACAGAGCTGCAGTCTCAACAAACACAAACAAGCCTTCAGGAGAAGGGGAGCTTTTCAGCTGCTGAGTACTTAAGAGGCAGCAACCAACACTGTTTTACAGTCTGAGGGACAAATACCACAGAGTACACAGGGTTTAGGGAATCTGCACTCATTCAGAGATGTTCTGAGCATTGGGGAGAGAAATCTAGTTTGTACAGGCCCAGTAAATCAGCCCTCCCATATTCTGTTTTAAAGAGTCCCAGACACACTCATTCCTCCCCCCCCTTTTCTATCAACACTTCCTACCCCTCCTCCAGCTCCATAACACCCCCCACCCCCTGGGAATCCTCCACCAATTGCCCATCTTTCCTCCTTCCAACCCTTTCCCGCTCCCCCCCTCCTAACCTCGCCCACTGCTGGGTCCTGCTCGCCCAGGCCCACGATGATGATGCTGTCGGCCTGGCGGATGCAGCGCTGCGTCCATGGGGTGAGGGTGGAGTCGGTCTGGTAGAGCACGATGCGGTGGATGTCCTCCTGCTGGCCCAGCCAACTGGACAGGCGGTACTCATGCACACTTAAAGAGACGGAGGGAGGGATGAGAAATGAATGCAAAAAAAAGAGGAGGACAAGACAAAGACAGACAAGGAGACAGAGAGAGCAAGCACGAGGGAAAGAGAGAGACAGAAAGTGAGAGGGAGAGAGCGCGAGGGAGAGAGAGCGCAAGAGAGAGCGTGAGGGAGAGAGCACAAGCGAGAGGGAGAGAGAGCGCAAGGGAGAGAGAGCACAAGCGAGGGAGAGAGCACAAGGGAGAGGGAGAGAGAGCGCAAGGGAGAGAGAGCACAAGCGAGGGAGAGAGCACAAGGGAGAGGGAGAGCGCGAGGGAGAGGGAGAGCGCGAGGGAGAGAGAGAGAACGTGAGAGAGAAAGCGAGCGAGAAGCAGGCGGAGGACAGGGTGGGGGAGGGAACAGCAGAACAGCAGAAGGGTGTAAAGGGAGGAACAGAGAGGGGAGGATGAGGACAGCGACACTCGAGAGCCAGTTACAGGAAGGTGTCATCACAGACGCCATCGCTTCCGAGGAGGTAAGCGAGAGGCGCGGCCATCACGTCTGCCGCTCCTGCTGTCGCCTAGCTACCTGTCCAGCGCGGCTGCTCCGAGGCGCTGCCTGATGATGTCACTTGTCAGCAGGAGGGTGGGACCTGTGAAGGATGTCACAATGAGTCACACACACGCGCCCACACTGCTTCAAACCTCAGGAGAGCGAAGCCGCCCGCAGGACAGAGTCTCTGCTCTTCGATGCAGAGAGGACGATATATCCAGCCAAGGTCAGAAGCTACAGACATCATTCATGCCTCTTTCAGTGTTGGGTATGAATCACATCGGCAGACATCAAGGTTTATCAAATGAAGAAAAAAACTGACCACTGGTCTATCAAGACAGCTGGGAGATGGCGGGGTCAGCTCTTTGGTCAACCTTGAAATTAAAGTGATAGAGGGAGTATGCGTTTGTTCATATATCCTGTGCGGGTGTGTGTGTGCGCATATTGTGTGCGAGGTATTTGTATGATGACGTTTTGTGGCAACCCAGGAGGAAGGCCATAGCAGATAGCAGAGCAGTGCTCCAGGCAGTGCTCCAGGCCAGCTCTGGGACATCCAGGCCTGGTGCAGTCACTAGCTACCCTGTCAGCCTAAATAGTAGTTCAGCACTGAGAAGAGGTCTGATGCAGTATGTGGAAGTATGATGCAGAGGCTGCAGAAGTGAGAGTTGAAACCCCCATCCTATCCTGTTCTGTTACCAGACCCAGTGCTATCCCAGACCCAGGCCCAGAGCTATCCCAGACCCAGGCCTAGTGCTATCCTAGACCCAGACCCAGCGCTATCCCAGACCCAGGCCTAGTGCTATCCTAGACCCAGAGCTAGAGCTATCCCAGACCCAGACCTAGTGCTATCCTAGACCCAGTGCTATCCCAGACCCAGGCCTAGAGCTTTCCCAGACCCAGGCCTAGTGCTATCCTAGACCCAGACCCAGTGCTATCCCAGACCCAGGCCTAGTGCTATCCTAGACCCAGACCCAGAGCTATCCCAGACCCAGGCCTAGAGCTATCCCAGACCCAGACCTAGTGCTATCCCAGACCCAGACCTAGAGCTATCCCAGACTCTGCTGTGCAGAATAATCCCCTCATTTAAGGAAACTTTTATCTAACCTAGAATACTTTTGTTAATAAATGCCCTACTGTGAGCTTACCCTGTTTCTTGTTGTGTTTCTTTCGAAGTAACACAGTCAAACCCCTAAGTGTCTGTTTGTATGTGTGTTTCTATCTGTACAAGAGTGTGTGTGTGTGTGCTTATTGTCCATGCAGCCAATTCGGTCATGCAAACGTCTAAAAGGGAACACTCTGGGTATGAGATATTTTTCATGCCATATCAGGTGACCTATCAGGTGACATTAGGTGTGATTCTGAAAAGGTCACCATGGAGTAGGCGGCGCCAACGTCTGACAGGATGTTTCGAATGACCTCTTCATCAGCGATTGAATGCAGCAATGGAAAAAAACCCCACTTCGAATAAAGGTCAATGAAGCGTGTTCACTTGTAGAGCACCGCATTATCCATGTCAATCGCAACGGTTTCTTTCCCGTAAATATTCCAAACCTGGGGCAAACTGGAGGGCATGCGTCCCTCATGCCTACTGTAAGCCATGACCTAGCATGCTATTCTTTTCTATTCGACAATTGTTCACTTCCTGTCTTTCAGCTCTGACCGGTTGGCTGACAGGAGACAGTAGATATCGTGCTGAACATTGTTCTCCTCTGTGACATGACGCATTCAATCAATACTGTCTACATCCCCAGGTGTAATAAAGGGAACTATTTAGGTGCACGCAAAAGGCCTTTCAAATCAGGTGAGGGGGACAAGCCAATAACCTTTCCTCCGTGGAATGATGCGTTTTGTACAATATTGTCAGGCATAATGAATGCCATAGCAATATTACAAAAAGGAGACATCGCAGGGCTGCGGCAATGGGGCGGAGAGCTAGAAGACAGGAATTGAGTCGGTGGTGAAACGACCAGAGCATAATAATCCACAGCATGGCAATACAGGCTATTTGGCCAAAATACTGCTTTCTATTTGGTAAGTGAATGTCCAGTGAAGTCTTCATCTGAAGAGCATGCGGGGAAATATTGTGCATACAGGACATACCTCAGGTGGATGTCAAATCCTCTTATACTGTTCTACACTTAGCCATGGGGGGTGTTGCGTTTCAGCGGACCTTACACATATCTTCTTTCTACGTTGCTGAACTTCCATTTAAGCCTTGTGAGTTTAGTTACTTACATGGCAGTGTTACTTAAGAATGACTCATGTTTTGAACCAGCCAGCATTCGATTGGTTCTAGCCAGGCACTGTTTTAGCAAGATACTAAATGTTTCTCTGGCGTGCTCAACAGAGCCCTTGAGTGTCTGACGATAGCCTGTGTAGTCTGAAGGTTTCTGCCTGTGTGTGTGTGTGTGTGTGTGTGTGCATACCGATGGCGATGAGTGCGTGCTGCAGCTCCAGGGTGAAGGCTGTCAGGGGGACCTCCTCAGACACGGGCAGGACTGTGACAGTGGACAGGTTGGAGGCCGGGTTCCCTGCATCCCACTTACTGCCTGGTGTGTGTAGGGCCAGGCTACGGGCTGGAGACACACACACACACACAAGGATGGACATTACAAAAGTAGTTGTTTTCAGTAGAAACGGTTGACATGAAAACGGAGACCCAGGCACACACCTGTCAGAGGGCCGTTGACTTGCTGAAGGATTTTCTGCCCAAGGAGGTGGATCAATCTTGTGACCACCTGAATTAAAAAATACAATCATATAATACAGTTTGCCTTTTTTAGAGTGTCAGAAGCTGTTTGTGTGAGTGAGCGAGTGTGAGAGTGTGTGTGTGAGAGAGTGAGTGTGTGTGCGCGCATGTGTGAGAGTGAGTGAGTTTGTGTTAGATTGAGTGTGTGTGCATGTGTGAGAGTGAGTGTGTGTTAGATTGAGTGTTAGTGTGTGTGTGTGTAAGAGAGTGTTAGTGTGTCTGAGAGAGTGAGTGTTTGTGAGAGTGACTGTTAATGTGTGTGAGAGTGACTGTTAATGTGTGTGACAGTGTGAGTGGGTGTGAGAGAGTGAGTGTGTGCAAGAGAGTGAGTTTGTATGAGAGAGTGAGTGTGTGTGAGAGTGACTGTTAATGTGTGTAAGAGAGTGAGTGTTTGTGAGAATGACTGTTAATCTGTGTGAGAGTGAGTGAGAGTGAGAGTGTGTACCTGAGGGAACTTCCTCTTGATGGAGCTGAGCGCTCCCTCTGGCAGCTTGGCCAGCTCAGAGTCTCGTACAGCATGCACTGTAGTCGCCCTGTTCTGATGGGTCAACGCCTCCACCTGGGCGGGGACAATACACAACCACCGCGTCGGATTGGTCCTGACCACTTCCAATCATTTGCCTACCTGCTCGGTCCACAAAACGTAATCCTAATAACTGGACACATTCTTTAACATAAGTGGAGGTGGCTCGTTAATATAAGTGGAGGTTTGATCTTTTCAGAGACTGTTAGGGATATATTCCGGCTTTCACGTACAAAGCGATGTTCTTCAGGAATAAGGTTACCCTCAAAACAGTGTGTTCCCTCTCTAAGAGACACAGGTAAAGGATGTCACAACTGATTCAAAGTGTGTCAAGACTAACCGGTCTGGTCATCATTTGGACCAGTCCTGGCCCCTTGGGTCTTCCTCTTGGGTGTCTATTTCAGGCCGCTTCAGATAGCGACCTTTCTTATCGGAGCGACAGGCACTCTAATGAGGCACAGCTGCTGACGTACGCAGGCTAATCCTGTCTCCAAGCGCCAGTCGCCCTGACGAGCCTCTCGCCGCCCGTCCCCACGGACACCGTAACTACGGTGAGCTCCCTCACTCACCAGCCCCGTAACCATGGCATCGGCTCGGGCTGCGGGTATTCTTAGCAACGCGGTCGGAGGCGTGTTGGGTATACGTCGGATGACGGGGAAGGTGACGAGGAGGGCAGTTAAGCGTGGCAGAGGGTAACTAACACATTGATCTTTTGGTGGGTCCTCCCCCACCACATCACACACCACAACCACACACACACACCACCCACATCACACACACACAACAACACACCCACAGCACACAACACACCACACAACACACACACACACACAACACAAGACACACACACACACCACAACACACAACACGCATCCCATCACAGACATGTCCCCCGCCCCGCCCGCTCGCCCTGCGACTCGCTGACCGGCTGTCCCGGCTGGTTCACTTGCCTCTGTTCGCTGTGTTGCGCGGTCCGTGCTGCCTGAAACGTTTCGCGAACACACACCACACACACACACACACACACACACACACACACACCACACACAACACACACAACACACAGCACACACACACACACCACACCCACACAACCACACGACACAGGACCAGGCCACACACACACTACACACACCCACACAACGACACCCAAACACACCACACCACACCGCTTACAGACCTGTGGGCGCTTCAAGCCTGATCTCCGGAGGCCCAGTTGCACTGATGAACAAAGTATTAGCTTTCTTCGGATCACCTTCATCACCACTACCCGATCGAACTAAATGATTCAAAAATTCTGGAAAAGTCAGTCTTGGTTCGTTTTTTCTGATGACAGCCGTGACCCTTGACCCTTACCACCCCTATGAGATCACCGCGGCCGTACTCCCCGGTCAGCTCCTTCTTGCCGTCCTCCTTCAGGATGACAGAGCGCAGGCGACCGCTCAGAACGATGTAGGTGCTGTCTGACTTGTCCCCCTGTCTGGTGGAGGGGGGGGGGAGTGCATAAGACAGAGAAACTGTTTGCGTTCATGTGTGTGTGTGTGTGTGTGTGTGTGAGACCATGTGTACCTGTAGACGGCCCGGCCGGCCTCCACAGCCATCCAGTCGAGGGCGAAGTCTATCTGCCTGACGAAGCAGGACATCCTGCGCACCACAGTGTGAGCTACGTTCAGCACCACCGTGGGCTCCACACGCATGATCCTAAGGGGAGCACACTCACAGTCACGCTCTCCGTCACACGCTGAAACATCCCATTCAACCGCATGTCAACAAGCAGGCGCAGCACCCTGGCCGCTGATTAGGAAGTCCATGTTCTGCTAGAAGACAGCATTCACCCCCCCCCCCCATCAACACACACAACTGGATTTAAGAAGAAAACTGAAAACAACAACATAAAAAGTTTCACAGCACCAAAAGGTGTGTGTGTTGTGTAAGTACTGGGTGTGCGCGCAGTCAGCTGACTCGTAGAAGTGGGTCTTGGAGATGGACAGGAAGCTGCAGTCGCGGTGGGCTCTGACGGTGAAGATGAGCGGCTCCCCTGTCAGCACGGCCAGCTGGCCCACCAGCTCCCCCGGGTGGGTGAGGAACAGGCAGGTGTCCTCCTCACGGTCGATCATGCGCTGGTACACGTGGAGCAGGCCCGAGATCACAAACTGGATGCTCACTTCCTGCGGTGGGGGGACAGACAAGATACGCGCTGGATGAACGGGCATTGGATCTAAACCGTGTGGCCCGGAGACGTGAGGGCTTTCTTTCCGTGTTGTCCGATGGCATATACGGTAGGAAGGTGGCGAGGAGGCGTGGCCTGACCTGGTCTCCTTGGCGAGCGACCACGGAGCCTGCCTTCACCTGGTGGAGCGTCACCCTGCCCTCCAATAGACCAGGGTTCTGACACACGCGCACACACAGGGAAACACACATGAAAACATTGGCAAGCAGGAGCGTGAAACCATAACACATTGGCGCTATCATAAACCCTCCGCTTCTCCGTCTCTCCACTTCTGTTCTCCTTCTCCTTCCATTCTCTTCTCTTTTCCTTCCCTGCCTCGTCTCTCTGCCTGTCTCTCTCTCTGCCTGTCTCTATCTCTCTCTGCCTGTCTCACCTGCAGCTGGAAGATACATATATCGATATGGTTAATATATCTGCTCCATGCAGGGTGTCTGAAAGAGGGGGGTTTTAGATAAGTAGGGCAACAGCACAATGGCCGGGTGAAACATGGGTGGAAGCAGCTGACCACAGGACCAAGTGCCAGAGGGATAGATGATTATGGCCAGGTCATGCACTGAGTTCTCATCAGAATCTGGTAGGGAAGATGGAGGAAGGTGTTGATGTGTAGGGTGGGGGGGGGTGGATTTATTGTTCTATAAGGCTTAGTTTACTTTGATGCAGACTGTTTGTTTGTTGATTGTACCTGGTGGGGAGCTGGCAGACTTGACAGCCCAGTAGCAATGCTTTGAAAGTCGAAGGTGTCCCTCTGTGTGTGTCTCACCTGCAGCTGGAAGATCCCCAGCAAGTCCTTCTTGGCGGCCTGGAAGATGGCGCTGACCTTGCTAGGGTGGACCGGGTCACAGCGGCCCCCCCCACCCTCCGTGTAGTGGTAGACCGCCGAGGGCGCCTGCTGCATGGTCACGCTCTTCTTCAGGATGGACTGGAGAACATGGGGGGGGGCAGGTGCGTAAAGGAACAGCCAATAACAAAGAGTTGGGCGAGAGACACGGGGACAGGATGAGAAGAGGACAAGAGAAAGGAGGAAAAGGGGAGAGACGTTAGAGAGAGATGAGGAGAGCGAGGAGGGGGTCACGCCGGGCGGTGGGGGGGAGGCGCCCTCACCTTGTACGCCACGGGACTGGAGGAGAGCTCCTCCACGGTGACCCTGGCTCTCTCGTACGCCATGTTCAGGTCGTTTCCTGTCAGACAGAGAGGGGGGAGTGAGGTTCATCAGCATGTTAGTTGTGGGAGGACGGGGGGAGGGAGAGGAGGCCCACAGCAGAGCAGTGAGAAAGAGAGAGAGAGCGAGAAGGAAACCTGTGTCGATGGGCAGGGAGATGGAGCGGGTCTTCCTGTGAGTATTTGGTTGGTTGTCTTTGCCACCCTCTGAAAAAATGAGACAGACACGAGACCTTGGTAGAAGTCGTATTTGGGTTGGTAGAGTTAGGGGTGTGGCAGTCATTTGAATTTGTCTTCATTTGAGCCTTTTGAGTACACCTTAACGCACCATCTAACATTATATAAAAAAATATATATATATAAATAAATCACTGTGTGTCCATTGTCTGTGTGTGTGTAAGTGTGAAACCTGGTTCTGTGGACTGGGTCTCGACAGCATCTTCCTGAAAATGAGGTCGGCGTGGCGACCTGGCCGGACTCCCCTCTCCAAGGACGCTGGCGACAGCGATCAAAGGGACTGCCTGTCGCTCCTGACAACAGATTGATACAAAACATGTGAATGTTCAGTAGGCCAGTAGTTTAGAATTTCTCATGCTATTACCGTCCTTCAAAGCACTGCTCTGCCCTCCAGTGGAGAGAACATAGAACTGCAACAATTTCAATAATAGATCAATTATATAGTGATGTAAATTTGGCATTTCCACTGCTAACACCAATAACTTGTAGTTTAGCAGACAGGAGTCCAAGAATGTTTTCTAATTGTGGCAAGATTGTAGTGTAACAGGTTAAAGTGTAATTGATTGATTACTGAATAATTGGGAGAAAACAAATGGCTTCTTGGTGTTCTCTATGAGAGTGACACAGCGTGTTCACTGATGACCAGAGGCAAACGTCGTTTATTAGAGCTCCTGTCCTTGATATCACTCAAAGATGGGGTTGTGAGGTATGGATTTCATTTTCCCAGAGTTTTACGGCACTGTACGGCAGATAGAGTTATGAAGCTGTGCTTAATGTTGTGTGAAATTAGTTTGGGAGCGTGTGCGTGCGTGCGTGTCAAAAACAGGCCCCCTACCGGATTAAAGAGCTCAGTGGTCAGACCCAGGTAGTTATGTAACGCCAGGAAGGTCACCCTCTGCAGTCGCACCATGATTATCTGGAACACACACGCACGCACGCACGCACACACGCACACACGCACACACACACACACACACACACACACACTGTATTCCTCACACTTCCGCACAACACACACACACACACACACACACACACACACACACACACACACACACACACACACACCACACGCACACACGCACACACACACACACACACACACACACACTGTATTCCTCACACTTCCGCACAACAACTATGTCCGCAGTTCTCAACTGTGGTCCTCTGAGACCTCCCCTTTTCCTGCACGTTGAAGATGTTTCCTCCTTCGAATCCCTTCATTAGAAGCAGAAAGCATCTCAAACAAGCAGGGCAAGGGGCCACCTGATGATCAAGGTGAAGACTGAACAAGATCAAGCTTCAAGCTTCCAAGTCCAGGTTGGTCGGTCGTACCTGGATGACGCGCACCAGGGTCTCGGGGTACTTCTCAAACACAGACTGGAAGGCAGAGGCAGGCAGCCGCAGGATGGTGGAGCGAGAGGCCGCCCGCGCCGACACCGTCTTGTAGGGGGCAGGGTAACCCTGGGCAACACGCGGGGGGGTCATGATTATTAAAATCACTAACAGAGAGGGGATGATGTTGTTGCCTGGAAACAAAAGGAGTGGTGAAGACAGGTGACCCAGCAAAGGGCAGGAAGGCTGAGATGGGCTGATGTGGAGGAGAGGGGGGAACGTGGAAGGGCAAGGGGCCATGGGAGAAATAGAAGGAGGGAGAAAGGGAGGGAGGCAGAAAGACAGATGGGGGGGATATATAGAAGGAAGCCCACTGTTATGATGTCCAGAATACTGAGCAGGCTGTGGACGCTGTCACCTGGGAGCACGTCCTTCACCACTGGCTCTGTGCCATCCTGGAACACACACACATGGCCATGTGTTTTAAGGTTTAGGGTGAGGGAGGCGAGGGATGGTGATGGGGGGGACGGGGACCATGGGGGACACCAGCGGTGGCACCTACGTTCTCATGGATACAGAGCTCCAGGCGGCCGTCCTGGACCACGTAGATGCTGTCGTCGTCGTCGCCGGGGCGGAAGAGCCCCTCCCCTTCCTGCAGCTCTACAAACACCATGTGGCGACACAGCTCCAGGAAGAGGGGCTTCTCAAAGTGTCCGAGGACCCTGGGAACGCGCGCATGCAGGGTGAGCGAGGGCTCATGTGACACATACACGATGAGGCAGAGAAGGTGCTGCTGCTGCAAGGCGACGGTACCTGACATTCTTGAGCATGTACAGCACCTCGGACGGTAGGTTGGAGCTCTGCACGTCAAACTCGGTCAGGTCCGCCTCCAGCAGGGAGGGAGGGGGCTCCTTGGGCTGGAGGGTGGGGGGCTCCTTACGGATACGCAGGATCCTGAATGCGCGCGCGTGCACACACACACACACACACACACACACACACACACACACACACACACACAGGGTCAGGCAGGGTCTACTAAGGCCATCTTGACCCGACACTTGGTCAAGGGGTCTGTTTTGCATGACAGGAAAACCTGACCTGCGAGCTATGCTGAGCACTTTGGGTCTTTTCCGCGGGCGCTGTTTGGACACGGAGGTGGGGGTCGGGGTGGAGGACAGGGTCTGGACCTGAGGACAGGACGGAGGAGGAAGCTTACTGGAAACCAGGACCTCTGGGAAGCAGCAGTGATATTGCTCCCTGTTCTGTTCTGCCCACTAGTGGCAGAAGACACAGCTGCAGCCATTACATGATGTAGATTACAGGGGGCTCACTTGTACAACTGTCTACTAAAGGGCTTGAAATTGCGACCATTTTGGTTACATACGCTCCTGAAATTGTGTCTACATCATGACTGTAATTATCTGTCATCTCTGGAGTAGTTCTTTGAAGTTCTCGTTAATGCTGTGGTAGACTACAGTCACCCACATGATTACCTAACCTCCATTTGTCAACTGTTTCCTAAGTTACCAGACTAACATAGCCATATCGTTTGGGGAAGTCAATTTGCTTCAAAAAAAACGGAACCAATGTGGCCAGTTCTCCAGGTAACCATGACGGGGGGCCACGCACACAGGGATTCCTGACATTGTTCTAGAGACTTTGTTTGGTTCCGTTTTGGAGGGCCGCCCTTCCTAAGCCATGGGGTGACATTGTGATCGGTTTTCACAATGTTTTCATATTGCAAAGCTTTCGACTCTCATCCTTCTGCCAGCAGACTTGTACGTTCCCATTTCTCCAAGTTCCGCACGCATGGATCAAAGTGTGCAATGAGGACCCAGACTCTCGTATGTGTGTGATAGGAAGCCAACCTTTCTCATGATCTTCCTGCCGTAGAAAAGCACTTTGTCTCTTTTCCGGAAGCGATAGCGAGGCACACCTGCCTGCTGACCACCTGGAATCATAAAGAGAGAGACCGAAAGGACAGAAAAGAATAGTGTGTGAGATGAAAGATTGAAGAGGGAGGGAGGGAAAAGTGGACAAAGTTGGATGCAGTTGTGTCTTTATCATGCTTGCTTGCTGGGCCTGCATGAGAGAGATGAGATCTGTACTTACTGGCCAGCTTGTATCTCCTGTAGAGAAACAGCACCACGACGCCGATGAGAAACATGGCCACCACAGCGCCGATGAGGACTCCTGTCAGCTGGACAGCCAAACAACAGCCTCGCGTCACATGACTACTGAGGTGAATAACCTCCACTGTGACGGTGTTGTATGTGCGTAGGTAGATGGGCCTGTGGGTGTGTGGTTAAGCATTCATAGGCGACACTTCACATGCAATGTGTTCTTTCTTTGAGACGTTGTTGCATAGGTCGTCACAAGCAAATGTTGCAAAATACTTCAATTGACAAAGTGCAGTCTGTGTGATTACACACAGCCGATGGCATCTTATGAAGGGTGAACTTCTGAACTTGTTTTGTTTTTCAAATGAGAAACACAAACGTCAGCTGAACGTTTCACTGGGTTGGGAAATGGGTGTGTGAAGCCTGTCTGTGTATATATACCATGGTAGTTTGCATCCTCTCCTCCACAAACTGCTGCACTCGTGCCTTGATGTCAACTCTGCTCGGCATCTGGACCTGTTGAACAGGAACACCAAAACAACTACCTTGCTATCTGAGTCGACAAAAAGTGGCCCAAAAACAACATGGTCGATCCTCGCCGTATTCAAATAGGCCAACGAACGCGCATTAATCAGAGGACTAGTAGACCGTCGTCTCAGATTTATTCAATTTGACCATGTCTGTCTATTTATGAATAACTTACCGCACTGGTCCAACACTGGTCGTCATCCTCAACATTGGCCGCATCCATTCTACCAAACGTAAAGGATAGTTGGGAATAGTATTGAGAATGAGTGAAATATGCGTAACAAATTTTATGCAATCGATACTAGAAACATTTGAGATGCCAATTTAAGTGGGTTTCGCTAGTCGCTAACGTTTGTATTACTGTTGCTAACAAGCTAATTAGCCATAACTGAGGACGTGTAAAATCAATGCTGGCAGGGTGTCGCACTGTACAAAATATTGACCACTAATGTAGTGTGCTACTCGGTATTCAAGCTAGTCACGTTACATATTTAAAATTATTTTACTACTGCTATTGGCAACGGACAGGAAGACAGCAAAAAAGACCCAAGACTAACGTTAGCTGGTTAACTTACGTTGCTTATCAGCAACTGCAGTGGCAAGCTAGACTAGCTATCTAGCTATGCTAGCAACTGGACAGTTGCAGTAGTCTTCACAAAATCCACGTGTTTCACACCGCCGTAGAGGACATTTCTGGAATAATCGCAGACATTAGCTAGTTTTAGTTCATTTTCACAAACAGCAGGCAGAAACTAACTTTTCTTGAGTCAAACAGCTATAGTAACCTTCTCCACCCATTTTGACCACACTCACCAATCACTGCTGTAGCTCTGATAGCGCATACCGCTACAAGCAATGTTGTTTAACTCAATTGGTTCTATTCATCCTATCGGATTCAGGGTTATTACCTCACTTGGGAATACTTCCTGTTTACACCAGATTCCTTGGTAACAGTGGCTAGAACATTGTGTGGTACTGTGTAGCCGCCCATGGACAACCTTTGCACACTCACATGACTTAAGTTGTTTGTTTTGTAATGAGATTAGACCTGAAGGTGTAGGTCACTTTGGCTCAGTCATGGAACGTAATCCTAAAGATTTTTGGATTCAAGTAAAGAAGGAGAAAATTATCTATGAAGATATCTCTGAAAGATTTGATGGGCTTAATCCATGTCCGAGAAACTGGGGATTGGTGACTAGACATACGTTTTTTGTCTTAATTATGACACTTACTGGTTATTTATCCTTGAGCTAAGGGGTTTACTTAAGGGGGTTGCAAAGAATCCTTAAGTGGTTTGCTTTCTTATGGAGAAACGTTAAGGGATTTAACGTTACATCAATTACCAGTAGACTACTGTATAGTGCATGATGAACAGAGACCTGTGCAGGCCTATTTGAAACGTTATTTTGTGTCTTGTCACAGGCCAGGGATAAATGGATAAGTGGTGATTGGGGACGCCTGTGGCGAATCGAATAGGGCATTTTGGAGTGGCTGCGTTCGCTATATAAACCGCAGTATTTGTTTGTGGTGCATTTGGTCTGATCTGTGTTGGCGATTTCCCTGGGGAGGGGTGCGAGAGTTGTGCCTTTTTAGCGCTGCTGTGAAAATGAACATGATAGAGTGGAACATTCTACCACGCGTCCAGTGACGTCTGACAGTGATGGACGGACAACACGCCCGACGTTCTCAACTGCAGGCCTTCACTGTTTGTTGGCGTAACTGTGGGTGACGTCAGTGTGCAAGACTGAAGGCTTCTCCGTGGACTGGTTTCTGTGTATCAGTCGTATCTTTCGCGAGTAAAGACTACTTTTGTGTTTGGATTATTTGCGGAGTCAATGGTCTTTTATTTTAAATAGAATTGAGTTCAATATAATGCATCTGGCATGTTTGCCCTTACCTGATTTGGTCATCCGTGTTGGGGTTGTTTACTGGAGATTTAACACCTGTAGTGGGTGACGTCGCAAGGCTTGTTCTATTAGTGGGCAGGTTCTTAACACGTCCCAGCCTATTCATTAATGGCAGAACATTGAGATCAACATGGGACGGGCAGATCGTCCAACGATCATTTTTGTTGGCTTAACGTTAGCCTCATTGCAATAGATTTAAATATAACATGGTTGCTTAATTGGGCGGTGACGCAATGTAGATGCAGCGTATCAGGGAAATACGTAGTCGCCTAGGTGACATGAATTAAAAGAAAAGTGCGTGTGTACACACTTGTTTTAATTCATGGCACCTAGGGGACTATAGGATATGTATGTATGCGTATGTAGACTATTTAAAAAACCGTACCACGAGCCTATTTCGTGGTACGGTTTATTAAATCGTTTGCAAGTTTTACGTAACGCCATCCGTAATTCGTGTGTAAAATACTTTAGACTCTAAAGTATTTTACACACGAATTCCTACTCTAAAGTTTAGAGTAGACCTTTCCTCGGTTTTTGGTTGATTCATGCCCCGGTTTCACTTCTCTGAAATGGTTAGGAAACGTCCGGGGCGCAGTAGGTCTGATGCAGTTGCTAGTGGTTACCTGTTGCATGTTATCGTCTCAAAATCATATCAAGTTATCTACGACAAATGCAGCGGTAGGCGTGTTTTGTTAGCCACGGACTGAGTGAAGTTGCCAGCTCTAGCAGATTAAAGATGATTTAAGATGGCAAAACAAATACAAACTGAATGAGGTTTAATCTTGTAGCGTAAATAAAGGTGTTTGCTGACATCAGTGCATGACTTGAAAGTGGACATGTTGATGTTTCCTCAACAGAAGTTGAGTATGTTCAAGTGGAAATGGACGAGGATGCTTTGGGAAGTCATCGGTTCAGTGATCTGTGACAGTACAGTCGTCTATTCCCCTGAATGAAATTCTGCTTTTATTAAAGCTAAATTCAGTTTCTTTGGGCTGAGCCTATGGATCTAACCATGTAAAGGAGTTGTAATATTTCCTGTCAGTATAAATGAAGAGCGCATCAACTTTACTCTCACGATCTAGCTCTATCTAGCAACTTTGAAGGGTTATTGAACATATGTTCACAGTAGCATAAACTCAAAAATGTAAAGACACTTCAGCTCTGCAATTAGACACGTTGATCTTATCAGGTGTACTGTCAGATTGGTAAAGTTATTTAGATTTTTGTTGAATTCCTATCTGGGTGATGGTAATGAGTATCTTATTTTAAACTGTATACTTTTAATGGTAGGCCTAATGTGGTCATATCGAGGCGACGTAGACTTGAAAATGTATATTATTTGTCATACCATGGTCTGGTTAGGAAGACTCGATTCTGATTGGCTGCAGGGGTGTCCGTTTTCAGGTGATATCTGGGCACCTAAGTAGATCCAGTAAAGCTCTCTGGTCACCGTTATGCATTATTGCACCTGCTACATATAGTAGTCGTATAGTATATCCTAATATCCGATCAGCTATATATTACACCTCGCTAGTTAATCTGCTAGAGCCAGCTACTTCACTCAGTCAGCGGCTAACAAAACACGCCTACGACATTTGTCGTAGATAACTTGATATGATTTTGAGACAGTAATATGTTTGGCTAGCTAGCTAGTCTTGAAGTTAGACAGTGTCAATCTATACTTTTATAGTTTAACTATTATCCCGTCATTTCACATCCAGGCTGCAGCCGACGACAGTAGTTAGCTCTACTAGTCAAGACTAATGTGCTCTGTTTGAGAAAATATTAATTTGGGAACACTGACATAGCTGGAAAGCTAGATTGTCTTCTTTCCAAACATGCCGTAACATTATATTTACTGTTTGTCCATCGTACACAATATCATTGCCTTTGAATCTTGCTAGCATAATGTTAATTTTCGGGTTAATAGCTCACCCCGAGGAAAGCCGGTGTGAGTCGGCACTGTAACATGAGCGGAGAAGGATCGATTGGCTAACGTTGAAAAACGTTAGAATAACGTAAAATAATATTTGTAAAAAATATTGCGTCGGACGGTTCACGCGTCCACTTCGTTCATTGTCAGGTGATATTTTACAACTGGTTGGGTTTCCATCTCAAGTTGTCAATAACCATAGGTCATGCTGTTAGAATGTTCACTGAATTCATCAGAGCAATGAAGGTATATGCAGTGCAATGCAGTGATAGAGAGCTTGTGTCACTCACACCAGTGTTTTTTGTATATTCATTGTAGAACTAACGTCGTTCAAGTCATTTTATTAGTCAACAATCATTATTCAGAAATACATGCAACAGGTTTTGGTCGACGGGGCAAACGCAGGGCAATATTATTAGACTATGATAGCATTTGTTGACATACAGCAGACAAGCACAAACATACACATACACATACACAAATAATTATCCGTAGAAATTCTAAATGCAGCATTGACCAATAAGGCCAGAAAGAAATAAAGTAAATACTTGGCATCTGCAGAAACATAAGCAACACACTATTTGATTGTACACGAGTAGCTCCCCACCCAGTACACACAGCTTTATTGCAACAGAATATCTTTGTTCTTTAGCTTGCATCACCATTTCTCAATTGTATTTCATCTCTGTTTCTCCACTCCATGTTTCCGCCCTCCCTTTCTCAACGGTCATCCCTCCCCCATCCCCTCTCCTCTCCCTAGCATTCCCCTAACCTCTCTCTATCCCGCTTTACTTGTTAAGGTATTTGGCCACAGAGACGTAGGCCAGGAGGATCTCGGAGTCCTTGGGGCACGTGAGGTGGAACTCATCCTGCTGGTACGCCTTGTCCAAGTAACGGCTCAAGCCTGTTAGGGCTGCAGGGATCTCAAAGAGTCTGTACTTCCTGCACACCACCTGGGCCAACAGAACAAAGGAGAGGGGGGAGGAAACGATGGTTGATAAGTAACAATGGCATGGGAACGTCAGGAACGTCAGGAGACGCACTATGCTGCGCATCATGAAGATGTGGATTCCAAACGAGCATTCTCTCTCCAGATGGTTTTGCGGTTGTACTGTTAGCAGGTTAGAGAGGGGAAGTTATTGAACCAGACCAACTCAACACTCAAAAATCTCAGATGATTCCAATAAAAAAACATTTGTGTCACCCAAAAGGATCTCTTGGCTGTGGCACAGCAGAGTAGTCATGGTTGTGTCAAGGTTCATCACTGATATCTTAATTTGGTCATAGGAGACGAAATGTGAATCGGCAGATGTTGAGATTTGTCAAATGTCAATAGATGTGGAGACAGCAATGATTTGTTGTTGGCTGTAGTGAGCAGGAGTCCCAACTCCCAACACTATATATTATTGTCTGTCAATGATATGTGTTTAGAGAACATCAATGTATAAGTATCCGTCTGTCTACGGTGCTTGTCTGGTAAACCAAGCTTGTGGAGAAACTCAGTACCAAGCATTTTATGTGCGGACTTCTGCGTCTTCAATACAAATGACATCCTTACAATTTGTTGTAACAAACAGAATCCATCTAGCCCAATGTAAAGTGAGCAGACTTTTCTCATTCTATTGATTGATTGATCTATTGATTGAACTTATTGAATTATGCTGACATGCCACATTGTGGGAAAATGTTAAAGGAGCGGAGATGATTTGAAATGAGATATTATGCAGACTTAGTAATGAGAGAATATAAAATAAACATTGGAAGTGGTTATTCGCGTCCAAAACAAGTTAATCGAACTGCAGTATCATGCAGTGCATCTGTGATGGTCAATTAAATGCTTCTCCGCAAAGGAAGTTGAATTACATTTTCCCTGAATCCCAGCTGTGACAAGTAGTTGAAAAAGACCATTCTGGGCATGAAACCAGGTTGCAGAGGTTGCCTAGTAAGTAATTTGATGAGCATTGGGATGTTTGGTGTTGCCATCTAAGGC
The DNA here is from genome assembly GCA_036571765.1 of Plecoglossus altivelis. Taxonomy (NCBI): domain Eukaryota; kingdom Metazoa; phylum Chordata; class Actinopteri; order Osmeriformes; family Plecoglossidae; genus Plecoglossus; species Plecoglossus altivelis. The sequence goes on from BROE01000012.1 coordinate 2,005,325, forward strand.
CTTGGTCAGGATTACTGTAACTGCCTGGAAAGGATTAGGGATTCCCAACCATCCGAAAGTGACCAGGATTGCATCTAAACCCCGTGCTCTCGTCGGCGGTCAGAATGACCCGAAACTATGTTAAATGCATACATGCGCACACTCACAATGAGATATTTTGATTGTATATTCTTGATTGAACTCAGACAAAACTCAATCTTTCTGATTCATTTCAGTGCCCAAAAGGGTACTGGGTAAAACATTAATTAACCTGCTTTATTTCAGGGTTGAAGATAGGTCTTAGTCTTTATGACTCTTGTGGTACAGAAGATGAATCCCGATGACCCTAAGGTTGCACAAGGGTTAGGAAAACACCCCACACAACATCCTTGCAGCCACTGACCTTGACAATGTTGAGCTTGGGCAGAAGGTTGCAGTCAGCCAGGCTGAGGGAGTTCCCATCCAGGTAGAGTCTGGAGGACTGAGTCATGTCTGGGCTCTGATCCAGCTCATGTGGTAGAGGGGTCAGCAAGTACTGGTCCAACTTCATCAAGCTCTTCAGGAACTTCATCTCCAACACTACGAGGAAGGAGACAAGTCTTGTGAGCATTTAGGGAATAAAAAGAACGTTACATTACTGTCAACTAAATGTAATAACAGTGTTGAGACTGATTTTGCTTGCGAATACAGCTGCACCAATTCATTCATTCTCATGATGTCTCACTATCATTGAGTCCTGGGTTGGGATTTTTGATGTAAGCTGAGAACTTGTGGAAGATGTCGTCTCCAGCCCTGTTGGACTCCTTGTAGCGACAGCACAACTTGGGGTACCTGTAAGCATACGGAGATCAGACTGGTTGGAAGTGTGAGCAGACTGCGTGTGTGTTTTGACGCGGGAGCCAGCCACTCACTGGGGAGGGGCCAAGGTGTCCTCCAGGAACTCTTCGATCTTGTTGGTGTCGGTGCGGACCTCCTCGTTGTAGATGAGGAACGGGGGCTGGGAGCCCGGAGCCAGGTCTTTCAGCACCTCAGGGGCCCTGTGTGTGTGTGTGTGTGGGGGGGGGGGGGGGGGCAGCGAAACCACGCAAACATCTGTAACCATACTTATACTCATCCTCATCAGCAAAAGGCACCGTGGTCACTCGAATGTATTGCAGTAAAACGCTGTGCTGACTTCATTGAAATTCCTGCTGGTGCTTGACCAGGGTCTCACCTCTTCATATCCACAGTGGTGAGGGTGAAGTTGGCACCCTTGAGCCAGAGAATCATGAAGAGCCTCTGACAGAATGGACAGTTTCCTACACTTTCCCCATCATCACTGGCCTGGAGGAAGATAATGGGAGAAGAGAGCCATGTTTCTCAAGACATTTGGAACAGTTTGGATTTATGACGCGTAATCTCAACAGTTCCTTGAGTCACTGGAACGTCGAGCAGCCAGACACACATTCTTCACAACAAGGAATCATAACACAGCTGGCGGCTTCAAACTGAATGTCTTTTTTCGGTTGTCATGTACCTTGAAATATCTCAGGCAGAGGTTTGCCTGGATTGACATTGTGAATCAATAGAAAACTTTATTTAAGACTTTCAGTCACTACTAGGATCTCTTGAACAAATGGCTGGCTGAAGGCCACATTATTGACCAGTGGAATCATTTGAATAGGTTATTATTTTTTTTCAACAGGTGTAACGCCCATCCCATGAGATTCAATTTAATGCATTGGCAATAAATTGCTTATTGCTACATAAACTTATGTTTTATTAAAATGGATAAAGTGGAGGTTGTGTTGATCATGTCCTCTTCCTTATTGGATTGTCTGTGATCACAACACACAATGTTTGGCATTCTGACTCACCTTGATGAAGAGTTCAATTTTCGGGGCCTCCGCCATTTATATTGTTACCCCTTTTCTCTTTTGGTATTTCAGACTTTTGCAGACAACGTATCTCGTTCTTTCTCGAATGCTTTCGTTTCTTCATGCACTCCCTTTCTTAATGTTGTATCTTAGTTCTGTCTTCTGCCTTTCCGTCACCACACCTGTTACACTGCGACATACACATCATTCGTACGGTTTTACCAGCCAAACCAGTAGAGCCAGATACTTTTGAACTCCACCTCACCAAACAGGCCTCTCTGTGGCTCTTTTCTTTCCTACAGGCGAGGCCTGATGCTACTACAAACACTGAGTAATGCTCAAGCCACCCATTTTGTGAAAACCACAGTTGACACTTGAGTTGATACTTGAGTCACTTGAGACACTTTGAATGTGGATCATGAAAAAGTGAAAGAAAATTAAAAAAGGTTCACAATGTGCACACTTTACCAGATAGCAGACCCATGGTGAGTCAACAAAACTATCAATAACAGGAAACAGGAAATCCAACCAAAAGTTAAACCAAACCTATGAATTATTGAATGTAAAAACAGTCATATATAAAGAAACACATAAAGAAACAAAAAGGAATCATCCCAAAAGTCATTTATCTTATTCCTTAAAATTAGACAATGGACATGTGCAGAAGGATAGCAGTGCCAGGGCACATGTGTGAGAGTGATGACACTATGCAGCTGCACACAGAATATGTGACCCTCATGAAAACTTTGATGAAACCCATGTCTAAAGAGCTTGGACCTTGACGAAATGTTGATTGTCGGGGCAAAATCCTTTCGAGTTCAACCTGATTTGCACAATGATGTCAGATTGTTTTTGTTACTTGAAAATGGTTAGTCTTGCAACACATAATGACTGTGGACTTCATTGGTTTGCACAAAACAGATGCAGGAAGTCAAATGTAAAAGACTGAGGTCTTGTGGTTGCAGTATCTCTGGGGAAGGATTGGAGAAGTGAACATGGTTTGGAGTTGAAAAGACAGATCATCAGGAACCGTTACTTATGGCATAACTGAACAAAGTTCAAGTTGTAGTAATACACAGATTCCACCATTCACTCTGATGAACGAGCAATGAACGTGCAAATGAACAATAGAAAACTAATTGCACAAATTCACTATCCCAATTTTTTGGGGGTGAGGGCACTATGTGCGGCCCCCATTAGGATGCCACCCAGGGCAGCTGCCCATGTTGCAAACACTTAAATCCAATTTTAGACAGCATACCAGGCTGATGCATCATACATACAGACAGATAAATGGGTGTTGTAAGAACACTCCATTACTTAGAGTTAAGATCCTTCATTTTCTACGGCTTATCCCTGGTAGGGATTGCAGTGCTGCTTGTTCCTGTTGGGGGTCACAGGTGACTGTAGCCTATCCCAGTTATTTCAGAAGCAAATAGGCAGGGTACACCCTGAAATGGGGCCCACAGAGACACAGACAACCATACACTCTCACATCTCATTCACTAGAGGCAATTTAGAACTTCCAATTCACCTATCGCATGCATGTCTTTAGATTGTGGGATGAAACCAGGGTGCCCAGAGAGAGCCCATGTTTTACATGCAGACTCCACCCAGAGAGATCATGTGATGTTTGACAAGGCCCAAGAATTTAACCCGTTATCTCCTTATTTGGAGGAAAGAGGTCTAACCACACTTTCACTGTGCACCCCCACTAAGGTAAATTAGGATCACTTCCTTTATCTTTACTTTCTCAGTCTAGAACAGGGACTTTAACGAAAGCTCTTTATGGTAGATGATGACACGGATCAGTTGAAGGGAAAAAGGTAACAAAAGCAGAAGTACAGAAAAGAGTGAAATTGAGCTATAGGTTTTGTAATCGAATGCCCAAATATGGCCAGAACATCCTATGCTTCGTATTTCAATGTCCTCTTGGTGACGAGTCCTCACTCTTCTCTGCATCTCGGAGTCTAGTATGTAGAGCTGCACCTTCACATCTTTCCTGTCTCAGGTTAGTTCATTCATAAACATAAATGATCAACGTGTGTGTGTGTCATTCTGTCTGCCTCAAAATGTGTCTTTTTTAACATTGTTCCGCTTCGGTCCTTTACCTTCATAGATCCACTGGTGGTTGAAGGCTTTTCATGGGAACATGACAACCAAGATATTTTTCTCTTTCAAATGCACCTTACTAAAGTGACAAGCCATCAAAAAGGAATATGGAATTGCACTTAACAGGTAAAGAGCTGAACTTTGGTACAACTATTGCTTGAATTTAAAAAGGGGTGTAGTGCAGCAGGAGTAAACATAAGTACACAGTTCCAACCATATTATAACATAACTTAACTCCACGGATACTACAATACTATCTTCTGCTATCTTTAATCTGTTGTTAGTTTTCTCAGTCGCTTTGGTACATTTCTCGAATCAAACTGTTTTGCAAAACAGTAAGTGCATTTCTCAAAACAATTTGTACAAATAGCAAAACACCATGGATAACCTCTCTTACTCAAAATCCTTAGTTCCTTCCTCAAAAGTAAATATCTGTGTCAATGAACATGTCAGTGCCATCAGAATGACAAGTCCTTGTGTCATCGTGTACGGATAAGACAGTCAAAATGTTTAGTCATGTTGTCAATATAACAGTTTACTCTGGAGGGATGTTCTGATGGAAACTATGACTAAAATTTTGATGACACTCTTCTTCTTCGTCTTCTCTCTGGCTGTTGACAATTCCTTGTCCTTCCATTGTCAAACATTGTAACATTCTGTTGCTCAGGCTATATATATATACACCTGCTAATTGATGCTTCATGAAAAGCACCTTTGTTAGAGAAAGTCAAGATTCACCTGGGAGCAATCTACCAATTCAGGACAGATTTAGAAAAAAGGCTAATGGAAATATAGAAAGTATAGAAATATGCTTGACATATTATGATAACATGTTCAACCATTATGCATGTAAAGACTTATGCTATAAGCTTGTGCCTAAATGTTGTGGGGGGTGAGACTATTCAACAGAGACCCAACCCATTTTGATCAACATGACATAAGCAACTGATAATGAAGGAAACAACAGAGAATTGTACATAATCATTTACATGGATGTAGCAAAGCGTTTGCAACTTGTTCAAAGAAATGAGAAACTTCTTTTTTGATGTGCACAAGTGACACAGTGACAAGTTTTGAGAATTTCAATTCTGATCTGACAAATGTACCAGAGCGACTGAGAAAAACTGTAAAATGGTCTCTAAAGTAAATTTTGGGTTCCACTTATTTTTTAAATCTCTCGTACTGTTTAAACACCTAACAGCAGTTCCACTCGTGATAGATCTTGGCATGTGGTTTCAATATTAAACGTTTGTTTGGCAAAAAACATTCATTGTCAATACAAGGGCATTTTGTTTTTTGGGCAAAAATGAAAAATGAATGTCTCTAAGTTATCAAATTTAGACGTTCCCATGAGACACACAAATGTGATCAATAATTTAGGGGGGATCTTAAGCTTTCTTTACCTAAACTTTTTATTTTTTTCTATTTCTTCCCGTCCCTCCATAACAAGAAGAGAAAGCAACGACCTCCCAGGCGTGTTCATTTAGCCACAGGAAGAAGCTATTTGTGTTCATCTGCCTGGTCACACTTTTGCTCATTCTGAGTAAGCAGATCAGTAAGCACAACTGGTCGCAAGTCAAACATCTAAACACCGACCATGACAGCATCGCTAATGAAAGCGTCCTAACCATCCTTGTGTGGTACTGGCCGTTTGGCGTTCGATCCCCCCTGGAGGGGGACGTGTGCAAGGACCATTACCACATCCCAGACTGCCTTCTGACTGACCAGAGGAAACTGTATTACCAGTCGAACGCCGTCATTTTTCACCACCGAGAGCTGCAGGAGAAACGCCAGGTCCTCCCTTTCAACCTTTACCGCCCCTGGCATCAGAAGTGGATCTGGCTCTCTCTGGAATCTCCGGAAAACAGCGGGGACCTGAGTCACTACAGGAACGTGTTCAACTGGACCATGACGTACCGCCGTGACGCGGACGTCCCCATTCCTTATGGGGAGATTGTCATGAAGCAAGTTGAGAATGGGAGTTCGGATGGTGTTGATGCCTTTGCGCAGAATAAATCTACATTGGTCTGCTGGGTGGTCAGTAACTATAATAGCCACCATAGGAGAAGCCAGGTGTACAATGCTCTTATAAAGACCATCCCTGTAAAAGTGTACGGGAATTGGAACAAGAGGCCACTAACCAATAACAACCTCTTATCCACAATATCAGACTGCTACTTCTATCTCTCGTTCGAGAACTCCCTCTCCAAGGACTACATCACAGAAAAGCTCTGGCACAACTCCTATATGTCGGGAGCAGTGCCTGTGGTGTTAGGCGCATCATTGGAGGATTACAAGGCAGTGGCCCCACCCAACTCCTTCATCCATGTTGATGATTTTGCATCCGTGGAGGAGCTGGGCAGTTACCTCCGAAATCTGTCTCAAAACAAGCAGAAATACGCAAGTTATCAGGCTTGGAGGCAGGACTATAAGGTCAAACAGTTTAACAGCTGGGTCGAAAGGTTCTGTAAGATCTGTTTACACCGTCACAAAATGTATGCAAAGACTGTTTATCCAGATCTTGAAGCTTGGGTAAGAGGTTAACACTGGAGAGCAGAGAAGAAAAAAGAACTCTAGCTACATTACTCCACACCAAATAGCAAAAATTGTCCAACTGTCTATTACATATTTATTTCCCTTTCTAGAAGTAGAATCTGTTTTATTCGCTATGCAAGATATACAGACACAGAATTTACTATGGCAGGAAAGAGCAAACAGAACAAATATGGAACAGAATGGTCCAATTAGAATAAACTGAGCACTTTATAACCAAGTTCTTGTATTTCCTTTGAGATTTAGAGTTCAACCATCCCATCAATTGAAATAATTCAATAGTCTTAAATGTTACTATTCCTGAGCCAGCTCAGAGGCACGTTGGTAGGCCAATCACCTGTTACCACCGCGACACATCACATCCAGTTTTACCAAGCATCTTGGAGCGTCACCTCACCAACTAGGCCAAAGTTGATCTGACAGGGGATTAAACAGTGTGGAAGGAGGGGGTGCAAACAAAAAACAAGAGACACAAAAACATGTTGGAATGGAAATGAGAATTTAATTGCTAGGTGCAGAGTTACAGGTAACATTACCCTCAGATTCTTGCATGCCAATAAATTATCCGAATAATATTTCATTGGGTGTGCTGTTAGTGATGAGGTGAAATCACCAGAAACAATAGGGAGTTTTCCTGACCCAGCCAGTCACATGAATAACTGCACAACACTAACTGAAGTCAAACATTTGAGCGGTTGAGAAAGAGCAGCATTTCACAACATTATTCAACCACCAGAAATTCGCAGAACAAGATCACACTAGATCAGAGAAAGCAGGAAGGCCGGTCTGATGCTGGAAATGGGGCAGAATGCAGGCAGGGGAAAGTACGCAGTGCCCACACATGTTCCGGTATATTCCTCAAAACACCCACACTACACTCAAATAAAATCTGTTAAAATAACGTGTCCAATATAGAAGACGTGAGGAGAAATGACTTTCACAGAGAACCCCAACCTCGTTAAAAAGGCAAGCGGGTGGAGCTCCATATGAACTGTAAACAATTTCCACAACCTGCATAACATCAGCAGGGACTGCATTGATAAGGCAAGATAAAAACATTTGATTAAAATAAGAAATTTTAAAAAGCTTAACAAGTTCGGGCTTCATAAAAAAAATCACAACTTTTGTGCAAAAGCATCGTAGTCAATCCAACTCCTGCCCATCCTCCCTCCTCCCAGTCTCTAGAAGCTTCCCTGGGCCTCACCAGGCACTGTTGGAACATCAAGCTGAGCTGTGGAGGGCTTCAACGTGGGCAACGCCACCAGGAAATGTCAAGTAGTGGCTTTTCCAATGATTAAAACGGCAATCACCATTTCATCTCATCTCCAAATTAAGAGGACATTTACCATTACAACCCGTGGTGGTATAAAGGCACAAATCAGCTTGAGGCATACAAAGGAAGTCATTTCAAGTGAATCACAAGTAACCTGGATTGGGGGGAGGGGCAGCTGAGGACAGATTTAGCTGGTCAAGTGACCCACCAAGCCAGGGTGCAGGGCCTGCTTGAAGACGTCAGGTCGGTGCAGAGGGGCCATATAGAGGGCAGGTGGTCCAGGGTGGGTGTTGGGATGGTACCCCTGCGGGGGCATGGGGGAGGGGACCATGTGCGGGGGAGGGGGGGGGCTCTGCTCGTAATACTGTCCTTCGCATTCCTCGTCGAAAGGAAGAGCCAGCCTCTTACCCTTTTGGCGGCGGTTGCAGAACCACACGCGCACCACCTGTCAAACAAAACAGGGTCAGGAAATACACAGGAAGACGCCCCCCCCTGACATTTTGTCTTGCATGTACCGTGGGACAATTGCACTGCAACTGACTAGTAAACCAAGCATGTTGGGTGAAGGAGGGTGACCACTCACGTCTCTCTCTAAGCCCAGGTCGTCAGATATGTGCGTGATCTCCTGGGTGTTGGGTTTTGGACACTTGATGAAGTAGGACTCCAGTGCAGAACGCACGGTGCCCTCCAGACTGGTTCTTCTTTTCCTCTTCCGGGTGTCGACAAACACCCGCTCTATCTTGTACATCTGAAAAGACAAAGCCTGAGCTTGAGCAACCACTTGCAAGGTGCACGCACGTGTGTGTGTGTGTGTGTGTGTGTGTGTTGCACCAATATGGTTTCAGCTAAACATGAACTACCGGAAAGTATTTAATGTCTTGATTTGCCCCAGAAGCAGAGTCAAGGGACATTGGCCTGCAAAGGGGTTTCAGTATTGACCGTCCACAAGAGGGAACCATTTCAGACCCAAGATGCCCCAATGGGATTGCACCCAAGTTCCCACCTAATCCTTTAGAAAGCAAGGAGCTAAAACAAATTGAACATTAATTTTAAGGACTATGATCTACCCCTCTCCTCTCCTCCACCCCCCACCCTCCCCGTTCTATAGCTGATCAAACCATACTTCCACAAGACCACAGTAACAGCGTAGGGTTTGAAGCAGACCGGGCAGGCTCTTGATGGATAAACTCACGTCTTGTGGGTTGTCGGAGGTCTCTGCCTCGTTGAGCCACCTCTGTAGCAGGGGCTTTAGTTTACACATGTTCTTGAAGCTGAGCTGAAGGGCTTCAAAACGACAAATGGTTGTCTGGCTGAACATCTTGCCTGCGCGACAGAACAGAGGCTACATTACCTGTGGTAAATACTAGGATTGGAAGGACCAAATTAAATGTATTATAGGGGAAACGAGTAAAACAATCTCTAGTAAAAGGTGAGGGGTTAAATACGTGGACTCATGCAGAAGGATTTACACCTTAAAATACAAAGTAATAAAACATTTACACAACAGCTTACCATAAAGATTTCCCAGGGCCAAGCCCACATCTGCTTGGGTGAAACCTAAAGTTATACGCTTGTGTTTCAATTCCTTGGCAAACAGCTCCAACTCCTCAGTGGAGAGGTTTTCCTTAAATTAAAAAAAAGACCCACACATCGGTATATCCAGTAACTAGTCAAAACATTTAGATAACCAAAATCAACCCCATCAAGCAAAAAAAAAAAAAAAACCACACTAAAGCAAAATCTGAACTCACCTCTTCCTCCGAGTCGCTGCAACCGCCACTGGAAGAACCGCTGCTGCGAGTCGAGTTGGCGTTTTGAGTCGGTGTAGTCGGGACTGCCTGGCTTGCGCCCTCGCCGAAGAACGCAGTCACGGGTAGTCCGTTGCTTGGAGGAGATGGGGAAAGAGATGGGGACGAAGCAGATGATGTCGTGGCATTTTGGCTACTAGTGCTGGCAGCGGCAATATGAGAAAAGCCGGGCCAGAAAGATGGATTCCATGGGGCCGAATAATACATCCCGTGAGTCATGGCGGAAGTCGGTGGGGTTTGATACTGTTGAATCTTTATATCGGTCGAATACTCGTCATTCACCTCCTTTTCTGTCTTTATCTCGGGAATCTTGACCTGCTCCCTGGTTTCGGCAAGAGGTGGGCTGTGGTTGGTAGGTTGTGTGACCGCAGCGACCCCCGGTACTTGACCTGTGTACTCGGAAGCGGCGAAGGGATACCAGTGTTTGGGTTGGCCGAAGTCCCCGACCTGAGAGTCGGAGGCCCTGTAGTCACCACCGACCGGAGGGAACGTGAAAAAACTTTGAGCGGCAGCCTGCGTAATTCCATTATAGGCCGCTTTATTGAAGATGAGGGCCGGGTCTTGAAGCACACCGTGTGGTATCTGGAGCGACGAGCCTCCCAATCCTTCTTGAGTTAAGGTCTGCGAATACATGGTAGCCCGACTGAAGTCGTAAGGTCTGCTGTTGCACTCCGAGTTGGAGCTCTGGGATCGGTCGGACATGGTCACGGTTGCCTAGAATTGCAAAAAATGATGGTAATCCCGACTGCGTCTGATGGCGACCGTCTAATCGGCCATCTCAAAGATCTGGAAGATGTTGGAACTCTTGAGAAACCTAGTAATGTCAAAAAGATAATTAGCCACAATGAACCACTCTCCAAGCGAGGCGTGAGGGACAACCCTTTGCGGGTTGGTCGTTACTCTGTTCTCGAGACAATCCTCTGCAGAAATGCAACCTAACATCGACTATTAGAGTTCACCACCACTTAGTCAACCTCACCTTCAAGATCAAATGCTCTTCTTCGGACTCCGGCCCCCGGATGCACAGGTTTTCCTAATCAGTCGATGCTAGAGCTGGAGGCCGGAATGTTAATTGTCTCTTCTCCTATTGGCCACGACAGATAATTACGTACAGCTGATAGTGAATTTGTGAATGAACTTGATGTTTTTTCTATTCCAACGTAGTACGTAAGAACATTCGGGGCGTGTTCTAGGCTGACTATTGGCTACTGTTCGAGGAAATTTCAGGTCACCGGGACTTTGTTTTTTACAATGTTTCATTAATTGATTTGCAGTTCACACTCCCAAATTAAAATAACCTAGCCCAACATAGAGTAGGCTATATGGTGTTAATTCTGATGGAATGATCTCAAAATATCTCATTTAGGACTAACATAAACCTACAGTATTGGAAACGTTAAAAATGTCCAAACATAACCTAATATTACATTCCTATTGCCTATCTACGCTACAACACAGAGTATTTAATGGGGTGCAAAAATATTTTGGACATTTAAATTGTCAAAGCCTATTATATCCTTGGAATATTTTTGGCCCAAATGAGTCGGCAGGGTCCGTTGGATTGACTACTGATTGAAATGTTTGATTTTATTGAGCAATAATATCAAACCTTGTTTAGGTTCTATCTATCTCAATGGAAGTGAACAGGTAGAATTTTTTTTGAGGCAGTCATACAGGCTGCGGTGTAAAACACGTAGTCCTACGCCCAAAGCAAATGCCATGTTTTCGCCTATAGAAATTTGAGACAACGCAAAGGAAATACATAAAATGGCTCCAGGCATTCAGGTGACCTTCCACCATTCACCCTTGATCGGTGTCTATTCAAAGGCGTGGATGGCCGTCGCACCGATACAGATGCGCACCCCCAGCGCGAGTCGTTGGCTACAGATTGTGGCAGGAAGACGCGCCGCAGGAAGGGAGTGGGGGTGTCACGGCTTGCCCCCCGGCGCACCCCGCAGCTTTCAGACCCCGAGTTGCGATGGTCGACCATTAGCTTCTTTTCAGACGCGAACAATAAGTCTCAGGCCTTTGATTCCCCTCCCCCCCCCCACACACACCTCCTCCCCTGAATCAAACAGTCAAAGTTCCACTGAAACCCAGACAGGATAGCTGCTTGACAGGCATCATCATATAATGCTGTGACTCAAACTGTTTTGATATGAGTTTAGCCTGCTGCGTCATCACCGTTCATGTTGAAATAAATGTCACCTGATGTTATCTTTACGTTGTAAATAATCCACAGCATGTTCCCATGTTACTGTGCCTTTGCAAGCCAGTTACCCCATCTACCTGTAGACAACCATCATCAAACACACTTTTGCACTGTAAACTAGGGGCTCTGTAGCCCATTCTCTGCTCGCTTGCCCGGGAGAGAGAGGGGACTTGGAGTGGCCACAGGGACTCCTCAATGGCTTAAAGGACATCAAACTCCAGCTACAGGCATTGTCCTGCACTCTGTACTTGGATGGGAGTGGGGTGGGGTGGGGGCGAGGGATTGTCATGCTAAACACAGACACTCACAGGGAGAAAGTGGGACAAGGCACAAGGGTTCAGAGATGGAGAGAGAAGGAGTGAGAGGAAAGGGGGAGGACTTGATACAGCGAGGGGGGATACTGTTGGGGGCGTGGGTGTGTGTCTGTGTCTGTGTGTGTGTGTGCATGGG